>JARQST010000104.1:1097515-1123735 GCA_030142225.1 Pachycephus smyrnensis
ATGCATAGCCATTCATTAAATATTAGTTTTAGTACAGATACAGGGAGATATTTCGGGAATAATAGCCTCGGCCGTCAGGCCGCATTATTCTGTTGCCTATGTTAACACGTATAAGGCGAGTTGCTTCGGGTAAAGAGTCTCGATCTTCGCCCGCTGCCTGTACCACAGGTTGCCTGTACTTGGCGCGAGACTCGATCGAGTCTCTTGATATATTTAGTAATAGTAACTATATAGCCATTCCGTCATTGTTCCGTACAAAAGCGGCTTGTTAGCACCTGGAAAAACCATGGAAATGTATACAGCCCGAAGTGACGATCTTTTAATTCTACGTGAGATTGTATTTTCTTTGTAATGTATATTTCGAAATTTTCAATGCATTTTTCACTTCCATTTTCGCCTCTCATTCATGCCGTTTGTTCATTTTATTTTTTCGTTACGTTTTGTTACCATAATCATTCATATATCTTGCCCCCTTCTCTTTCTCAATCTACTGACAGGTTTCATGCATGGGTCGTGGGTAGTTCTGCCTCATTCTCACGACTTGCTTTATGTCTGCCTCGCTAACCTAGTTACTGAACCATTTAAGGGTAGCTAGGCTCTCTTCTACGTATGCCGCGACTTCTCGGGTAACCTTTGATTACTTTACAGTGAAATATTTCGTTCGCTTCAACGAAATTCCCACGAGTACCCTAGCAAACCACATTTGCTTTTACTTATCGCGGCTCGACTTCATTTTCTCCAGTACAGAGACGGCTACTGTTACTGCCATTTACATTTTCACTTCCACGTGCAACCCGAGGTATCGTCTGGATATACATACCTATATACAGAGTTGTTCCGTACGATGGCACCAACCGAAGTTGGCTCTACCATAGAAATCAAATGAACAGGCTGACTTCAGATGGTACATTTAACCTGAATAACCCTGTATACCGTCGTATGTAAATGACTGTATTGAAATTTTATTTAACGTTAAAATGTAAAAAATGTCAATTTCAGTATGGTGCATATGATGTTATACTTTACACGTCGTACTCCGTCGGCGGGGCACTTGCGATTATCGTATATTTTTTTTCAAAAACACCGCTTTTTTTATTTGCCTCTTTTTGTGTCTAGCATAAAAAATTCAAGGCACTCTGAAACTTGGAAAACACATTACACGTCGCAGAAGAAGACGTCGCCTTATAGCGATTCCACGCAGATCTATTTTTTATTGCCACATATATATATATGTGTATATACATAGTGACGGAAGGGATGCTGGGACGCGTTCTGATGTCTTCTCGTTGAATCTAGGGAAGACATGGAAGGGGCTTCCTTAATGGCGTAGACGATTTTCAAACGATCCTGACGAAATCTTTATCCCAAAAGGTCTCTACATATTTTATCCCACTCACTCATATATATGCTATAGGATATTTCGATGTTGTTTTATCCTATGATGATAATTTATTTTATTTTATTCGGATCAGGGAACAAGGAACGTTTAACGTGGGGGTGATAACGAAAGAAAATGTTTATTAACTAAATTACATAAAAAGATAATGGCACTCAGCCTAATAATATACAGTTATACGTATCTCACACTCAGCTAGATAGAATACGTCTTGTCAATCTTACATCTTAAGGGGAGATGCAACTGAAATCGGTAAGTCCGGCATTTATTTGTAGAACTAAATGGGCATTTGGCTACTTGTTCTTGGGCCTTAAAAAGTAAGAACAACCACTCCAAAATCCCAAAAAATTTTTTGGAATTGCGTGTTTCGGTTTTTGATAGATTCGAGGTTTCCCAGTTCTATTTCTTTTTAGCAAGATGTCGGGCTGTCATAACAATTTTTTTTAGAGTTCCTAGCATCAATACAAAGAACGCCTAGGGTCGCTTTTTTTTCAAGGTTCCAAATTCGAGAAAAACGTTCAAAGCCCTTATTTTGCCCTTTTTCTTACGGTTTTTATGTCATTCCCGATATACCAGTTATTCGCCACCCTCCTCAATTTTGTGTCGTGCTCCCAGAATCCATCCAAAAAACGCCTAGGATCGATAATTTTTTGGTACTGTGGTTCTCAAAAAAATCACTCTCTTTTATTATATTTTATGTCGATATTTTTGATACTTTTATTACTTACGAAGAACCAGTTAGCAAGATTAGATACTTCAATCTTTGTATTGCAATTTGTATTCCTAACAGTTTAGAAGATGTATAAACAGCTGATGAAATAAAGGTTTCTGATTTTAGTTTCCCAAACATGCAAAAACCTCAAAATACGAAATCCACTCGCAGGTGTTCTTCAAATAAATTCTGGAAGCACTGGATAAAATCCACAAGACTGACAGTTAACTGGTTCTTGAGTACCGCAGTACCAAACAAAAATTATCGATTCTAGGCGTTCTTTGGATGGATCCTGGGAGCACGATAAAAAATTGGGGAGAGTGGCGAATAATTGGCATGTTGGGAATAACACAAAAATCACAAGAAAAAGGGCAAAATAAGGGTTTTGAACTTTTTTCTCGAATTTGGAACCTTGAAAAAAAGCGATCCTAGGCGTTCTTCGTATGGATGCTAGGAACCTTAAAAAAATTGTTAAGACAGCCCGACATCTTGCTTAAAAGAACTGGGAAGCCTCGAATTTATCAAAAACCGAAACACGGATTTCTAAATATTTTTGTTTTGTTTTGCAGTGGTTGTTCTTACTTTTTACGGTCGAAAAACAAAATAGCCAAATGCCCATTTAGTTACATAGATAAATGCCGAACGTAGTGATTTCAGTTGTGTCTCCCCTTAAAATCGACTACCCTTTGACACGCGCCTCACTCGAGATATTTGACTCCAGTTTGTATGCAGCCTCCACTTCACAACTTTTGGGCAGTAAGGCCCTTCTTAGTCCACCCTTAACGCTCGCTTCATCTGCTTATCGTCAGACGCATACATTCGCGCGTCCGCGCTCGCAGGAATAAACAACAGTCGTGGCCATACGTATCTGTCCCAATACTCGATATATTTGTCCTCTACAATATGTACAGTCCAGAGTCATAATATCATGTCGGAACATACGTAAAGAGATGACCCTATGTAACTATTCCAAGAAGATGTTAAAGCAGAGGGTGAATCGTCGGGTAAAATCTTTACGAGCGTTCTGATTTCCCGGTCGTGGCTATATTGTATGTGGGTGCTCGAGAACACGCTCGTTTCACCCCAGCGGAAAGATTATCGCAAAAGGTCTAGATTTTCTTGGGAGTTTTGGAAAGCGGACAGGAAGTGGCGCGTGCTGGGGCAACGGTGAAAGTACCAAGTCGTCCGAAATCGACGTTCCAGGAAGTGACGAAAAAGTAAACTTGTGGGGTGCTTCAAACGGATCGAGAAGATCCCTTCGGACGAGATAAAGAAATAAAAAAGTGAGATAGACGGAATAAAATTCTTTCCCGAACCTATCTACTTAGTGAACAAGCTTTTTAGCTTCTTCCAGGTATCTTGAAGAGTTGATGGTGTCACGGGAATCTAGATATAAAAACATTTGGACTTCCAGTGTATAGTGTACTATATATGTATATAAATATGTAAGCGACATTGTTTCAGGATCAGGCGAATTATGGTTTTCCTTGATATTTTGATGTATTGAATTATGGTCCTCAACGTAAGCGTAAACCGTTAATTCTTTGAACCCGGTCCTCAAGTTATCAAATGTCCCCAAAGTATACCTTTCACATATTCATACTTATATATACCATACTATAAGTATTATAAGATATAGTCAGCGCAAACAAAACAAACTAAAGTTAGCCGCAGTCAATCTGATTCTTACAGCGAAGTCAAACTTCACTCTGTACATTTGACCTGACTTCAAGTTCTTTATATACTCAAGAAGAAAAGGTTATATCGATTTCAGAATATCGTACAGCCCAATCGCCTAATCAGGGGAGTCTAGAAGTATCCCTTGAGAGAACTTTCGAAGAAAAGGATCTCTCGTCCTTAACAAATAGGACGGATCCACTCCCGACCTGTCGTACACTCTATACCAAGAATTCCACTTCCAATCAAAGTTGCGTTTACGCAGGAGAAGGATACGTAAATAAAGGAAAACTCCGTCAAAGCTCCTACACACGCACGTACACACCTCTACGATTGTGGATGCTGAAGAAAAGATCTGACGCTGTCAAAAGCTTCTGTACGTACCTATATATCTATATTTTGTTTCCTAACTGATTGATTCCATATGCGCGTCTCTACCAGATACAAGGTACTTCTGTTTGTTAAGAACGGAAGTGCGCGTGCGCGCCCTCTGACAAGTTTTCCAAGGATCATTACTTACCCTGTGACGTTTCAGGAGTCAGGACTCCGAGGGGGCAGGTCTAAAGTTTGGTAAAGTGCATTAGCAGGATGGCAGGATGAAATGGAACGCTGCAGAAGGTTACCAATGTCTTCCGTTCAGTTCACAAAGTTCACTTGGATATAAGTACTTACCTTTGATGTAACGCGAATCTTCTCAAGGTCCTTGAAACACATGGAATGATATGCTACCTATGCTGATTCGCGTAAGATGATATAGTAGCTGCTACGATGTGGCGTATTAAAGGCGCAGTTAATAATCTCAGTGATTATAACTGGAGTGTGATAAGACCGACGAGCTAACTAACGTTGTCCTATAGCGTTAACGTTTCTGTCGTTGACGCTGTGCGATGAGGGTTCAAATGTACTAGCTTAAGGAACGCGTTGCCTCGACGTTTATCCTACTGGATTGACGGTTGTCTATTGCGGCTTCTGGTCTTGCTTCCATCTTGTCGTTCTGGGATAATTACGATACTGCCTGGTACAGCTGGTATATACTTTATGAAATTCTAACGCTTTATTGTGTAATTTATTTGAAAATTATATTTATAATGTGAAGTATATGAGTATATCATTAGTCAGTCTTTAATAAGTGTCCATTATCGATTTTACCCCCGGGCGTCTTCATGACTCATAGTCCGGGGTACTATATCAACCAACGGCTATTGCAGTTTATATTTTCCATTATACCATTAAAAACGGGATTCCAATGCATGCAATCTTTTCGTTATTCTTTAACGAAGAGATTGGTATGTATTACATTGGAATTCGATGCATTTTATTTGGTAAAAAGTGCATTTGAATAGAATTTTGGGGAAGCGTCTGTATACAAATGGCAGCCAATAGAAGTCGCGTTGGAGTGATAAGGAACCTCGGAGTATCCGTCTAGGGTTATTATTGGTAATGCTCCAATACTTTTTTTTCAAAGAATCCTTAAGGGGGAATATACACCTGGAAACGAAAGAAAAAGGTAATTTTCGAGAATTTTTTTCAGGGAAAGTATTGGAATTATCGGGTTGGGGTTTTTTCTAGTTAAAAATATACACTTTCAAGAATGCTTTTAATTTTTTTTATTTAAAAATGTTGCAAATTAACGGAGTATTTAAGTCGTCTACGGAGTGCCGTAAAAAAATCTGCCATAGCGGTACCCAGTGGCGTTTCGTCAAAAGTCATCTGAAACAACAGGATATTAAAATAGATACTATTATCTAGTCTTGTCATAGGATTTTTTTCCGATTCTTAGTTTTTTTTTTGGCAAAATATGAACGAATTTTTGCATGAAAATGGCTACATTGAGTTCAAGCGTCCGCCATTTTGTTAAAAATCGATATTTTTTCAATCGGCTATGACAAAGACAAGATAATAGTATCCATTTTAATATCCTGTTTGATTTTTTGTTTCAGATGACTTTTGACGAAACGCCACTGGGTACCGCTATGGCAGATTTTTTTACGGCACTCCGTAGACGACTTAAATACTCCGTTAATTTGCAACATTTTTAAATAAAAAAAAAAATTAAAAACATTCTTGAAAGTGTATATTTTTAACTAGAAAAAACCCCAACCCGATAATTTCAATACTTTCCCTGAAAAAAATTCTCGAAAATTACCTTTTTCTTTCGTTTCCAGGTGTATATTTCCCCTTAATGCAAGTACAAAAGAGTAGGAGTAAGAAAGATATGAAAGATTTTGAATTGCCTGAGAGTCAAGATTTCTACTTGACCCGCTAGTCTTAAAGATTAAAGACAAAAATATATTTGTATTATGTCTGGGTTAATTTTACTTTGCACAATGGAATTTCTTGTTGAAATTGAAACTGCGGTTTAAATATTAAGGGAAGTGCCTTTGGGTAGGAATACTTGTGTGCGATGTTATTAATACTTGTCCGTATAGGTGCACTCTGTCTATATATTCATATTCCTGGGTAGAGATATCCATATCTGAATTTTAATTTAAAGCTTGAACATTCAATTGTTTGATACTTTGGAAATGGAAATCTCTTGCGGGTGAAGTACTTGTCGATCCATTGTCTTCCGGTGACTTTTTATTTCCGGAAATTAAATAATCGTGGACTTCTTCTTCGTAGAGGGCCTATACTCCCATTAGGAGTGAAAGGATATTACATATATCTTGTTCTTTCGACCGGATTCTTCGTGCTAGTCGTAGAAAACCGACTCGTGTCCTTCTGCACAGAGGAGTTAATTATAATGTTGATTCGAGGTGGAATAATTAACGAGAAGAGACGAATAAAAATGAAAAAAAAAGTTACAAAGAAAGAAAGCAATGGCGAATGAGTATATGAAGAAACGTCAAGGTAAATTCTTCATTTCGCTTCTCTTTCATCTTTCTTTACCTTTGACCATTTTTTGCTGAACCTACTCATCCACCTTTAAACCTTCCTCGACCTATTGGAACCACCTCCTCAGCCCTTCCACGTTTGCACTACCTTATTTCTTAAACTTTTCTGAGCTAGCAAAGCTCTCCCTCGCGTTAGCTTATACTCTCTGGTAAAAGAGAAAGAGATCGACGTCAGAAGTTAACAGCGTTACTATACCGGAGGCCACCATTACCGTAACCTACTTTATTAAAGGAGCCATAATAAGCGAAAGAGACCGAGAGAAAGATTAAGAGAGAAGGAGACGCAGAGTAGAGGCAGAAAGTCAAAAAGAGAAATGAAGAAATTAAGAAAGCTCAGTTCTCTGACCGCGATTCTTTTGTCTCCTCTTAATCATCATCTCTGTTTCTTTGACCCGACCTCCGCGCCCAACCCCCCGTTCCCCAGTGTCTTTAACTCGCTTCGAGGAAGCCACATCCCTGTGACCACCCTACGTGGCAAACAATAGCCCGTGTCGCCCGTGGCAACCTCAGGACTTCACGTCTTCCACTTTCACTGAGCCCTAGAGGCTAAAGTGTGCCCATCTACCCCGTATCCACCCTTATATACTTACAGTAACTACTACCGGTGTCGTTCCTGGCGTCACCACATTCACCCTCTGCCACTATCAGGATCACGTGCCCACCACCCTCAACCGTCACCTTTTTACTTCCTTTGCCAGGACGATGTCAGTGTACACCATCATTCGCACAACAAAGAGACAGACCTCCTGGTCGTACGCCGTTGACGACAATACCTGGGAAATACCCAGGGTGTGGGCGTCACGAACTACTATTGCTCTTGTACTTTATGCTCCCTTTTGTGTCGAGAAACAAACGTCAGGGAGCTTCAACCCCCTACCATTTACTATCCGGATGTCTCCGTGTTACCCGATCGCAAGTTGAACCTTCCTACCCCATAACTATCATCCACCATCCCCTTTAGCCGTACTCCAACTCGGGGGTGCCACCTCCCCGAGACACAACTTTACCAGATAACCTCGACGGCGATAACCCCGACACGTCGGATTTCCACGGGATTGAAATCCACCGTCTCCCCCCTTCTTTACTCCCACAGACTCTCTTCCTCGGTCTCCCTCGGCCACTTGAAATCCTTTCTTTATTCTACTCCCTTACTCTCTACGATACAAACCTACTTGTAGTGTCTTCTACTATACTCTGGTTCGAATCCCTTTTCTGTTATTTTTCAGTGATTGTGTATCTTTCTGGCACGCAAAGTTACATGTGGGATAAAAGTGTTATTGCGAACATAACCTGAAAATTGTAAAGGATTGTTTAAGTTTTTATTATTTCAATGGTAATAACGTAAAAATTTTTTACTCTTATTTTATTTTAAGTACTCCGCAGGGAAATGACATATATATGATTTTCCGCAAGTGGCAACGTTCATTGCTGCCCTGGCGTTAACTGTACGTTACTATTGGATCCCTCGTGTACAATAATTTATTCGAAGTACCTATCGCGGATGTGGAGAACCTCTGGAAACTGATCGCATCCCATTGATTTGAATTGCCTGTTTTTGGGGAATGAACGAAACCAATTTCAATCGGTTCTGTAAGAGGCTACGTCGTTTCTTTTATCCGCATATAGTATAGTTGGTCCACAAGTTCAATGTGTTTTTTTGACAGATCGAAAACAATGAAGTCTCTAGCAAGTCACACGTGACTCAGCATACAATTGTTGTTACAAAGTATGCATGTGCATGGTCTTGCATTAAAATATGTTTTAATTTTCTATTTTAGCATGTATTTTCGCGATTTTAAAAAAAGCCATGCGTGATTTGCCAAGGATTGAATTTTTTGCGAACTGTCAAAAAAACACAAACTCGTGGACCGACTATATAGTACAGTATAGTATAGTAGAATATAGTATCGGTATATGTACTTGTATAATTAACGTGCATTGCTATGAGATAGCGTTAACGCTTGACTCGGAGTCATCAAGGACTCAGTTCAGACTCCAAGTAACATAAAGGACGCTTGTCTCTGGACTAATTTAAATTAATGGGAACACTGCGATTTCTAAATGAAATGTCAATTATATCAATTGAGTAAGTGTCCTTTCCTCAATGAGACTATACATATTTTATTTATAAATAACATCATTACGCGTAATATGTAATACGTATAAATTCTTAATTAAGAATTTAAGAACAATGCATACAATTGTTCGTGAGATACTGTACTTGCAATTCGTAATCTTTGAAAATTAGTATTAAAAACCTTATTAATCTCAAAAAAATACATGAACTCTATACCCATAAATATTTTGTTACGCATTAAATTCGTACGATTTATAATTCTCAGTAACGAAGATTTTGATAACAGCCAGAGCTTCCCCTAAGGACAGAAAGCTCCTTTGGACACACCCCATTATCCCCAAACTAAATTATACCAATGTGGATTATAGATCATTGTATCCATGGTGACCATGGATCGTTTGGGATTTCGTAATCCTAAGGGATGGAAGTTATCTGCAGCATCTAGATATCTCTCCAAGGAAGCAATATACATAGATACTTCCTACACGAGATCCTTCCTGGGTGCGACTGAAATTAGCAAGATAAGCGCGTAGGTATCTGTATTGTACACGCATTCAAATACAAAATGGCCGTCGCATCTGCATGCAAGGCATATGTAAAGGGTTTCAGTCTCCTGGGGGTGGCTGGTATAAGGCTTTTCATAAGCAGAAGCTCACAGCCGCACGGCTGTACTCGCTATTGCCTACGTTAACTTCAAGCTGGCGCGGAACGCTAAAGCTTCTCCGTTTATATTACACCTGGCCCGGCCGTGAAAGTTACGGGTTTTCTTCAGGAAGGAAGTACGTGCTTTCAACCATTTTGACTTCGTAAGCTTCAGAAATTCTAGATATATTCTTATTCGAAGAGTATCGTAACCTATCTAAACACTAACCACTAATCCTAACCTCTACTCGTATAACTAGGATATTACTCTGTACCATATACTTATATGATATAGAATAGGTATACCTATATATAGAAGATTCTCATCACGTCTGCTAAGACGAAAAAAATTTGACGCTATTTTTTCCTTTTATTTTCGATTTTTCGATTTTTCGAATTTTCATTACGATATCCTTATTGTTGTATTACACTTATAGTCTTTATTTATGTGTCTTCGTATTCTTGGCTGAAAATACTGTTTATATCTACTTAACGTCGCATCCCATTAAATATATAATTCAAAGCTTGTACAAAGCCTCCAGAGCAGATTCCACTAGATAATTATGGATGCCAAAGTACTTTGTTCGCGCCTTCGTCTTCCTGTGGAATAATAAGGTATTACGATGATATCTTTTTAGAGCTAGATAGATTAGGTTAGGATCCTTCTTGTCTGTTTATTCCAAACTCTCACAATTCCTTTATCTTCTTTCGGCACATAATATTGTTATCCGTTTACGTGTATGCACGGTCTTCATGATGTAGTTGGCTTTTGTCATTCTGTATTCCATCCGTTAGGATGAGTCCTGGGGAAAAATTATATAACCATAGCAACGCGTCCTCTCCGGCATCTTTGTATACATACGTAACGTCCTCGTCGTTGACGTTCTTGGATTTTCTGTTTACCCGGACTTTATTTCGTTCAAACAACTACACTCTTCGCGTACCGAGCTAGGATAAAAGGAACTATGGATGATATGGAAGTCACTTGGGAAATCGTGAAGCCGTCAGGAAAAAGTCAATAGACGTGGACTGAAATTGTAACGAGAATTTTTGAAATATTCTTAAAAGAAACGCGAAGCAAGTTCTCCATTAGTAAAATGTGCAGTCTTCTTGCAGCCATCAGCTTTTTCAGTGTTTTTTTTTTAATCCCGGACTGCAAGAAGGATATTTATTGAGAGTCCTGGACGCGGGACTATTCATCCTCCTGTAGAGGGTCTGGACCCTCGGACCACTTTCAACGCATTTCTCCCGGCTCTTCTCTTTTTCTGTCTCTCTCCCTCTCTGTCTCTCTCTCTCTCTCTCCTCTTCTTTTCCTTTCCACTCAACGGCAGCTTTCGAGCTTCCGGAAAACTCGGCCACGCGCGACAGGAAGACGAATGTTGGTTACTGGAATTGAAGAAACTCCTGGGGCGTTGCATCCCGTAAAATCCGGATTACCGGACTGCGCTTTGTTATGTGTCTTTTTCTCTTTCTTTTTTTCAATCTCATTGGGGCTAACAATTCGGATTTTCAATCGAGACGCATAATTCGCCTGTGGCGCGCCCTATAGGGTATTTGTGATTTGATTTTCTATTTTGATTTTGATTTCGATTTTTCTTTTGCCTGTTATTGTTTACTGTCGTGTCAAAATTATAATGGGACAATAGTGTATGCCACTTTGAACGCTTTACTTTGAAGTTCTTTGAAAATCTCACGTTCACTCATGGCTACACACGAGCAACAAGTAATGGCGTCACTCGATAGAAACTCTCAGACGGAGTACTGCCTTATCTTCTGGGAAGATTAATCGTAGCTTTTATGTTGGCGCTCTTGCAAGCAGGTTCGCAGTCTTTTGGAAAATTTCTTTGCCAAGAATCCTGCGAATATAAAATCAAAACAACTTGAGACACGGGCAGTTTTTAATTTGTGGATCTTTTCAAGGGGACAACGTAATTAATTAATAATTTAACTTTATATAGTTACGAATAAATATTTTCAGCAATCTAACGGAGAATCCGCAAGGGGATTAATTTAAAAGTTTTTACAATTTATTAAAAGCATCTTTCTACTTTTACTAGACTGACTGCGCGGACAAGCTTCTAGTATTTCTACAGGTTTTTCGTCAAAATCCTCAATGTAGTCTGTCATTTCACTGATTTTAGGGAAATGTATTCTCCGTCATTTTCTTTCCTGCTGATCTCTGGCCGATATGGAAAATTCCAAATGAACTGATGACACTGACTGCTAAATTGATATCACGAAAAAGTGACAGCAATCATTTTAGACTTTCCGATAATTCGTCAAATCATAACTTTTTTTAGTAAAGGGACTGTATATGTATAGTTACATGCACGTGCGAATAAGGAATTTTGACTTCGTATTTTTCATCAAATTCAGAATTCGACTACAGGTCCACCTGCGGCTTTCGACGTCGCGGCGCTTAGCGTCCCGGCCAATCTGTCCCCTGGCACGAAGTTTCTTAGGTGGAATAAGTTGCCAGTTGTGAATGCTACTAGAAAATTTGCACGGTTTAACGTCTGTCGCGGCGAGTCGTTGAGAATTCATTTAACGTTTGTTTTATCTAGAACTTTATTCCCCGAGTCGAATATGACATTTATGTATACATATATTTATATACACAGACATACAACACATCCTTCTTTCTCGTCATTTATATTCTTCCATCTTTCTTTATTTCTCTTTTTCCACCCGTGGTTGTCTTTGTTGCCACTATTCTCTTTACGTTTCCGTTTTTTTTTCCCGTCTAGAAACATAACCGAGTTAATAGACGCTTGCATTAATTTATGGATCGTAACTGGGTTATGTTGATATCGCTATGAATTATGATTCGAATTAGCTGCGCAAGCTTTAACGACAGCCACTAAATTTCATTTTAATATTACTTAATGTACTTCAGTACGTAGGTATACCTACACTGTTGCGACTTTTATACGACTGATATAACTATGTTAGTAAAATAAGTATATGCAAATTTATAATTATAACGACGTTTTTTATCTTTATTATTTTCTCACGGGTAGAAAAAAATTCTATGTTGACTGATCATACAGAATTTCGGATTTCTTTTAGAAGATTGTGAGTGACTCCGCGCACTCATCATAATTTCCTGCGTGATTCCTCGGTATCGACGAAACCCTATGCTTCCTTGGGACTTTTCATTCAAACCGGAAGTCATTCCCTAAACGATTTTCAGCCAGTTACGATCCAGGAGGAAATCAGCTTAAAATCATCCAATGGAATAGAAAAACAAATGGCAGCTATATATTTCTTAAGTATTCTCTTTCTATAAAGGCCCGTATCGCAAAGTGGGCGGTTAATATTAATTATCATTGTCGAATTGACCTGAAGAAGAAAACTCCAATTTTTTTTGCTGTGAGCCAGATTTCATTATTTTAACTTTTTTTTTACTCACATTATGGACCAATCTATATTTATCACTGCAGGATGCAACGCTTGTATGATCTATAGGTCATTCATATATTCCTTTTTTGTGATTTATGTAAGAATTCCTGTAATCGGAAAAATTTTATCGAGCAGAAAAAGTACCTTTGCAATTTTCTTATTTATGAAACGTATACGATTCTCGCATTTCCCTAACAGAAATTTACAGCCTATACTTGGCGATATTCTGAACAGTTTCACGACGCCTTATTCAAAGATATATTTACTTTACAGTCTGCTCTGTAAAAAGAAACCCTGTACAATTTACGATAAAATATATAAACGAACGCGGACACCGGCGACAAATAAATCACACGATCCTAAAGTATACTTTATATTCCGCGAGTCGCAAGCGACGAGAACGATAACGTTTGACACTTGCGTTAACAAACGATCCTCCTACTGAAAGGATCCTTAATGCTTACAGCCTGACTGGTATCACGGAGAAAAATGTATACTTGCGATTATTAAAGCAATGGTTAGTATTTGGACAACAACAAATTTCTAGTGACAATGACAACAATTCTAGTAAGATCGACGAAGTAAACTAATAAGACTTTCAATCACAATGGTACATTTAGATAGAATTGTTGTCATTGCTAATAAAATTTTTGATTGTCCAAATACTAACCATTGCTCTAGTAATCATTTTTGTACTTTATTACCCCTTTTTGGGTAAAGTAAGTTACACTATGTGCATATATCATGAATATTCATGTCTGTGTATATATTTATATTTTTGTAGTATGACAACTATATTTTTTATCAAATCTTCATAGCAGTGCGATACAACGTGGAAAAAAGAAATAAGAAAAACGAAAGAACAAAATTCTTTTAATTTCCGGCTAGCGAGGTAAACTCTTTTGGTAAAGTACGAAGTTGCGTTTTTCCCGAAGGAGAAGAAGAAGCGAAGATGACGATGAAGAAAAAGGACACCGGGGACATCGTCGTATTCCTGCTAGAAGACTCGTAAACCGAAGCTTATCTCGTCTTGGGGTTGGTAGAACTGTCGAGAAGTCGCGGCTAGAATGATCTCACGTTTTTAGATGCCTATAATCGAATCCCCCTCGTTATAGTTAGACTCACGTATCATCTTTTTGTAGGAGGATGCTGCGGATAGTACTTAAGATTAAATGAAAAAGTCTCGTGAACTGCTAATATCGTACCGAGTCTTTTTCTATTCTCGCGATATTTTCTCATGCTCTGAAATTTCTCTACGATGAAAACTTATTTATCTTAGGGGGGCAAAACACATGAGATTCCCGAAAATAGAAAGTTTTTTGAGCTTGGATTGCGAAAAATTGATAAACGATTTTTAAACTTCTTTTAAATTCAAAAGTACATATAATTAAATGCAAATTACGACATTTTCGTGGAAAAAACGTTGAATTTTGCAAATAGCAGCGATCCTTATCAGACGTGTTTTCTTATGAAGACCTTCGCGGTTGCCACGATATCTCGGCCAATTTTCGACCGACTTATTTGAAATTTGGCATGATTCTTTTAGATAGTAATACACAGTTAGCATAGGATTTTTTTATATTCAATGTGAGAAAAAAATAACGCCCATGGAAACGTAGTAGCGAAAAATCAACGATTTTTTACTCGAACTTTTCTGAGAAGAAATTGCAAGGAAACCCTCAATCAGAAATTAGCATGCCTTATCAGGATGGGGTGGTAGCTCTTCTGATCGAAATTTGCCTTGATTCTATGAAGGTCTTCCATGCTGATATAAGTAAAACACTCCCACACCATAACAGATCCCCCGCCGTGTTTAACAGTAGGTATTAAACATTGCATTTTTTTCCGAAGATACGTGGTACACATATGTTCTACGCTTTCGACCAAATACCTCGAATTTCGATTCGTCAGTCCATAAAACCCGTTTCCAATTTTCAGTGGTTCGGTCTTTGTGTATTTGGACCCATTGAAGTCTCTTCCTATTTCCGCGCCGTAAAAGTGGTTTCTTACTGGAAACTCTGCCCCAAAGGCTGGCTCTGTATAAGCGGTCCTTGATAGTAGGTAATGATATCTATTTTTTATGACTTTCATTGAACCGCGTTTGGCTTTCCGGTGCAGTAAGCTCTCTATTCATTTTGGATATTACTACTAGTGACCGGTCCTCTGCTTTGAAAGTGACTCTAGACCTTCCACTGCGTGCTTTGTCCTTATTCGAGCTTGTTCTTCGGAAGCGAGTGATAGCATCCCCGACAGTAGACCGCGTTATTTTCAGGTTTTTCGAAATATAACGCACAGTGAGGCCCTTGTTGTAAAGCGCAATAATGGATGCACATTTTTTTACATTCAAAGTAGATCCACGATCCAGTTTACTTGAAAAAATTTGAAAGAAACGTATCTAATCGTGTTCTCAAAAATTCAACTCCATCCGGTAAAATAGCAAAAAATACTTATCTGTATGTTATATTATGAGTCTAACTAGATAATATTAAAACGAACGTATGAAAATCTCGCATTTAGATTGAGGTTTTTAATCGAAACTTTGTAACATTGGCTAGGCGCATAAAGAACTTTGTATTACAGACAAATCCTGTTATAACCGACTGGTCGCGGCTGTATAGGAAAAATTTCCAAGAAAAACTGAATCAAGGTTCCCCCACTATTGTAGCTCTGCGCACTGACTCTGCGTGTGTGAGTGACGTACGTGAATTCTATTGAACTACTCGTTATAAGCGTCAAAACGTCTGCTACAAATGTGCAAGCTTCCGATGAATCTGAGTACTTCATTACTTTATTTGTTCATTAAATACATATCCTTTTTATTCCTATTGAATTTAGTGTTTCAATTATTATAATAGAATTTTTTAACTTCCATAACAAATTAATTATACATACTCTCGTAAGTGGTATAGTCATATAGCCAATGCAGGTAGTTTTTTGAATGACTCTTATAACGAGTAATGTCACTCAGAATTTAGCCGCGCCTCGGAGTGGGGGAGCCTTCCGCGATTAACGAAAAGAAACGAAGGGGAAATCTCTTATACCGAGTTTTCTTAGAATGTGATTTCTTATAACGTGATTTGACTGTATACTCTCGGCGCGGAGTTCGGAATAATACTTGTGCACGCTATTACGATTCGCCTCCAAACAGACCGGTGTCGTTCAACAATTATTTTCCTTATGGAGTCTCAGGAATAATTAGTAGGTTTCCGTATGACGAAAATTAATGTTGAATTTACAAGAAGTATATTTGGGAGACGTGTTGCTCGGACAAAGTGCAGACCACTAACTAACTTAGACTAGGGGATGTTCGCTTTATATATGAATTGAAAATGATATAAGGTAGGGATTGAAAAAGCGAAGAAACCTAGTTCTGAAGTAACGGGAGTCCAGGGTGGAAAAATTAGCAAAGGTATGGGTTTTATTCGGAGCGTTAAGATTAGGAATTTTTTGAAAGTGGAAAGTAGGAAGTATTAAAGAAAATGTTAACGGGATGTTTTAATAGAATTAAGAATTAACGGCAAGGAAGCGTCATGCAAGGGATAACGGTGTATACATTTTTATGGGGAGTGAGGATTAAAAACGGTTGGGAAAACGCAGGGCTCTGAGGAAGAGGACATGAAACGTGATAACACGTAAAGGAGCGGAGAAGAGCGGAGGATATATGTTTTTCTCTAGACAAATCGTAAACATGATATTAAATCATATTTACGATTTGTCGAATGCTGCCCGAGGAAAACGGGTGCAAAAAGGTTTGAGTGCAATCCGGAAACTTTTCGACGGCAGTGTATATAGACAAAAATTGGAAATTTCCAGATTGCCTTTACGAGATCCGAAAAGTTTGTAAGAGTGTGATTATTATCATGGAACATGATAAATGGTTCATTTTTTTGATTGGTTTTGGCCATATAATGAAATTGCTGAAGCTATAGATTAGTATAGAAATTATTAAGATTTTTATAAAAAGAATAAGGTTAATGCACTGATTCGTTTAACGGTATGGCATGCTGATCTTTTTCGCTAGGATTCAGTATCCTGGCAATATCCTTCGGCGTTCCTTTCCCAAAATTACGAATTCCAGTTGGGATTAGGAACCCGGAAATGTCGGATTCCATCTGGGGTTGGGTCATAGCCAAGATCCCTTCGGGTTGGCTTCACTGGCATCCGGTATTTGACTACTTCTTTTACTTGCAATATCCGCTTTTCAGTGGCGTCGAGACGCAAACCGTTGGTTATCTTATACGAATGCACAACACATTGGATTTTTTCATCTTACAGAACGTTTCACAATTTTCTTAATCCATACTAATAACGTTGACCATAATTTATTTATTTAGTTATTCCTATACAAGTTTTTTCTTGAATATAAAGTCATTTTTCAGTGTAATGAAACTGGAACGATCATGTTACAATTTTCTAGATAATTTTATAATTACCTCCGTGAAATGGCGTGCTAGTGAAAACATGGAGAATTCAAACATTCATTTGGTCAATAAAAACACTAGAAAGTAGTCTCGGCACATTAAACTCAATCCCTATAACGTTAATATCCTCAGCAGCAGCACTTTGCGTATATCATTTATGAAACTCGCGGTAGTTTCATGAATTAATTGGACGTTTCATTGAAAGACAATTCAAAACTCATTTCGTTTCTATCCTAGACTCATAGAGGCGAATTATAAGTAATAGTAGCTGGTAATTGTCGAGTAATTGTTATCCGATAAAAAAAGAAAACCTGCAGGAAGTAAGGATCGAAACTTTAGAAATCTATTCTCATTGAATAATCAGTCCTTTAAATTATTTTCTAATCAACGGAAAATTCTTGAAAAATGTCCGGATTATGCTACCTCGTTGCCTCGGATAATCTGGGTGATTAGTATATATATACAAGCATCGCAGTAAGCTTTTAGAAGTATCCATAAGCGTCGAATGCTACAAGAGCAACAACAAATAGCAATAAAAAAACAACACAAATACTCGACCTGCAGACAATAATAAAGCGGATCATTTTTCAACAATTAAACACCATTCGTTCAGTCACCTAATACGTCAACAGAGAAATAACTAAACAACGAGTAAAAGTAACTGACTTAAACTAATTAACCAGGAGTGTTCTTAGTACCACTAAATATGGACGCCATATATAACGTATATTGAAATGTTTCACAATTTCTGAGGAGTCAGAATCGCGAGACTTTTAAGAAGGTTTGTGCACTAGGAAGGCGTCTTTGGAGGATACAACACTGATTTTAAGATTAAAAAACACGCTTTCGTTTATTATTCTATAAGTTACAAACTACGAAATCACTTATTCTGTTCTATGCTCTCTCACACTCCCTCTTATAATCATAACAATTTTTGTTTATCGAGGATCGATTGACGACACGGAGCGTCTCTAAAGGTTTTACTTTAATCTGACTTTTTAAGGAGATGTTTGGTGATACTTAGGATCTGATCCCCTGTACGCTCTGTTACTATAACTTTGCTACAGGTTGATGCAGATGTTTCAAGGAATCTTCCCAGATACTAAGGGGTATCACAATGATTCCTTAGAGCTGGAGAAGCCGGGGAGAGCTGAGACAGCTACTAATCACCATGACGTTGGCAACTGAATTCTTTAGGTGTTGTGATATAGGAATCTCGTCCATTCCTGACAACTCCGTCACAATGACCTTGCTGAAGAAGATTTAAAATGGAAAGAATATTTCCTGATACTTAGATGAGACGCTATACTCTCTGAAATCAGGAAGATTCTAAGGATGAGCTCTCACAGTTTGCAGTACGATACTCTTCACTGGTTTGCTCAAGAAAGCAGGATAGGTTTCCTGATAGATTCTAATACTTTTGATTTACTGCTCCTTGTCGTCTTCTCAATTTACACTTCTGCTGATCTGACTCGAATCGAACGAGTGATCTAAATCGAATGATCTCTTATCGAGGAAGCAGCTGCTTATATCTTTGGAAGGAGTACGTTAATTTTGGGGTAATTAGGTACTTTAATTTTAGGGTTAATGATTTTTCCTATTGAAATGTGGTACGTAACGTTTAATTTGATTTAATATGTTAATTTAATTTAATTGGATTTCCGGTTAGTTCAACTATCGGCTTGCTGGTATTTACGTTTCTTGTGTTAGGCGTGTGCCCGTTGGTTAACGCCTGAGAGAGTATTTGTTTTGATTCCTATCCTCTAGCTATCTCTGTAACTAGTTTAGGGTTCGAATGTTAAAGGGAATAATCTGTAATATTTTCTCCTCGTGACTGTCGCTATGATTAATTCAAGGGAATTGCACAGTATTAGGGATTTAAGGATCCTATTTCTTATTCCTTTATCGGCGTCGCTGTAAGAGGACGATAGAATTTTTTAGAAAATTTAGGATTTAGGAACTTCTCTCAGATTCTTCTATGCACAACTGCGGTGCAATGCACTTCTATGTAGGGCTTGATGTATCCATCATGGAAAATGGATACATGACGAGGAAAAATGATAAAGGATGGAGGGATATAAGGACGGAACGTTACAATATATTTATATACAACTATTATATATTACCACTATACATACATTAGTTACAAAAAACGACCCAGATAGACGTACAGATTATTTGCCTCGCATTTAGATCATGCCGGCTCACGTCGTGCTGCAAGGCTGTGTGTCGCTTATGAGGGCACATGTGAAGTTTGTATTTGCAATATGATGATTCAATTAAAATACGATCAAATGCAAGAAAGTTCAGTATACGCGATGTCCCATTCATTCTGAACTACAGCGATGTGAGTTCAATTTACAATAAATGTGCTACTGCATTTGTAAACGATATATTGGGATCAAGTTGCGTCTTAAATATACATATTACATACAAATATACATATTACATTATTTGAGTCAGATGAGTTGCATTATATGTTGCTATAAATAATCTAGAAACTTTTCGAATATCTGTTTTTCTCATCCGGTGATAGTGATGGCTGTCTGTCTGGGTAAACTTAAGCCAATTGAATCGTGCGAGAAGTCAGTACTACCAACTGTTAAGTATTCCAGCATTCAGCATCTAATCAGCTATGCAAGCCAGCTAACACGATGAAACGATATTTAAATGAGTGACGTAACACGTTGGAAAATCCTCTGAGATAATTTCTACTGGAATTTACTAACGTAGTTGGCATCAGTTATCGCCAATTACTCTGGGGACACGCTATAATAGGTAGTCATTTCGTGTTAAATTAACGCGATACCAGTGCCACCAATAGAAAAGCGAGAAAGCTGCAGGAAAAACAAGTTCACAAGTGGGATTGGGGTTGGTACACCTTCATGCGGCGCAACTCATCCGCGTTATTGCTTTTCGATAACACGGACCGGTGAGTTGGTTATTATCTTATTATTCAGCATTAACGTTTCAATTCCATATTTCCCTCGGGTTGCTTACGGCCATTATGTAGTATATAAATATAGTATCAACTGACTAGTGTATTCCGTGTGTATATACACACACACACACACACACACACGGAATAAAAATGTATTTTAATGTAAAAGTGTATTGATGCGGGATGGATCAGCGGTAGATCATTTTGCATGATCCATATAAGATCCCGCAAAAATCCCGCTGGTGAGACTATGCCGTATCTTGTTTTTATTTATACAGTTCACTGTGGATCATTCGCAGATCTACGAAGGATCAATTCAGCCTATGAAACTGACCCAAATCTAATCTGAGAATGATCTTGCCCATACAGCGAATATGGATTGGATCCGAAATTGATACGAGTACGACCTTCCCCGTACATTATGAAAATATATAATTCACAGATCATTCATAGATCATTCGTGATACATGTAAGGTGTATATAATATTTTCGCTATTTTCTTGCATATCTATTATAACGAGTTGCCGGACCCCCTCGTTTATAATCATCTAATGTCGTTGATACATTATAATACACAGAGGTATATTTATTGTACTTCAAATATCAGATCAATTAAATTTAGGATAATTAACAATCAAGTGTTATTAAAATAAGATAGCATAACTATAGAAGATAAGAGATTTTCGAGACTTGTATAAGAATTATTATCAAGAAAATAACGAATAATTATGCATACGCACATATATTAAATGTTTTCGCAATTAATTATAAATCATAGATTCACCTATCAGCCATGAAAATATTAAAACCGCGCTAATGGTATAACTTATCGTTTTTGACTATCAAAGCGAAATATAATAACTAAAAAATATACAGATATAAAATGGGTGTAAAATCTTATCTTATTTTTTCGTTTTTTGTTGAATCTCGGAGGATTTGTCATCTATGTCTCCATTTGGTTCTTCCTTTACTTGTAAAATGATGCATCCTCTCATCAAGAATAATTGTCCAGTTGGTTTAGTCTTCGTTTTGGTAAATTGATATTCACGGTCCGTACAGTTACTTATTATTGGATGATTAATAATTTCGTGTATATGTCGCTCAGCGGCCCTGTCGTGTCGCTGCTTATGCGAGAGGTTCACAAGTAAGAAATAGGAAACGAATAAATAAAAATTTACAATATAAATAAAATAAAGATTTGCTAATTTGACAATTTTGTTACCTGCAGATTCACGGGACCGCACGTATTCGCTAGTTGTAAGTTTTTATAGAAATTTACGTGCGTTCTGTTACGCGTCCAACGAAACAAAGGGACGAGCACTTAGCGATTGTCCCGGAACCTAATCTATATTGCGGGAGGGGAATCGATCGCCCCGCTACTTCTAAATACTATTTTCAGAAATCGCTAATATCGGTAAGGTAGAACGTCACATGTTATAATTTATTTCTTCACTGGGCCGCCAGGGAGCGCTTGAGGGCTAGGAATTTCCGAAAAATTAGGAATTCTGATCGGGAATCGAACCCGATACCTACGGGACTGTCAAGTCAGGGCACTAACCACTATGCCACCGGACCCACTATCCGTCCTCATAAGTCCTGCTTATTTACTTTTTGGTTATTCCTAGGCGGAGTCCCCTCCAGTTTGTAATGCCACATTACACTATAAACGTGTAGACGTAATCTATATACATATACAATATAAACATCTGTAGGGAAAATCGGTTAAATGTTTATTAAACACAAAATTATTAATTATTCTCATATCTAAGATACTTCACTGTTAAATATTTGTAAAAGATAGGAAATATGGTATACACAATCACCTCGGCAAACACCTTATACGTTCGGCGACCTACTCTAAAATTAAAATAGATTATTAAAATAGCATTCGACTAATATTACATAAAATTTGTTGGGCGCCAAGTTCTTTGCGAATCAATTCGATACAATACTCAAAATACAATAACGACATACACGCCGACCAACCCAGCTCGTGGATGCGGCAGGGTGATCTTCAGGACAAGTACCAAAAAAGTCACACAAGAAGACGTTCGATTTAAAATTCAACTTAATTCGATTTATTACGTACTAATTATGAATACTTGCGTTAAAAAAAAGAAAGAACTTTCGACTAATTGTTTTTACAAAATTATTATCCGCTCTTTGCGCGGTAATCGTAGGTAAGGAATACAAGAAAAGAAAATATTCGAGAATAATTCACAGTCGGTGAACAAACAAGGGGTTAATTCAATTCAAGAAACAATTCAAGTGCGATACAATATCAAATACAAAAGAAAGAAAACTATATTGCCACGTTTGCGATTTCGATCGATACCAACCTCAAGGACCTTAGGCTCGCCGCGTATTTCTTCCTAACCAGACGGGTTACAAAATCAATTCGGCGAATATAACTAATGCAGAGAAAAAGCCGATCAAAACGAAATCAAAATCCATTGAATTCACACAAATGAGTCCCTTGCTGGCCGACGGCATCTCGTGCCTATGCCTTCGCGAAACCTACGTGGGAACCAATGTCCTCTTTTGCCGCGTAAATCGACAGCCGATCCACACGCGTGCACGAAATTTCGCCACTCACGAATTATAACGTTCTCTTACCGAAACCTCGCGTTTTTCCCGGTGCAGCTAATCCTCCCCCTTTGGTCCGTTCTTCGCGGCCACCTCGGTCCTCGGATTACTTTCCACCCACGAACTCTATGCGACTTGCTCCAAAACTGGAAATTTGTCGTACTCGAACATTCAGAAAAGATTAATTCGTCTTCGCACTCGTACCCTGTCGCACGGGTGGCGAACTGCCCTCTTCCTTATCGCCAATCTTTCTGGATTGGTCCAACGGCCCCGATCCAGGACCCCAATATGGCACCATGCGCCTAATTTCAAAATTTTGGTAATCCTTTTTCGCCTATGGCAAAATCGCCGGCCAGCACTAACTGGCCACCCTACAATGATGTTGCATCACGATCTACTGATTCGCGGGAACGTGTTCGATTACGGCGGCGGGCCCTTAACGCGGGTCATAAGGTACAGCTGTTAGCTTCATTCAGAGGATCGTTGATAAGCCAGTCGGCTAGTATCTGTCTATCAGTCTAGTCGAAGTCCAAGGAACTCGGCTCAGATAGTAGGGTAGTCCGTCGAGCCAATGAGGAGGCGGGTAGGCGCAGGGTAACGTCACCCACACGGCGCGCGTAGCTTTGGGCCAGCTAACTCCTTGGCGTAGTTTGGGCGCCTCCCTTCCTCCAATCCGATGGCTGTCTCGACCTCGTCGTTCGCGTAGGCTTGGCAAGCACGCGCGAAATACAAAATTTTTCGCGGCAGGGAACAAACAAAATAATATAAGAAATTAGAAAAGAAATAAAGAAATCAATTTGGCCCTTGAGGTGGATGAATCCTACCTGGACTCGTTCTATTCTTTCCGCGTTATTCGCGAACTACCCCTATTCCCGCCGAGGACTAAACGAGTGTAATTCACCGCGTCACAATATATATTGATTCCAAAATAAAATGTGAAACGTAAGCGACTTTTTTACATTGAAATGTATAATAAGATTGCCTCTCTGAAACATATTTTACTCGTGAGAGAAGTATATGTGTGTATAGTAGAAGTATTGTGCAGTGTGCAGCTTGTGGCAGTGTACACAAGCCTTTTGGGAAATAAAGGGTTGAACACGGCGGAATACATTGTGACCACCTGAGAATACCAGCCCTTCATTGCGACTCGTTGATGCATTACGTCATACATATAAGAGCTTCCGTAAGTGTAACGTCAAAGCTCTTTTTCGTGTAGACCAAAATAAAACATATGACGTATTACAGATATTTACGGTACAGTGGGTGAGTTTAACCCATTAACGCCCAAACATGTCCTGCTAGAGATACTGTAAAGCTCAATGTGGTATCGAGGTTGTTTGGAATGCCTGATTACTAATCTGAAGTAGAAATTTGAAAATTCAAAAAGAGTTTATCCAAAATGGCGATTTTAAAAATCAAAACTTTACCCGATTTGTATGAAAATTAGCACTCGGGGGTTTTTGGAAAGCCTGATTACCAATCTGATGTCACCATTTCCAAATTCGAAATGTCTACAACAGAAAAGGCTTTCGAAGCTGCGATCATTATTGTAGCAGTAATCGGCACTATTCGTCGGCCTCCTCGTGGTGAAAGCCGTACGACATTGCAAGTTAGCGGTTAATAAACGAAAAACATTTTAGAATTATGAAAAAATGTCATAACAAAATTGTTAAGACAATTTAATACGATCAGACTTCACTTTATTTCAACAAGTTGTACATTGGTCGATCGCTACCCAAGAACTGCTGTCCCATCCATCAGTCACCTTACTCGCGGGCACATTGTTATCGAAGCACACATTCGTACACGCATCTTCGCACTCACACATTCGCACATTCTCACACACTCACATACATCCGCCTAATTCGATTTAAATACTACAATTGTTACCTCAAATTCGGAAGCAGCGATCCTAAAAGCCTCCAAGAACTAAGTTTCATGTGGATCGGACAATTTCGATTTTCAAGACAGCCATTTTGGGTCCGCCATTTAAAATTTTTACTTCAGATTTGTAATTAGAGACCGAAAAAACCCCCTTATGACACCTATACCCCGAAAACTTTTGCAACTAGACATTGCTCAAAATAAATTGCTTCGACTTTGCTGAACAGATGCTGAAAAAAAATTGTTTGTATAAACAAAAAAATCGTTTTGTGGAAACAAATTTTTCCATCAATCTATAGATGTTGTAGCATAACTATGAATTTTTCCAGAATTTTCTAGGGTTAGTAAAGCTTTGGTTTGAGCGTCTACAAAAATCGGATAAAATCGGACGCTTCGGCGCTAATGGGTTCAGAGTTGTTGAAAGTTTTATACCATTTTTTATTTTTTGCTTTTATTTTTATTTTTTTCAAATATGAGTGTCCTTCATGGTATCCAACGATTTCCTTTGATTTTCCCGTATATCCAATTATTCCTCGTCCCCTACGGCTCGGGGTAAGGTTTGCAGGTGGACACCTACCCTCTCTACCCGTAGGGTTTATATATAGTGTTGTAACGTGATAAAGATCCAATTGTGAGATAGGCAGATTAGAATGTCGCTCCTGGCAAATGGAATATTCTGAAATTCCTGCCACTGGACAAGATCAAAGGGAGTTCCTACATATACGCTACATATACACGCTATACCTATCATAGCACATATGGGTCTTGTTATATACTGATTGTATCACAATAAGCATCAATTCCGATCCTGTACAAATTTGCTGATTAAATATTTATAAAAACATGACAACCCTCTGAAAAGCTGATAATAAATAAAACGTACAATTTTAATTCATCGTCGTACATTAAAGAACGACAAAATTAAGAAAAAATTGAGAAAGGATAAAAATCTTCATTTTTGCCATTTTTTATGACGTGTGACGTTGCAACGTAACGTCCCTCGTAATACAGGGCTAGCTCTCGCGTTTTTCGATGGAGCGTAACTACCGCTCCATGACAACCACCCACCATCACGGCAAACACTCCAGGGTCTCATTTCGATATTTCTTTTCTTTCCTATTTTCTTATTCGTTCCGATCTGTTTTACAATTTAACATGTAACCGCCGCAATCACATACCGACTGTGAGGAGAAGACCACCAAGGAACCACCCGACGCTAAAACCATGCCATGAGGATTCGCAGAGGGAACGTGGACGAGTCGTCGTAAACAGCTGGCGACGTCCACCCCCAAACAGAGCTCTCGAAAGGGAGCCCGGAACGTGCTATAAGGCCCTACCGTTTGGAAGCTTAGCCGCAGGGAGACAAGAGGGACGCTGGTACCGCGGCGCCGATTGGAAAAGCGCGCGCGTGTTACCGATCGCGTCCTTTTCTCGAAAGCGTCTCTCATTACCATGGGAAGGATAGCTGCCTCAAGGATATAAACAACAAGAAACGCCAAGGGAACATCGAGAGGCGAAGGCGAACTATCATAAACCCGGGTGCTAAGCGAATCACGAACTGGGGACGACCGGCAGGTACAATATTGTC
>JARQST010000104.1:1158194-1196376 GCA_030142225.1 Pachycephus smyrnensis
CAAGCCGAGTACGTTGCCGGAGGTCGCCGGGATGGATGAGGAGGGTGGTAGCGCTCCGCTGACGGACTCCCCGACATATATGTATACATATATATACGAGACTCTACGTTAAATTGGAAAGTTATTATGCCCTTTTTTACATATACAGGGTTATTCAGGAATATTGCATCACCTGAACGTAATTATAACAAAGAAACCCTAGTAGAAATTGTATGTGGGCCTTAACCGGGTACAAGCTCATTTTCCCTACTTCTGTCCAGGCGTTAACTAGGAAAACTACCTAGCGCCCGATCAGAAACGTAACGCATGCCCTGTCTAGCCACTAGTCATGTCAAACTGTCTAGGTCATAGACCTGACTTCCCACGTGGGCATGGGCAGTATTATGAATTGCGGGGCGCCAAGATTTGACGATGGATTTAGCATCTCTGGAGCGAGATAAATAGAAGTTTAAGAGTAGTAAAGGTCGAAATCGCAATTATTTTTCCACATATGAATTTTTTTCATCGTCAACCCATCGCAGCAGTGGTGTGGCCCATCACGGCACTTGGGTTTCCTATCACAGCATCGAGAGATTTTTGGTGACGATATTATTATAAGTAACATACCATGAGGATTAGTAGTAATATAAACATAATGTAGAAAAGAAAGGTTATTAAGCGCACTTTCAGCTCGTAAAGAAAATTGGCAACTCATTGACGTGTACAGAAATGGTACCAGATGGCATTCGATCCGAATTGGACCATCTCACTATATTATTATTCGGATTAAAAAATCTGAAACGATTTAAATACCATAAAGTAATCACTGATATCGACTCACCGCACATTGGGTCACCACTTCTACGTCACAGACATGCGAAATTCACGGTCGAAAGACGGGGTCTCTCGGCGTGTCTCGTATAGTATAATAGAGCTAAAAAAAATTTGTCTCAAAAAATAATTGCGATATTGACTTTTACCACTCTTGAACTTTTATTTGTCTTGGTCTAGTGATGTTAAATCCATCGTCAAATCTTCACGCCCCGGAAATCATAGTATCCCCTTGGGCATGTATGATGGACACAGAAAATTGTTTAAACTGTTTTGATATTTATTAAAATACATTTAATATGTAATTGACATAATGGCAAAATTGTATGATTAAAACAACATTTAAAAAATAGGTATGTGCGTTTGCGTACTATCTGTGCTGCCGCGAGAGGGATTTAAACCTGCGATTGTCGGAATGCTCAAAGGGTCGCTACATTTGCCAGAAAATCAAAGTCTACAATCGTCATCTGCCAGAATCGGTATTTACAAAAATTTCCAAAGTCCAGAATCGCCATTTGCCCGAAATGACGCTACCGAACGCCACTTGTGTTCCTGTTGCTTGCGGCAGATGTCGGTACAGCAGAAACCTACGTCTAGCTGTGCGACTATACCTACTGGCCCGTTCTGCTGCCACGAGCAATAGGAACACAATCTGTTACGTCGCATGTTCTCCTGTGACTATCCTTTTCTATCATTCTATCCTTCTTCCCAGAGTCCTGTCGTTTTAGTTCGCAGGCTCTGCCCTGAAGACAGCAATGTAAAGACTTGGGGAGCCAATTCGTCGAATCCAGCACCAAGGGCAGCATTGCGACATTTTCAAGATCCTTCCTATGTGCAACATATTCTTCAGCCACTTTTTTCCACTCCAGCCTGGGCTTCCAGTCCAGTCTCTCTTCTCACTTTTTCCACACGCAAACCGACAGTCGTATCATACCATCCCTAAGAACAACACGTGCACGCTCCTTTCTACACACTGTACCAATCGTTCAATATATTTTTTTTTTACGTTAAAGTTACACCAGTTTTCTATCATTGAAATACCTGCCTCTTTTAATTAGTAGCGTCAGAAGTTCACTGAATGTCCGCCACGTTATTCAGAATAATAGCATAGAACAGCGTCGTTTCGGGCAAATAACGATTCTGGACTTTGATTTTCTGGCAAATAATAGCGACCCTGCTCAAAGTGAGGAGTGTAATACTCAGCCCACTGAGCCACCAGCCCAATTTGTACACGTTGCTTCAGTTAGCAGTGATAATTAACACTATTTGTGTGTATATATTGCGACGTTACCTTTTTTTTCTTTCATCTGCAAAACCGCCTCTAGTGGGCGCTAAATTTTTCGTCACTAAATTAGGTCAACCACTCTCTCTCTCTCGCTTTTACGAATAATGCTAAGGGGAGTTGGGCGCCAGGTACCCCTTGCGGGAATACCGTGAGTGCGAGGCACTCACTTACGTAATTTCAAATCACCCAAATATCTTTGGAAAAGCCCAGTTACGCTAAAACTAACTACTTAAATAACGGAATCGGTGAGTACGTCAACAACCTAAGACGAGTTTCCCGTCCACAAAAATCTCACCAAAATTCTAACGGAATCGGGGGCTATGCCACCAACCTAAGACGAGTCTCCCGTTCTCAAAGTAGCACCAAAGTATCACCAAGGGACAAAGGCAGATCCAAATGATCGGCACTCACGCGAAGGAATCGCGGAAGAGAGTCTCTAAGACGAAATTTTTCCAAAAACCCTATAAATTGGCTAGCTCAAAGGGAGCGTCTTAGCGTCCAGCAGAACAGTTAAGGTAATTTTAAAGACATAAAAGCATAGAGATCGAGTTAACGCTCCAGAGCTATATTTGAAAAAAGCATTAGTAGGATGCAATCATAATCCGGGATGATATGTCAACACATGCGGACAGCCAAAAACGTAATAAAAAAATTTTTTAAGTGCAACCTTAAGCCCCAACCGATCTTACAAAAGTCTTAACTTAAATTCACAAGGCAGCAAAAGAGAATTTATACAAACTAAAAAGAAGTTAATTTACGGATATCACTACAATAGAAATGCGAAAAGAAAAACGCAAAAACAGATAGATAAGCAAGATAAAGAATATCAAGCGGAGAAACATAAGTGAGTTAATCAATCCATTAATTTGTCTACAGAAATTCTAGGAGGTGACTCTATATAATTGAATAACTCTAAATGTACGGATTCTAATGGCCGAAAGGTTCGCAAAGCAAGTACTACGCTCGAATATGAACTAACAAAAATGCGGCAGGAATTTTACAATATTTTACTTAAACTAACGCGAAAGGAACTAAACAAAAGACGGAACGAATCCTCTCAACATTAATCGAATAAATGAAGTTAGCAAATGATTCCGAAAACGATTTGAATTTAACTCCCTATAATTGAGAACGCGAGTGCGGCCCTTAGTCGGGGTTCACGCGGCCGCTATAGCCCGGGTGACGGCGCACGCGTGAGCGGCGAGCTCGGAATTTCGTGAGAGCGGGCGTAGCGTGTATTAGCGGGGAGCGGTAAGGCTCTAGGCCCACACCTAGCAATTCGAAGATCGGACTTTCGGTTATAACAAATAACTCGACTCTTCTTAATTTTACATAAATGGCACACAATAAATATGATATGTTACCGGCACGGAAAACTTGAATAATTTATGATCCCACGTGACGAATACGGCGAAATCCCTAAGACCAACGTTCAGAAGTTAATCGAGTTATTCACGCGAATAAGAAAGAGTCATATATCGCGAATTATCGGAGTACATAAATTAATTCACGGAGAGGGTTGACATAGAAAATCGTACAACAGAAAATAGATATCACGCAGGCTTAAAAGTACAATTACTGGAATAGTCTATAGTCGCTTTCTGGTTATAAGATTCTATTAAACAATTATTAATTTTCTGGCAAGTGAGAATTTACGGAAATTTGGCTTCTAAACGTCTTAAGGCCCGTGGCTTGGAAGGAGCGGCAAAATAGACTCGACAACAAGCGCAGTCGCCCGGCAAGGGTCAACTGTGTGTTACCTCTCTAAGGCCAATTTGGCAAGGAACAATGGATTGTCGAATTTTACTTTGGAATACTGAGTAAATGAGTTTTAGGCAAGTTTCCTAAGGAAAGTAGGCAGACAGCGACTATACATTACGGTCCATACAGTTAAATATAATATATACATTAATACGCCAAAACGCGGCATAAGCATAAAAATTAAATTTCTCCCAAAAGAGATGCAAATTCATGAGAAAGCCCTATATTCGTAAGAGCGTCCTAGGTTAGACAGATTTCAGCAACTATAACGAATTTTAGGGCCACATGCGGCAAAAATCAAATACAAAATTACACACTAAGTATACGCAAAGCCCAGCATTATCGTCCTTTTATCTTAAATGCGGCAAGACATTCGCATCGCTCAATCAACGAAATTTCACACCGGCAATGCCGGTGAGGCGGAAGGCCTAAATACTTCTAATATAATACAAATATGGTCACTAATAAATCTCAGATAACGAAAAGCTCACCAAATATCGCTAAAGACAAATTAGGGAAAGACGGCCTTCCTTCCTTCTCGTCCTTCCTTCCTTCTATTTAATTTGTATGCTCTCTTAGTGGTTTCTGTCTTATTCTATCTCTATTTCTTTACTTCCTTTTTTGACTCCTATGCTTAACGCGCTACAAACGTAAGTGAGTGAGGACCCAAGACCTGGCTATCCAGGAGCCCTCGGGCCCCCACTACACTTTACGAATATTGGGAATCGGCGCTCGACTATTGATGGTAATTTATCGGACGGCGACCGCAAATCGGCAAAACAAGGAAAACGCTCCGACGAAAATGACCGAAGTTGACGGCGACTGTCTTCGGGCTTTTCCGGCTGCGGCAGTCTGCCTCCATGCGAAGGAATTCTTGTGGTCCTCTGTGATGGTGGCTCATCTTCGTATCCTTGGCGGTACAACAGACCAAGCCCGATATGCTATTTTGCGGCCCTACGGCAAGATAAGAGCATGACTACCCCTAGTCCGCGGTAGGGCACGCATTTCGCTTGACGACCTATCTGGACGACCTGTGGGCGTTGGAGGAGCCCCATCCCGGGTACTCTCACGTTCCTCCAAAGAAGAGCAGCTGCGGCATCCTTCCCTTCGACCGGTCGGCCGCGATCGGTCTCACCAATATCACCAAAAGTCTTAGTTCCTGGCCCCGAACTCATCAGTCTGCCCATCTCCATAGCTCGTGTTGTCCGGTTCGCACGTCACGTCAATGTCGAGAAAGTAAAAGCAAAACCAAAAGCAGTAACATGCGGCAAGACACGCAAAAGCACCAAAGGACGGACGACAGGCTGTTTTCTCACAAGCAGTTTATAATATTAGCTTAAATCTAGCACAAACGTTTGGAGCCCTTTACTATGATTTTCGAAAGCTAACTCCGCAAGTCAGATGGGTCTTTGTGGCGGGAATCAAAAAATTCACGTCACAATATGTATATATGAAAACCGTAAGTTTTGCAGAATTCCTCTGAAAATATAATTCTTATATTGCAAATAAGCCTGAACCACTGTATGACAGGCTAAATGTTGCAAATATAATTTTGCGGAGTATTTGCAAAAGTATTTATTAAGATTTAGAAAAAGAATCTTGATTTTGCAATAATTATACGAAATGCTTAAATAAAATGTTTTATATTCTATTAAAAAAGTTTATGCCTGATTCTTGACTTGTACCATTAGACCGTGCGTTTTCCAAGCACGAGCTCAATCGTTATGCCCAAGCATTGGCATTTACCAGTTTGACACACGCGTTTGACGGGATCGAATTTTTTTACGGTTCATTATATTGACAGCAAATAAACACAGAAATAAATTTCGTCCTGGACGCTAATGAGATCCTATCAAGAAACTGTCACTATAACAAGAAACTATCTGAACTGAACTTGGGATTATATCTTGCGGTACTGCCGAGCGCCTAATTCGGGTCCCGGTAGGCTTCCATAGTAGCGAAAGAGCGAATTGTGATGTAGTTTAGTAGTTCAGCGTACTGGTGCGCCTCACGTTGGGTACTAGCTAGGTTTCCGTTATTAGGGCTGCCTAGTCTCAGCCCGGCTGGGGCTTTTTCGTTATCCGGAAAACGACTAGGACATCTCTAGTAGGGAAATTAAATCGATGGATTAATTTTAGTTGGTGCTAAACTGTTGAATGATTTTGATTTTGTTCTTGGAACGAATATTTTGTAAGTAATGATGGATCGCATTTTTTGTAAAAAGTGGGAAAAAGCTTTAATAAATCATATCTCCTGTTCTAATTGACCGAATAAAAAGACCCTCAGTGTACGAAAATGATCGACATTTGAAGGATGTTTGAGATGGATAAAAAAGCCAGCTGTTATTACTCCGTACAGAAAAAAATCTTGTATAAAAGTACGGAAATATATAGGGTGAATAACTAAATGTGAAATCATACTACAAGGACCAGTTACTCTTGTGAATCATCATTATCGAGTTATTAGAGGGTTTTGTAGGATTTTACACTCAGTTTTCAGAAATTAGTAGACCTTTGGAAATTAATCTCTTTATCTAATTGTTTCATTAATTAATTTTATTGTAATATGAAATTTATTTTAAATTACGTTTAATTGTTGTGTAAAGTGATTTCAGCCCATATTCTTCTGTACGTGTGTATACTTCTATACATGAGATACACTTCCAAAACAGCATCTCATATTGATCTATCCGAAACATCGAAATTTTTACTTTGGCACACAATATTCCTTTAAAAAGAATGAATAAAAGACAAAGTCTGAAAGGTACGTGTTCCGTTCAACATAGAATGGTCAATGTATGGCCTTACTAAATGGATTTCTGTGCTTGGAAATTCCACGGAGTAAAATAAAAAGGGCCAAGGAGTGTGCCTTTTGCAATGCTCTTTTAACAAATCATTCATAATAGAGTGGTTAAAAGTTTCAGCAACCCGTAAAACCATCGTCGCGTGTAAAGTGCATTAATTGTATAGCATTCGTGCGACTCTTAATGTTTACCTTACACGCGAACCATTCTCAAACCAGGAGTTAGTACTCTTCCTTACAAAGAAGTCAAAAAGTAAGAGTTATTTCTTAACCACAATACAAATTCTGTATGAGTGTATAAAAAGAAAACCATCTTCAGCCCGGCTTTAAAAATGGTGACGTCATCAAACAAATCCGTTTAAAACAGGATTCTAATGCATCATACTAAACCGTTGTTATTTGGCGATACATATAGTGATCGATACTCAATTGAACTGCAGGATAATTTATTCTCATTTTATATCACGGCTCGGGGTATGAATCTTATTAATTTTTACTACCTATGATACGCAAAGACGATAATGCGTTATCAGGATAAACTTTCAATAAAATTAAATTTCCCATGCTCGATTTCCACTTGTTCCATTACCAAGGACAATTATACTATGTCTAGAGGATGCTGCGAGGAATGCTGGTTATCAAGGCCCTTTTCAATTATACCAAAATCCCAATCAAGGATAATGGGCATGCCCGGTGCTCCACGTTTTAGTAGAGGAAAATTGGAAATGGCCGTATCAGCGTTTTCACTTAAGGGGGGAAATCCAATTGGAAGCATTAAAAATGCATGATTTTCAGGAATTTTTTTGGGAAGGAAAGATTAGTATTACATTTTTTGAACTTTGCCATTTATTTATACATATTTTAGACTAACGAAACATATTTTTTTCATTGCATAATAATATAAAATGGCCGACATATCGCCACGTCTTTCCGGCAGGTCCGCGTGCACGTTGCGAATTGGCGGGAACTCTAGATTCCCTTGTATCCATCTGAAACAAACTAGTTGAAAAGGTCTTATTGTTCATATCCGTAGTTTCTATGTGAACCTAAAAAAATGAATGAAACTTGAAAATTGGAAGACTTATACGCTTTTGAAAATAAAAGTTTATTTTTTGACGTTTTCTGGATTCATTTTTTGCAATAAGAAACTACCTTTTTTTGGTGATTTTTCAAAACAATTAGGTTCATATAGAAGGTAATAATGTTATAAAGTTGTGTTCAAAACTTCATTAAGATCGGTGGAATAGTTTTTAAGTGACATTTCCCGCCAATTTTAAAAATGATGTTTAAAAATGAAGAAAAACGTGTTTAAAGTTTTGATAAGTGAAAAGTGAATGATATCTATAACTTACTGGCTAATCAGCGATTCCAAAGGCATATAATAATCCTTCAGCTTCCTCATAGAACTGATTTTCCTCGATTAGCTTCACTCTGCGTGCTTTACGAGTTTCCTTGGAGGATAAAGAACTGCGCCGCCTCTGTCGAACCAGCCGGCGCTCGTCGATGTCGTCAGCGTATTTCTTACACTGACTTCCAATGATTATCCGTAGCTCCACCATACTTAGTAAAATGGAAACATATCCTTCATTGAAGAGTCCAGCAGCAATATACGATGCTATTTCAACTATTTTTAATCGAGAATTCAGGTGCTTCGGAGCTAAGCGCCAGATGGTGGAATTAAAACTCATTCGCATTCTGCGTATGGCCGTCCAAGCATCTCTGGAGTAACTCTTCCTTCGATAAATCTTCGTAAATCGAAAGGATATGATTCTGGACTGTTGAATCGAGTGGAGGAGAGTGCTCAAACAAATCTAAATTCGCTCCAGTAGCTTTACCTTTCTGCCACTTGCACCAGCTGTCTTCGCCCGGTGGGGAGTATTCATGCTGTGGATTTTCATTTGTAGAGTACAAATGATAACAAGTGGCCATAATTATGGAACACTAGCCTTACGCCTAAATAACGGTAAAAACATTTGAAAAAAAAGGGGACAACAAAAGCTAGGGAGCTTCGCCTCGAGCGAGCGTCTATACCTGCTGCGCGGTGCAGGACCCTAACGCCGTTCGACAGATGCGTCACGCTCATATGATATAACTTCCTTCATTCTTTGAAATTCATTTTAAAACTTTGGGGTCATGTTCTTGGGTAGTTGTACTAGTATTTTATGCAGAAAAAATTGCATTTTTTGAAAATTCTAATTGGATTTCCCCCCTTAAGGGCGAAGCCACGTCCACCAATCGCATATCCTTAGTATGCAGGATCGTCTGATCATTCCACAAAATAGTCGTTTCAGACGTTTGAAAATTACAGCCAATCCTTATTACAGTCAAATATACCAAGCTTATATAGACTCTAAACTTAATTCTCAAACGAATAAATATTCGATTACGTTACTAATCGGTTTTAATAGCAGCCGCCATTTCTGTTTTCTCTTTATCTATAAGCCATACGCTTCCAAGTGAAGCTATTATACGTACTACTCTTCTTTGTGCTTTAGTCTAATAGGCTTAACAAGCTCGTTTAATGAACTCTTTTGTTAATGGCTACTAACGATCGTTTGCCAGGAAGTTAACCAGGACTATTCGTGAACTAACTAACTAATTAACTAACTACCTAACCTTCTGACTGACTACAGCAACATCTGGAGAAAAGTAGTCTGGTCATCGAATACGAGGAATCGCGGCAAAACTCTTCACCTGAATAGAATATATTTCTTCATCCTATATAATTCTATTATCAAACAAACTCACAATCGTATTATTTCCAACCAAAGTGGAATGATTTTATGGAACAAAGAACAGTGGTACATTATGCATTTATATTTTTAAACACAAAACGCACACACGTATTAATATTATTTGCACTGTATATAGAAAAGCAGTTGCGCGATTTGCAATATTAATACTGTGCTTTATAAGTAGTCTGATTAATTATTAAAAAATTTAGAATTCGTCCCATGGAAATCAGCCGTATAATTCTCTATTGTTTTATTACAATGGTTATTCAACAGTCGTTAGTATTTTATATACAGTTATACAAAAAAATTATATATACCTCTTTCAAAAATGAAATTCCGTCTCACTGTGAGAAATTAGGTACAATAGAATTATTCTAAAGTTTTAGGAGGAATATAACGGTACTGAAGGCCTAGGGTATTTTGTTTATGGATCTTGCAATACACATTGCATGCATATTTTGAGTCTCAAGAAAATATACATAATTCATTTTTTTGACAGAGTACGTATACTTTTTTGTACAACTGTAGATAATAAGGATCTTGTCGTCGATGAGATTCTTGCTGGTTATTAGTGACGATTTGTGGATTTTTAAATTTGTAAAATTTATTCTATCCTAAAGGTCATACGCAATGCTTTTGATGCTGAAAACTCGCAGAGAAATTGTTTCTTTGAAAGAGCAAATCGAGATGGTCTCGTTAGCACAGGAAAAGTATTCCGTTGGCGATGGAATCGCAACTGCAAGATAGAGAAAGCAGAAGCTTTAATGGGTTGGGCCAAGAGAACGTGGCTGCAATTCCAAGATAGAAGTAACATTTGTGAGTTGAGCTGGAATCGCAAGCTAGAAGCTTCGGTATGTGTCAGTGCCATCTTTTGTAAGAAGGTCGCGCTTTATTACCGCGCAATGGTCCCGTTATAAATGTACCACAGCATAGAGCCCTAAGGGATGAAAGTGAAAGGAATGGTGAAATGAAAACCCTGTCAGTTAGGGGATAAAGAATAATTTGGTGCGAAATGGTAATAAAAATTTAGTAGGCCTCCTATTAATTCTCATTCCACGCTTTTTCATTATTTACCACTGGTAAGCACGCCAGTAGAAACCTGCTATGGTTACGACAAAAGAAAGAGAGAAATAAAAATAAACTATGTCTCTCAGTTACGCCATTGGACACAAAGGTCAAGTGAAGTCTTTCTGCAGACTTAGATATTCCAATTTATAGCTGGTGGAGCTCGTGTTCAGAAGTGGATGTTATATTGTAGTACTACTAAGAACGTGAGTTACAGAGAAAATGCGACAAGTTTTAGGAAAAAGGAAAATTGTCATGCCAAATTAAAATGTTCCGCCGCACCGGGTTTTTTCTTGCATGGCAAGACAGGATTGGCAAAAAAAACATGTTCAACCATTTTGTTTTTGAATGCACATATACATGTAGAAGAAAAATAGCCGTGGTCAAGTTTCGTATTTAACGCTTTGGGGATGAGCTCAGTTGTTAAGAAATTTAATGCTAACTAAATCTGTCTTCTATAAAATTTATGTGATCAATATTGTTTCATGCTGTATTGATGCATACAGTGCAATTTGAGTGTAAAATAAAACAGATACTGTTTAATTGCTTACAATAATTATTGCAAACAATTTAATTGCACGTATATACTTTCTTTTTTATTTTTCACGTTCAGTTCAAAAGACAGCTTTCTGTAAATAATTTGTAGACGACTGAACGGTTCGAAACTATTAACGAGTGGAAAAAAAAGAAAGTATAGGTATATGTGCAATTAAATTGTACGCAAGAATTATTGTAAGCAATTGAACAATATGTATTTAATTTTGAACGCAAACTGCACTGCAAGCATCAATAGAGCATGAGATACTAGAGCAACGATATTATTCACATGATGTTTATATTATTATAGACAACTGATTTAGTTAGAATTAAGTTTGTCAATAACTGAGCCATTTCTACGCTTTTGGTATCCGTATTACTTGAAAACAAACGACTGTATATGATATAAGTGTACCTGACCTTTTAATCAATTGTATTGAAATTTCATTCGAAAAATTCATTTTATTTTCAAGAGCTTCTATATTTCCATCTTATTATTGATTAGCAAGTATATCCTAGGTATCTGTTTCGTCTCTCTTCTCTTAAGGGGCTGATTCTTCCCTCTTTATGTAATCAAACTCTCATTCGTTCTCGGTAGAAGTGCTGCCAGTTCGTGGAAGCCTTCATTTGCCTGATAGTTCAGAAGGAGAGCTTAAGATCGCCTTTCTCTCATTTCTCTTTTCTACATTTTTCTTATCATTCTTTCTTTTATTCCTTTCATCCCCTTTATTCTTTTCAGTATCTTCTCGTTGTCTTTTATTTCCTTTCTTTTTTTTATTTTCCAGAAATAATACATTGTTTCTACCTAGCATAAAAGACTTTGTTATATATGTATATACAGTCTGTAACTGAAAAATTCGGGCACTGTGGTATTTTAAATTAATTGAACAGTGTCCGAATATTTATGTTATAGACTGTATATATATATTTTACATTTACATTCACATTTTGAGATATAAAATTTCGTGAAAAATCTGCACAATTATCATATTCTACTACGAGTAGGTATTGCGCGCTCAAAACTATATTACAAAGATTAAGCAAAATAAATTGTTGTTATTGCTTAGTTGAGAAGGAACATCGATTTCTTCTATCATACAGACTTCTATAGGCAAAAGTAAAATGAATGCGATGTGATATTCTGCAGTGTATTTTGTGATACGTAGAACGTTTCTCGGGTTTCTTATCGAATACACGTTCCTTCTGTCTACCTAGTCGGGACTCTTCGGCTTCCTTTATCGGGACATAACAGAGTGGTTAGAGACGTTTGAGAAATATGGATTTCTTACATAAATACAATATGGAAATGCGACTCCTCCCTGACGCCATATTTGGACGTTAAAAGTAGAGGCACGATAAAAAAAAAGACAATGAGGAAAAAATGTGATAAGCAATCTCCTTCCCTTTGGTGTGATTTATAAATATTTCTTCGAATCAAGGTACCTTCACAACTTTTTTTGGTATATTGCCATAATGTCAGTATATTCCAGCTGTACTATGGAACATAGTAAAAGCCGATTTCGATTCTTCAGTAATAGTTACTACAAAATTTTTTCCGTGTACAGGAGAAAAGGTTTTTGACCAATGAGAAGTCTAGTTTTCCGACCAGTACGGCTAGTCCGACAAAGCTGTAAAGGCTTCCTCAAACATTACCGAATACTTGCAACCATATCTGTATAGGTATAGGGTAGATGTACCGTTAGTGGCCACTGTACCGATTGTGGGCATTTTTATTATTTTATTCTTCAAATTATTTTTCTCCCACAACTGCATGTTCATTTTTCGAACAAATTGACATAAATTCACTAAATGACCTACTCGATGTTTTTTTCTTGTAATCAAATGTTTAGTTTTATTGCTTTGAATTTGGTGGCCACAATCGGCCCTAAGGTGGCCAAAAACGGTGCGTCTACCCTATGTATTATCGGACCCAGGAAAAGGAAAAGGTAAAAAAACAGGAATGGAATTCTGGAATTATTCTCATTTCATTTTTTCAATGTTAATAAAGTATGGCGATAAATCCAGTTATCGTGAAACGGTGAAGCTAAATGCCAGTTGAAAATTGAGTGCTGAGAGAACTCGGTATAAGAATTTTGTTCGAGGGATTTTCTATCCGTGTCGAAAACATCTGAAACGCATGGTTTACATTTAAAACTGTTCTTGAGCATGCGACAAAGATTAACGTTAAAAAAGAAATAGAAGAATCAAACAGAAATACCTGACTTTTCAGGAAACGTCGAGAATACCAAAACGCCGGATTTAAAATGAATCGTCGGCAGCGCTTGGGATTATTTCAGAAATTGTCGGAATTAAAATGTTGGAATTCGAAAATGTTGGGATTACACTTTGTACGAGAACAGATACTCCACATGAAGTGAAAACAGCTCGTGGCCATTAAATCTCGACAAGGACACTACTTCACAACCATTGGTCGCTTCTGTGATAAAATTATGACGTCGGTATCGCGACGCGTTATGCAGCGCCGAGAACTACGTACGGCTCAGGTTGAACAATGAAAATTAATTGTACCCTGATAAATATCAACATTCCCAGTTTATACCTACTCTCCATAGTTTCCCTTACGCGTTACCAGGACACCGGAATATAGCAGTAGGGATATTAACGTAATTCCTTTTTGTTCCACAAGGGTCAACCAAAAGGGGTTGACCCGTGTTTTCGCTCGTGGTTCATAAAATTCAAGTTGGTATTCGTTCCAGTTTTTCATTCTGTCTAGCACGTTCCGACATTCCAACATTCCAGGAACCGACTTGCCTCTCCATTTTTTCCAATTATAGTTTGGCTGGGTCACGCGATTTCGCTGTCGCACCAGGAACATTGTTAGTCCCGTCGCTGATAGCGTGCTCGAAAAGTAGTGCTATTTTATTTTTGCATTTTCCCGCTAACTCTCGCACTCCCTCTTTACTCTTGTTTTAAAGGTTTCGTTCCCCAGTGAGAGATCTCGTGGTAACGAGAGGTCGCAGGAAGTTCCGGGTGAAAACGGCGATAGCGACGGAAAACTTGAGGCAACCAAAGTTTTTCCTGGTATAACATATATCGCGGGGAAACCTTCTAGGAGTATCGTGACTAACGTTAAAAAAATGCTAATTCGACTTTGCTAACGTGATGATGAACGAGGGTGATGATTTATGAAGGTGTTACCTTTTGTATGGAGAAGCTTCTTTTTTGGATTAGTTTCAGTCGACATTACGCTTCAAGCTAGACACCCGTTGTGCACCTGGGATCAACGTTCACAATATTATTCAACGCGTCTCTAACGAGGCGGCGGAAAAATATAAGACAACAAATGTATGAAAACTGAAATTGTCATACTGGTCCTTTTTCTTTTCTTGTACATTGTGCTACCCTCGGGTTTCACATTTTCCATACAGTTTTTCATTCACTTACAATCAGCTACCATGACCCTCTTATTCTTTCTTATTTTAATGCGTTTGCGGGAATATCTCAACGGCTACGTCTCATTTGACTTCACGCAGTCGCATTGGCTGACACCTTGATTATGCCTCCAGCTGTTACCGGGCCCTTTAATTGGTTTCCCGGATAACGAGCTACCGGAAATGACGACCGGACGATAATCCTGTAAGGTTTCAAGAAGAATATGTGGCCAGAAATAAGAATGAAATTTTAAGCGATTAAAATGTCTTACTCTGTCCTGTCGTATAGTTTAACGAGCCATTTTTTCTATTCTCCCCTTTCTTTTTTTTCTTAAAAATAACAGCCAAAGTCTGTTTACCTTAATTCACAGTGGTTAATTACGGGAGATGATAATTAAAGCCTCCTTTGATGTTGCTAATTAAGCTACCACAGAGAATCAGGAGCTTTTCAGGATTCTGAGGCAAGTTCGATAGCCGAAACTCAGTTCGGTTCTAACGGATATCCACTCCCAACGTCTGTAGCTATATATATACTACCTACACTAGATTCATCCTCATAATTCGGATTACTGCAGGAGAATTCTGTCAGCAGATGCATCCCAGATCGCATATCAGGCTTAATGCGCTTTATGACCCGGTTTCTGGCTGAATTATTATAATATATCGTTTAAAGAGTAAGGGATGTATTAAAAATAATAGAGGTGTAGAGATAATCTCTAAATTAATTAAATTAACACTTACTCGTGCTAATTACCCATACCATAAAAATTCCCACATAATTAACCCTTTCAGGACGGGGTTTTTTAAAGAAAAGTTTTTACTCGAAATAATGATTTTGTTGTACTAAAAACTTGTTTTTGTGATAAACCTGAAAACAATCAATAATACAAAGCCCGACGTTATATTCTTTGCATTCGAAATGTACAGCCTGAATTCCTGGTTAAAACGATAACTTAATCACTGAAAACTGTTATTCCGTTCTCGAAATGTTCGAGTTACTAAATATAGTACGCCCGTCCCGAACCGGTTAAGTACTCCTAAGTACGTTAAAAACACAATTGAATTGTACATAACCTGCCAAAAAAGAATAAGAAGCATATTTAATCACACAGATTATATTTTTAAACTAAAACAAAACAATGATTTTACTGCGGAAATAATAGATAGCTATATCTATGATCAGTCAAGCGATTAATTACATCGCTTCGAATCCAACAATAGATAATTACTGGAATTATTAGTCTTTTCAAATTTACCTTAATTATCCAATAGAATACTCTTCTATTCTCTGCAATCGTGGATTCCAGATAATACCCTGTTACGTAAAATATACTTACAATAAACTGGTTCAGAAGATCCGTCGGCCACAAATTCAGACTGACGGACGTGGCTTAATTGCGCGCATCTTTTGTTTTTCTTTACTTGTTATACTCGCTGCATTCCCGCCGCCTTTGTCCGTATATAATTAAATTTTAAATTGCGCGGCACGGCCAACCGTCTGGTGGTCGCGGCCAGAGGGGTGGTAGAGTGTAAGAGGAAAAAAGAAGAATAAAAGAAAATTGAAAAACTCTAAAGTCGAGCAGGCGTACCAAAAGTATACCCTTGTAGATCCTGGTACGTTCTACGGTTCGATTAGCTTCTTACGGTGACTACACGGGGCCAAGTGTGAGGGCTGAAAAAACCGGCACGCTTCTCAGGGACGCTGAATATTTTACGAGGTTGGTAGGTACCTACCTACTTACTCTTGAGTTTCGATGGTCCTTTTATACCCCGAAACCGAACGTAACTTTTATCGACAATTTTGCCAACCTAACATAAAAGTCCTTGTGACTGTTGAATTCTTTACAGAAATATCAGGACTCAATTCGTGCAAGTACCATTTGTCGTTAGGATATTTTTCCAGATGTATATAATAGTTGAGTTGTATTTCTTAAGGATGTCCGGAAAATCCCCTAGGATTTTTTTAGTAACAATCCAACGCGATCTGGTACCCTTGCGAATATCATAATATGAATTATAATCCAATGAAAAGTGAACTTGTAATAATATAGTCATGCACATTATGGACCTTAATAAAAGCATTTCCAAGAATTGGTATTCATTGAAAGGAATTGACTAATTATAATATCGATAAAAGTTCTCAGTTGAGCCAAGTTTTTTCATTAAACTTTGGTATAAAATCGTAAGTACTCGAGAGAACAAAAACCCGCTAGTGAGAGCTATCTCTAGCTATAGCATACAAGTATGAGCAACTAACCCAAAGTTATATTCCTAAGGGATGGAAAAAATATTTTTAATAGAGGGTGAAACAGCAGAGTACTTATCAAGTACTTGGATATGTAGTCGACCTACAATTAAAATTTGAAGCAAGGGACTCTTTCGTACTGAAAGTCACAAGAAGATGGCCCCTCGAACGTATTTTGCTTACAGACACACTACAGTTCGTTCTGTATCGTATAACTCACGCAACTCTGACAGTCGTTCCTTGTAAATAGCGTCACAGAATTGCTCCTAAAGTCGACACACTCTGTACGGCCTAGGACTACCTACCACGTTGTACATTCCCAGTCTGGTATTCAAACATCTCGAGCGGTATACGTATAATACCTACCCCAAAGGCCAGGACACGAAATTAACAGACGAGAAAGGGGTGCTCGCGTATCCTGGGACAAGGGTTGTTGGAGTAACAATACATCTGGGCAACGACGAGCCGACCTATCATAAGCATCGATCTGCGAGCTTCTCCTCCAGAACGAGCTAGACAATGCACCAGGGTAGAGTTCAGGAGGTTGGCGGGCAGAACTTGGGAGGCGTAGGGGTTGGCAATATGTGGTGATTGTCCTCATCTTTCATCGTGGACGTGCTCGGGGGGTTGAAGCGGTGCCCGGGTAACATCGACTAGACGGAACCCCCCCCCCCCCTCCCCAGGGTTCTGAAAGCTGCCACCAAAAAATAGATACACCACCCCCAAACCCTACTTGTCTCTCTTTTGTTTTTCTCTTTCATCCCATGTTTTTCTCTTCCTCCACCTTTCTTGTGTTACATGTTCCTGGGGAGGATCTGGTGAGACTATAGTTAACAGTAAAAAGTAGTAAAACGAAACGAGAAGAGAAACTCTGTATTATTTCTTGCTGTATCATCAGGTGGATCCACAATGTGAAAAGGATGGAACCTTACCCCCTCTTTTATTTGCTTTCTTTTTTTTGGTACGTCCCTGAATTATTTGTTTAGTGTTCCTTCGTTTCGTATATAATGTACATATATACTGATATAGGGATTAAATCTTGGCTAGATATTAATCCACCTTGTTATACAGTCAAAATAAACTGTGGCACCTGTCCACGTATATGAAACCTCTTACTCTTTCTCACTGTGTACGCTTTACAATGGCCATATACCATAAGTGTAGAGATATGCAGGTGGCGTAATGGTTGCACAGTTCATACGCAAATTTTCGAAATAAATTGTAACCTATCCACGAAATTGGTACAGCATTCGTCGCAATAGTTGAACTCGGCAAACTGTTTGGAGTGAGCTTGCGTGACTGTCGAGTATTTTAGAGTATGCACCCTATATAGATATAGTTTTGGATACACGTGCGCGAATCAAAGCTGAACCAATGAACGAGGAGGATTGACGGATGACATTATTAAATATGTCGGTGACCCTTCTGCCCGTTAATAAAATTGGATTACCATGAATCAGCCAATGTTCGATAATATCAGGCCGTCGATTTATCACGATGCCGTGAGCGTGTGCGAGTTCTTACCAAGCGATAAATTACCTTTCGACAAAGCCGCGAAACGCCAAGGGTAGAAAGGTGGAGAAAGCCTTAGCCTACCCTCGAATCAGAAAGTGCTTAAGGAACGTTTCGCTATTCTCCATGGTTCGAACTTTCCTCCTGGCATTGCCACCCTGGGAGAAGGGCTTCGCAATCGTGGGAAATCGTAGAAATCTTCAGTTATCACATATAGATATATATAGTTTATCCCAGCCGAAGAGAATATATAAGAAAATCTTCTCGCGTCCCTTCCCAATCTGGCATATACCAATGGAGTCAATGGAGTATCACATTTAAATTAAATCAATTCATCGACAGTCGAATTTCACAATATTTGGAATAAGCGCAGGCATTCTGTTATCGTCATCTAGATTTTGCGTTTAATATTAAATTGGAGCTGGTATTTGTAACATCAATGGAACGTGCCATTACTTGCCCAAAGCTCTCTCTCTCTCTCTCTCTTGTTTCTGCCTCCACACTCTCTCTCTTTGGATGGACTCTCTTACCAATCACAATGACTGTTTGTCATTGTTAACGCGACGAGCGTTACGTGTCGCCGACTGGTCGCCACAATCTGATCTATCGCCAGTACGTTTACACGCATCGAGCGATTTACGGTCACCGCCGGCAAGGCAAACAATTTTGCGTGAATACGAGAGGGCGCACCGTGCTATGAGTATTCCTCATAAATCGCATCCAGAACCACTACTGGTAGTATGTATACAGGGTGGACGGCCAACTCGACGATATCGTCAGTGCGTGATGAAAATGAAGGGTTGGCTTTTTTAATTTCTTTTTTTTCTCCATATTTATATTACCTCTCTGATCCTTTTTTAACCCCTTCATTTTCGTCCACTCGTATACCGGTAGGCGCAGTATTTAAATTTATGATGTACCCCACTCGTAAAGCGGGTTTTGCAGTAATTTTAAACTGGGTATTCGGCGGCTTGCCGTTACCGGCTAGAACGAGATATAGCGTGAATAGTGAGGGTTTCAAAAGAGAAGGTGGTGTATAAGGGAAAGCCGCTTTGCAAGTCGTTTGCATGAAATTTGAATCACTGAGACCAACTGCATATAAGGTTCCCCTTTAAAAGATGGCTTTTGAATGCATAAGCGATGCGCACAATCGGTACGGCTAATAAAACACGAACGCAGCAAATTGAGGTATCCGCAATCTTCGCAATACCGCCTTTTATGGGTGCTATATACTTCAACGTAGTCATGTTATGTAACAGTCTTAATTTTTTGTCTTATTTCTATATTGCAGCCAAATATCCATGGAGACGACGTGGATATGAGAGAGTCAGGATGAGTTAAGACTGAAAGGATCCTCTACTGGTACAAACACTTGGTGGAGGCCGCATACGATACGGGATCAGACATGTCACTCCTGTCTAGTCGTGGTGGTCGCAGAGGACCAATTCTCTGCTTCTTTGCCCTGCTCTTTGTCTTCGGCCTCTATCAGCTGGGACTTATATGCGGATCCTCGAAAGATGGACCTACCTCCATGATGGTAGCTAAGGAGGTAAATAAATTTCTTTATTATATATGTAGTTTTTATAATGGCGTTATATAGATTTTCACTATCAAGTTACAATATTATTAGTAATCTCTATATATATGTAATGGGAGAAGGAGCTTGTGCTTGGTAAAGGCTGACCCTAACTGTCAGAGACAATCATCAGAATGAATTCTCATCCCTCCGCAAAAAGGGGTATCTTCCCAAATGACGAGGAGAAATGAAATATGGTTCTAGAGGTACTGGACTTGTACCTACTAGCTGAGTACCCAAGGAATGTTTTGCTTCGCGTCTCATCGTTAGGGCTGACAATTAATTCAAGCGGAATTCAACAATTTGCCCATCTCCATCGTCATAATGTAAACCTTTAATTTTCAGTTTATACTTGTGTGAGTGGGTGAGGATTCAATTGACAGAATCGAGAGCGCAGCCACTGTTATGAAAACATCTATAAACTCTGACTTAGTTCAATTTCGGTGACCCTAGAGAAAAAAGATCTAGGAAGGCGTGACGTTACGTCTCACTGCGTTTCGAGTATCACCGATTATTCCGATCGATTGAACTCAATTTAATACTTTCTTGGGTCATCCAAGCACGTTTATACCACTGCTCAACCCTCAGGATTCTTTCGTAAAGATTCGCGAAGTGTCTACAGGATGTTGCTAAACGGCAAGTTTCCAACGTGAACGTAACGTAACCTATCACATTCTACGTCTTCATTATGGGAAGAAGAAATGCGGGATGATACCAACCTATATAAATCGGATGACCATAACCTCACTTTGTACCCAATGCTAAAGGCAACTGATAGGGATTTCTACCCCCGCGAGAGAAAAAGGTCCCAGGATATAGCAACGCCCAGCAAATCGTAGTTTAATGACGGGGGATGTTTTTCTGTGGTTTCCCCAACTAATTTATCACGATCCACCTAATCCCGTGGCGTCACGATAAATTCTACGTCGGCGTCCTTTTCTCTCGCTAAACGCGACTCGCACGCTCGCGAACAAGGGCCCTGCGTGTGCTATTCCTAATGCCCAGTGCTTACTCTCCTACGACGCCTATCGGTCCTGGTAACTAATGGTAGGCGGACACGCACACCGGCCCTGACCTGTCCCATCGAAATAGCCGTTGAAGGGGACGAGTATAGTATACTGCCTCCTTGTTAGGTCATTTGTCAAGCTCGCGACCCTCTTACTTTCTTCAAGTAACTCTGTGCTTCGCGGTGCGTGATCGATGATAAGGACGTCGTCGCGTCTTCACAGGTGTCCCCTCCCATGACTTCAACAAGCTGTCAAGAATTTGGCCAATGACCGTGAGGAAGGGACTGGTACGAAAATTTCAATGGCTTTCACACTCCCTTCTACGTATTAGCGTCTCATGCTGCTGAGATTATTATAGCACAGGGAACGTCTCCCTTTTCTGCTTCTATTCTTTTCTCTTCTTTGCAATATTATCTCAGCCGCGCTCCTGGGGTGGCTCAATGAAAGGCTTGATAGAGCCACTTTGGCAAATGAAGCGACTTCTTTTTTCTTACTCTCCTTCCTGAAGCGCTCTTTTAATTTTTTAACTTCTTTTTTCCTCTCCTCCCACACCGTTCAACCCTTCTTTTTTTTTCATGCGAGGATAGAAAGCGGATCATTAGCCCGGTTACTGTAACACGACGTCATCGCCAGTCATGAGATTAAAGTAGAGATCCTAGAGAAGAGGGCCTATCGAACTCGAAAGTTCCAGTCTAGTTGCTGATTAACGAACCTTATTACCGATTAACCTACCTTAGCTAGTTCGATGCACCTTAATACGTAAAAATTATCGGGCACTTAATTAGCGAAATCAACGTCAGCCAAGACAGCGATGGGCGAAAGTGGATCACGGTTACAAGGCAGGGAAGGAAAATCCCGCGGGATATCATCCTGATTAGGACGGGGAGTGAATTTTCCGTTAAAAGCCCTGGATGGAGGAGAGGGATGTTCGATAAATGAAAAGCGGTCGAGTGTAATTAAAATGTCGATATCTGGTGTCGATTAATCATCATACGTAATCAGAATCTGGGAGTATTACCTATCTAACGACTATGGGACAGATAGTGTCAAGGTGTCTAAAAAATTACTGAACAATTTTTTTAATTATGCACAGGACTTAATTTCCATGTAATATGATGTTAGTCGTTCAACCATGACATTATGATGTAACGTCGGAGATGAATTAAAAAAAGAAGTATCGCGAAAGAATTCAAAAGCTCCTTGAGATCCCTGATATAAATGTAGAGAAGTCAATAATATAATCTGTCGCACCATCGTAATTAATCTCCCGTTGTCTTCTGGCGCTCCTTATGAAAAGGAGGTTTGAGATGATTCAGAAAATGGAGATGTTCAAAGCCGTTTCTGAAGTTTGTGGACAGTGGCGACGCCTTAATCAATGAAAAGCTTGCAAAGAGCTACTTAACGAAATGAAACAGACGCCGTCCGCGACAAGGGTCTTGATGCAGGGGTTGAACGTTCCAAGGGAAGAATTTCTTTTGAAAAAGTTTAAAGAGTATCGACCTATGTTAAGCAATGTTTCAGGGCAGATGCTTTTGGATACTCGAGTTGCGAGAGCGACGCTATCATAGTATCTATCTACCTAACCTAACCTATAAACGAGAACCGCGTCGAACAAAGAAGAATAAGAAGAAGCGTCTATTATTATACTTACGGCGAGTGGGTGGAAGGAAAATAAGAAGAGTGGTGGAAACCCAGGAAGAATTCTTCCTCTTATGTTTTTAATCGTTTTTCTGTTGACATACAGGTATCTTTTTACTCGTGTAAACATTCCATCACGCCAATTCAGGAATGTATGTATTCCCATGGCAAATATTAATTTTCGCAGCACGTCTTTCACGGTCGCACTGTAGAAATACTCAGCCTGTAGAAACGGCTACTTATTAACAGGCAATCCTGTGTCCACAAATGATTTTAACTAGTCTGATCCTATCTTGTTTCCTCTTTAATTAGTGACATTAGCTCCTTGAACGGTACCTTCGTGGCTTTGCAGTTTTTAACTACCTGTAGTCGATCCAGGAGTTTATTGTGTTTTTTTGATAGTTCGCAAATAATGCAATCCTTAGCAAATCACACGTAGCTTTCTCTAAAATCACGGAAATATATGCTAAAATAAAAAAATAAAATATACTTCAGTTGCAAAACTATGCACGTGCATACTTTGTAATAAAAATTTTATTCAGAGCCACGTGTGGCTTGCTAGAGAGGCTTCATTGTTTTCAACCTGTCATAAAAACACATTGAACTCGTGGACCGACTATAGTTATCTGCGTCTTTTACACCAAAAAGAAGTAGGAATAGTTATTTTTGGAGAAAAAAAGAATTCTCTATTACATGACACATGACTGTACGCGAAACGTTGGCACACAGTAGGCGACGTCTGGAATTGCAGTTTCAAATAAGCGACATCAAAGACTTTCGTTCTTTTTGGACGACGTCAAAAAGGTCGAAATAAAAGGTAGAAAGAGAATGCGAAGGTAAAAGAGACGCTGTGACGTGCATGTCGGTGAAACGTCGCTTAATATTTGCCTCGTCTTCCGTGAAAACGCGTTGCGCCCTAAGGAGATTGGCTGCGCCATTGCTACCTACTTTTTCTTCCCGTACTGAATTTTTGTTTTTCTTCCTTTTCTTTCTTTACAATTTTTTTACTCCTAGCGCTTTTTTTTCTTTCATATCACCCGTCTGCCTTCTTCAGTTCATGTCCACTCTTTTATGATGATTCACCGTGGGACATATTTTTCACGGAAAAACGGAAAGACGCGAAACTCTCTCCGGAAAAGAAAGGAATCCCACGTTGTTTCTACCTTTTGCGATATAAATCGCACTGCTCCGCTTATTCCGTTTTCCATTTTTTTTTCTTACCCTTTTCTCATACTAGGTACCTCGACAAAAAGTAGCAGTCTACCCTCCCTCGCACTTTCACTTTCACCCTCTATTCATCTCGTTTCCGGATTTTTTTACACTCACCTCTATTATTTCTCCCCACAATGAAATAAATGCTAATCACACGACATTTTCTACCGTGGCTATAGACCACTGGAACATTTTTCCACTCTGCCATTCTTGCAGATAACGCCACCCTAACCGTAGGACATGACTCTGCGTCAGAGCCTGTTAGCAATCCTTTGAATCGACTTGTCGCTGGGTGCATACTTATTTGTATGGCTGCAAGAAAACCACCTTGAAATATTACTGACCGTCGAGAACAATGAAAATGCCCGAGACAATGGAGACCAGAAACCAACATTTTCACGGAACGAGTCACGCTTTCTGTATGTTCCTCGCAATCCTTTCAAAGTCCCCGGTACGGAGACATTTACTTTCTCGGGCAGAGTGCGATTTAAAGGATTTTGAAAAATATTATTGGAATACATCGACATTCCGTAATTTTGAATAAATAATGTGATTTTTTAGCCACCATGGGAAATCGATTCATTCAGTCTTTACAGGATACTTTGCATTATAAATGAGTTTCAGGCTGGGGATTGGAAACTTCGTAACATTTGGTACACCTGTGCTTTGCAATATTCAAATTTTTGCCCAGTAGTAATTTTTTAACGGTTTTAGTCAGCGCGATACCCATTTTTCGATTTTAAATGAAAAATATGAAAAATCATGGAAGATTTATTGCACAGTGAAAAGTAATCGCCTTGTGCGCTCTAGTAATGGAATTTTTGAAAGATCCGAGGAATTTGTGAAAAATCGCCAATATCCGAGATTTCCTCGTATTATTAACGATTGGAGCGTCCCCGATAAATTCATTCGACATGAGAACGTCAGAAGTTTATGTTGCCGTACAATTAGAATTCAATGACCTGATAGGTGCACTTATTTACGTCTAAAAATTCCCGAGCCGCACAACATGAAAAAAAATGAAATTAGTAAAGCATACTGTTCCACCGTTATACTGCAACCTATTTGTAGTAGTAAACAAAAGGGGGGTCGCGCTTTTAAAATCGAAATATCGTGTTTTTAACGGACCATAAAACGAGAATTCTTTACAATCCAATAACGTACCTACAACGCAACGTGAAACAGGAAATCTTTATAGGATTCCATAAAATTCTCCTTTTTTGTGATTACGGCCTCGCTATGCTTGTTTTTCTAAAAATTTATTGGACTTTCTTTCTGTGTCTCTCTAACTATCCCACTGCCACGCTCCCACAGGAGTGGCAATGTTTATGGTCGGGATTAGATTCGAAAATTCTTGGAAAAATCTCCTGGCGTAAATACTAAGCCAAAACTCTACAAAACTTAGGAGTCTTGCGACAGATTCTTTAAATCTCATCCTCCGGCAGTCAGCACCGTTCCGTACAATTCTGATTCTTTTTTCTGCATCCTCCTACAGTGCTAAATTCTATTAAGGGAAGCGGACCTGGGAGGGTCAAGTACCATTTGTAAAATAAAATTGGCTAATGGATGTGACATTTCATCCACTTAGATCCGAGATAAACCAGCCAACGGTCCATAGTTTCCATTCAACTTTTTTCAATTGCCAGTACGTTATTCTTTCCTAAAAAAAATTGCCGTATGAATAACCTAAAAAAAGTTTTAAGGATACTTTAGGCATAATAAAAGCAAGTAGAAACATAAAACATAAAACAATTTTGTGCCATAATGGTAGAAACGCACGCTAAATAGTGCTCAAATGCTAGAAAAGAGCTTTACATAATAGAAGTTATTTTATCTAACCTTCATTGCGTGTTATTTGTTTGTTTTCAGAAATACGTTGTTTCATCCCTTGACCATAAGAAGTATTCTTACGACAGAACAATGCCACTTATATTTATAGGAGGTGTACCACGCTCAGGAACAACTCTGATGCGTGCCATGTTGGATGCACATCCCGACGTGAGGTTGGTATCATCGTTTTCTGTAATTAGTCATTAGGTCAGATGACCTTAGACGGCATAGATAACACGAAATTGCTCACGTACACGCTTTCGCTCCTGCACCTGGTCCATAGTGCTATTGCACTTTTGACCCGGTCGGTACCCTGGATGCATGCTTCGAAGTACAATCGAGTTAAAAGCACTAACGTTGTTTCCAAGATTCTAGTTGATTTATGTGATCTGCACATTCAAAAGCCGATTTCGAATCTCATTTGGTTTACCGCAAAATTTTAAATTTTAAATGCATCATGAATGCATTTCTTTGTTAGTACAAAGAACTCCGGATACTGCATACACGGTTCCAATACACCATCAACTTGTATTTCAGGATTTCTCACTATCCTCTCTGTGTTTACGGATGGAATATTGAAATTGAATATTCCAGACTCGTGGATGATCATTGTAAATACATTGCGCTTGATATTCCAAGGAAAAGATATATTCTCAATCAATTTCTATTTAAGATGCGGCCAGGAAACTAGAGTAATTCCAAGGATTCTACAGATGAGATCCCACTGGCTAAAATCCGAACGAGAGAGCGTACGTCTCGTGGAAGCTGGAATTTCTAAAGAGGTAAAAATCTTATTAAAGAATTATATTTAACTCATTTGAATGTAACTTTTATATATTATAAAGAACAATGTATACATTTAATTTCACTGTTATCCGATTTGTTAAATAGGTAATGGACAGTGCGATAGCTGCTTTTTGCCTTGAAGTGATAGCACGACATGGTGAACCGGCTCCAAGACTCTGCAACAAGGATCCACTTACATTGAAAATGGGATCGTATGTCTTGGAGCTTTTTCCAAATGCGAAATTCTTATTCATGGTCCGTGACGGGCGAGCTACTGTGCATTCCATCATATCAAGAAAGGTACTTAGAGAGCGCACCAGCTGCTCTAGGAAATGCATAGATAAGCTGGACAATTTGTTACTTACGAAATCATCCTTTTCAGGTCACCATAACAGGCTTTGACCTCACATCGTACAGACAGTGCTTGACAAAATGGAACCATGCTATCTCCGTTATGCACGGCCAATGTAAGGAACTTGGTTCTGATAGATGCCTCATGGTTCCCTATGAACAACTGGTGCTTCATCCCAGAGAGTGGATGAAAAAGATCCTCAGCTTTCTAGATGTACCTTGGAACGAGTCAGTTCTTCACCACGAAGAGTTTATTAATAAGCCTGGTGGAGTACCACTCAGCAAGTAAGTCCTGAAATTTCTCCGTACAATTTAATATATTTTTATCAATTATTTAACATACTTCTTACTTGTCTGTTAACAGAGTAGAGAGATCCTCGGATCAGGTGATAAAACCAGTCAATTTAGAAGCGTTGACCAAATGGGTAGGACATATTCCTGATGACGTGGTTCGCGATATGCCGGACATTGCTCCTATGCTGTCTGTTCTCGGTTACGATCCTTATAGCAATCCTCCAGTGTATGGAGCACCGGACAGTTTAGTCAGCGACAACACCAGGAGGTCAGTACAACTATAAACAACTATTTAGATATCATTCATCTATTCCGCTAGTAAAATAAACTGAATAAACATTACGTATTTTCTGTTTCTTGGTACAGGGTGCTCGCCGACGGAGAAATGTGGGCTGCCAAGGCCAGACAATTGTCCCTCCAGAGGGCGGCGTCGATACCCAACGAAGAAGATCCCAGCGACGCTCCGAACGCGTGACCCTGGATTCACGTCCTTCTAGACACGCACAACACAAACGTGTACAATTACTATTATATCTAACTGTACCTTGCAAGGAGGAGGCAACGTTACCGATATTGCGACCAGATTTATTGAGCGAGCGTCATCTCCGTCGCTACTTTTCCTTATTGCTCCCTAGACGTTTTTTTTGGGAACAATTAGCGGAACCGTGACGAGACACATTGGAAACGTTGCCTGGACGATTAACTTGTTTAATTTATCGCAGGTTGTAACTGATTAATTGTTTTGTTTTTGGAAAGACGTTTCTTGGATTCTGTGTGATGGCTGCCTTAGGATTAGTCTCGTGTTTTACTTTTCTGTTGATTACCGTGGGACAGGTATATTCCTGGTGTTATTGTGTAATCAATGGAGGATACTAGTGCGTGACCATCTATGTTCATCATGCAACGCTTCTTGTGAAAGAAGAATAAAAAAGAAACAATGAGGCAAGGAAAGAAAAAGAAAAATGAAGTTTCTCTTCGGACTATAAGAAATCTCACGATCACGAATCTTCGAATTGTGTTTACTTGTAAATCAGAGTATGCCGTGTAATTAATGATAACTGTTAGTTTTATTGATAAATTTATTTCCCCACGGGCGTATAACGATGCGCCATTATTTAATGATGCGCGGATAACGTGAAGATTCGCGTGGAACTGTTGCAATCCCAAATTACGGTGCAATGAGAGGATTTATTATTTTGTTACGTTATTACCGTTATATTTTATAATTCATTTAATAATCTATATTCGTAGCACAAATAGATGCACAGTACTTCAATAATTGTCCAAGGAGAAAAACATGTAGACCAAGTGGCCAGTGAAAAATGGTTGATCCTACAAAAACCAAATCCTACTATGTGAAACGAGTAAAGACAGAATTGGAAAGAACAATGATAGATATTAACGTACTTACGTGTTTAGTCGACTCCATCTCGCTCTATTAACAACTATTACTTTATACCACTGGCATTTTTCTCACGTGGCTTTCCGACTGTTATTAACTTTAATCAAAATATCATCATAACGCAATCCCGTATGCGTTTTGCCATATTCGAGGTATCTTTGATTTAGGAACGTTGTGCCGGGGACGTTTTTGTCGAAGAAATGTATTGAGTTAAAATAAGTTTCCAACGGTGCGCCAAGAGTCAGCTGAAAAAATTGTACTCTGCTGATCAATGAGAATCTTTAGCACCAACTAATAAGAGTAACGTGAGTTTGCGATTGTACAGAATAAAATATTATTTATAAGCTATCCGTGTAAGAGAGAGAAGCGCTGTGTTGTCTTGACCCTGATTTTTCAGGTACTTGTGAGGCTGTCGATTTCTTGAGATTTACGGAAGATCGTAATAACAGTGTGAAGGCATGTAATAACATGTTATGCTTTTCGTTGAGATACGTCAAAAGAAGAAGTTCTATGTCAACCGAATTTTTAACATCTTAATGTGGCGTTGTATTTCAGTCAGCGATGTTATTGTCTATCATATTATGGAATTAAATTATTTTAATATAAAAACCTATGCCTATGCCATGTTCTATCCCTATTTTCTATTTTTTTTTCACGGAAAACTAGCTTCTGGAAGATATGCAAAGAAGAGCGTTAAATTTGAACTTACCGACGGTAGGTAACATTTTTATTTAGTATATTGCGTAATTTGATCATTGCTGTCAAAATGCGCGGGTTCTATCAAGGAAGAGCACGAAGGTTTTTTCAGTTAATGGCTTATTGTAACGTGCGATTTTATATAAAATATTGATATTGATAACGTATAATAACGAATTCGTTGAAAAAATATATTATACACTTCAAGTACTGCGACTAAAGGTATAGTTTTGAATAACAGGCGTTCGTATTAATTAGAATTATGATATAACCTAGCTAGCTTCTGAGAACCGTCATTTTTTTGACAATGCCGTCAAATTAATCTAACCAAATGGTTATAAATAATTAAAACTAATGCTTTTACGGTATTTTAACTGATCATCTTTTAACCGGAAACATAGAAATATCCGTTCTTTGAGGTTAATTTGTTTTTTATATAGATGTTGTTCATAATGTAGTTAATTGTAGCTTAATAAACAAATTTCGAATTATTACTTACAGAAAGTATTTTATCTGTATAGTCATAAACAGGAGAAAGTATTCCTTTATGCAGATAAAATGACATTTTATTAATGTCAATAACTTAATTGTTTTTGTCTTGCTAGTATGTATTTATTATATTTATATTATATTTCTTTTGTAGAATAATATTAACAATGGATACTCAAGAAAGTCAAATAGATTTAGACTTACGTATATACTTCATTATACCAAGTAAATGTAAAGACGAAAATGATTGCACAGAGGATATGTGGCTTGCATTCAGTGTAAGTATTCCTTTTTTTTATACTTAGTTTCATTTAAATTATAACACATTTGGTAGTGATATTTGGTGCTTTGAATCAATATTTTTGCAGAAATGTGTTGAACATGATTTATCGCCTCAGTGGATATTTGAAGAGAAATGCAACATTACAGATGGCGATAAAAAAGATGTATTTGTCATGGATGAGTTTAAAGGTGAACTCTTTGAGAAATTACAAAATTTGAAATGCTCGTAAGTATCATACATATTACCCGTTTTCTTAAATATAGCATAAATATATATTATCATATTTACATGTTTTAGCAGAATAGTGGGACCCAGGTGTATGCAAAATTGTTTTATGACTGGTGAACCTGTACCAGAGGGCATTAGTCCAGTATATCTCACGGCTATGAGGGGTATCGTTGTAACTGCATCAGGGTTTTCAGTTGAAGTTAAGGTGCTCACATATTATGAAAACAGGAAATCTTCAAAACAGATGTTCCATTATCTCTGCAATTACTGATGTCAAACTAAATTTTCAGGATAAGATCAAACAAAAAGTCGAATATATGGGTGGTATATTTACAAGACAGTTGAGAAGTAGTGTCACTCATTTGATAACAGATTTTGTGATGTCTGCAAAATATGAGGTTAGACATTTAACAATATTAAAAAATTAAAATACTTATTACAATTTCATCATGAGTAAAACATACTTAATTTTTGGAAACACAGCGAGCAGCAGAAAATGGTTTACCAGTCTTTACGCAGCACTGGCTGGATGCAGTGTGGGAAACAAATTTACAGGATTTCGTTAAGGCCACTGACAGCATGTTTGACAAATATAAGTGTCCTGTTTTTTTTAATCTTGTTATCACATCTACAAATTTACCTAGGCGTAAGAAAGACGAACTTAAAAAACTTATTGATGATAACGGAGGGGTAAGCTAATCTTTCATGTTATTTTCTCCTGTCTTTTTTAATCGTCCAAATAAATTAGTCGCTGGTTTTCATTCATTGCAGATATTTATGGGTGCATTGGATGGCTCAAAAGTAAAAGTAGTATTAGCACCTGAGAACAGTGCTCTTAGTGACAAATTGAAATATGCATTACAAAATAATATTGCTTGTGTAAAAACTGAATGGGTTTACAAAAGTATTAAAAAAGGATATGCCTTACCTTTCAACGATTTCCTTATAAAATCAACTAAGGCATGCTCTACACCTGACAAAAGCCAAGGTCCATTGTTTCTCAATATAATACCACCTGTTCACTTTTTGGATCAATTTGCGCTAAGTTTTCTTATGTTTCAACAGGACACGAAACATTGAATTTCTCTACACTGAGCGCAATACCAGGCGAATACAATCAAAATAGTTTAGTCGAGGAAACAATGATAACAACAATGACCAGCATGGCGGAACATACACCTACAGAACGATCTGCTGGTAAAATAAGAAATAAATACAATTATTTCTACTGGTCACCTATTGCTGATTTGTCTTCTTAATTATTTATTAGGTATTTCAGCTCCATATATACAAGTGGTCGAAAGACTGAACGTTAAAGAGGCTAAAATGGCTGGACCGTTTTTAGATGGATGCAATGTAAGTTAGCAGAATCTTTAATTAGATTACAAACATGATAAACTTTGTATTTCTTCGACAGATTTACCTAGCAGGTTTCCCAACGAGTCACCGTGAAAAACTTAATCGAATACTTAATGTAGGCAGTGCAACTCGATTTGACGATATCTCCGATGCTTTGACACACGTTCTCGTAGGGGATCCGAGTAGAGCTTCAAATGACTTGAAGACAATACAAACAAACGGCTTGGGGTATATTTTTTTACGAATTCCGCAATATATCATGTTAATAGTTTGTTGAGCAACGGATAATATAAGAAATGATGTAATTTACAGTGCATGCATATTGAACATAAATTGGTTGGAAGAAAGCATAAAATTGAAACGGCCAGCGGCCGAAGAACCTTTTTTGTATGAGCAACAGAAAAATGTATCTGAAAAACCTGTAGAGCCGCCGTCGCCCTTAAGTAAAAAGGTAGACATTCACTAATAAAGTAAGCAGAAAAATGTTTAGAATATATATCTGATATCTGCCGAAATTTTAGAATTTGCAGATGTTACAGCCGCCTAGACGGCCACCAATACCATCCTTCAATATTGATAAGCCAATGTCTGTTTCAAAAGACATGGAAGAAGCAGATCTGGTACAGCAATATCTACAAAAATCAGTTGGTAATGATTTTTAAACTTCACATTATTAAAACATAACTAAAATATTAATAAAATATTTGCCATATATGAATTATAGCATCCGATAAAACGTTGCAACATTTTTTGGAACCTCACAATGCAACGTTGACACAAGAAAATGAAAAAGTTGCTGCATCTAGTAACACTATCAATCATTCAAATAGTGTATGTCAAAAAAAATCTAATACTAAAAATGATGAACCTTACAACGAGAATACGATACCGCTTAGCCAAGAATCAGAAGTGAATGACAAATTATTCGAAGGTAGGATATTTCTGCACTGTCTCTTACTTTAAACATGCAACTCATTAACCACATTCTTTTCTCCAGGCTTAACCTTTATCCTATCCGGTTTCGAAGAACTCGATATGATGAACTTTACATCTATTATAGAAGCTTTATCCGGGAAAATCGTACCTAAATCGTTCTTAGGAATTCCAGATTTTGGAGTAGTACCTGTACTGGGTACTACCCTAAAACACACAGTGAATGAAATCGTTACAGATTTATATATCGTGAGTATTTATCCTTTCAAGCGGAAATACTTAGCTCTGCTAAATGTTTCATGTTTATAAATGTATATTTGATGCTCAGGATGATTGTATAGATCAAGAGAAAATCTTAGAGATTGAATATTTCCATAGACCTTTGTCTATAGCGAAAAATGCAAGACCATTGGTGGGCTGTGTCGTAGCCATGAGTTCGTATACCGGAAAGGAACGTACTTTTTTATCAGAATTAGTACAAGCACTTGGTGGAATGTATGCAATTTATTCATTAAAGGACAATAGAATGAAGTGTAACATTAATTATTTAACATTTTATCAATTTCGTTTTTAGGTATCAGGATACGTTTGCACGTAAAACAAATATAGAGAGGGAGACTTACGCTAGTACACATTTGGTATGTCCGTCACCGGAAGGACAAAAATACAATGCGGCTGTAAAATGGAAACTTCCGGCGGTAACAGCAGAGTGGTTAAAAGCATGCGCAGCTGAGCAAAGGCTTGTTGATGAAACACCCTATCTTGTAGGAGAAACAATAGGTAATTACTATTTTTAATTATACAAGTTGTATTTGGAAAGAATACTGTCATTATGAAGGATTGTTTAAAATAGCACCAGAAAGACCTGCACCCATTGAACCAATACCGGCGAAACTAACCATCGCAAAGAATGCGAAAATGAACCCACCCGCTTCTCCTGCCATCAGACAAATATTAACTCCAAAGCGGCATTTGCCACACTTAAAGGTACATATTTACAGGAAACAAGTAGTATATTTTTATGATTCAAAGTTTTGTACAGAAAAGAAATTGTTAATGGATCTTTCAGAATCAAGAAAATTTGGGGGGAGAAACTCCTTTGATAAATAAAAGACTTAGTCTCGTTTTGAATAAAACACCGCAATCTCCATTTCACGTATCTACACCAGACACACCTTATGGACAAGTATTTAAATCTGATCCTTCGCCGGATACAAGGAAAGGTTGGGTTAAATGGGTAAACGATTTACCAGATTTAAGGGTTGAAGAACCACCTTTTAAACGAAGAGCTCCTAGCACAGTATGTAAAATTATAATTATCCTTAATTATTTAAAATAGGAAGTAAATAACATGATTTTGTATTCAGCCCCTGTCCGAATTGAAAAGACAGTTATGGGAAAAGATAAAAGAACCACTTGATAAGCGAGATGTAAGAATCTATATTTTTTAAACTAAACTTTTATTATTTATTTAATGATAACTAACTCAATAATTCGTTAGGCCGATGAAGATGGCTTAGAAGAAGTTTCGCGAGAGAATAATTTATCAAAATCACCAACATTTCCTGAAAATATTCAAAAGGATGCAACAACTTGTAGCACAACTCCGATAAACAGAAAATTAAACTTCGTGGATGAAAATACTTCCATTCCAAACAATCAAATAAATTTGTAAGCGATTAATGTTTTATACTATTGATCTTGCATAATGTCATAAATTATTATGTTGATTTCATTTTATTATAGGCAACTGGCACAATTAGACCAGGCACTTCAGGCTACAACAAATACTCCTGAAACTAGACACTCCTTATCCGTAGAAAATGCGAAGATGTATCAGTCGGAACATGTTGATCCAATCGCAAAATGTATGCATGTACTAATATTACTCAGTTGCTAATAAAATATAATATACGTTATTAAATAATATCTTTCAGGTCTTGTCAAGGATTCACAGCCAGATACAGTAGGCTGGGAAGATCCAGGTCAGGGAATGATTTCAAGAAAGGTAAAGCTCAAAAAAATGTATCAGAGAGCATTTTTCACGACAAATTTTAAAGAATTTCCATTTTACAGTCAACCATTACGGAAGATGCAGAAGATGAATATGAAAGAGAAGTCGAAAACTTTGCAGATGAGGAAGTAGCTGAAGAAGTAGTGCAGGCACAACGACTTAAATTTATGCTTTCAGGAATCAAAGTATGTAAATAAAAAGTGGATGAATTCACTACCACAATACGCATTAATTTTGAAATATATTTTTTTAATAGGACCGAAGTGCTTACGAGGAAGTTATAAAGTTACTTGGAGGTGAAGTATCTACTGAACAAAATTTCGACATGTCAGCTACACACTTACTATGCATACGACCGTCACGAAATGAAAAAATGCTGAGCAGCATAGCCGCTGGAAAATGGGTACTTCATTGCACCTATTTACGTGATTGCGAACAACAGGGTAAATTTATTGATGTAAGTTCATTTAAGTTGTCCATACTGATTTCTACGCTACAGAAATAAATTGCTTACTCTGTCCTATTCGTTATAGGAGGAGAAGTACGAGTGGGGCAATCCAAAAAGTAAAGGTGTAATACCAGAACCTACAGGAGAGACTGAAAAATTAATTGCTGCTGCTGCGTATAGGTGGAGAATTAAAATACTCAAAGAACCAGGTGGTGCCTTTCAAAATATGGTGGCTCTACTCCTGGTTCAGAAAGAAAAATACGATCAGTTTCAGAGACTTATATGCGCTGGTGGTGGTGTAGTTGTACACGCTAAACCTCCTTATGTTTCTAGTATAAATGGGCGAAAAATTACGCACTGTTTTATACAATTGAAACAAATGGATCACCAAGCAGACTGGGCTATGATGGCGAGTAAAGGTATTCTGTGTTTCTTACCCCAATATTTAAGTGAACATTTGACTGCGGAGAATCCATTGAATCCTAGAGACTGTGTTATACCGGAATTCAGAAAATATTTAGCTCTTATTCCAAAATAAAATCATATTTTCATATATCAACATCGTAACTTTAATAAACATCAGTAATGAAGTGTATTGTATCTAGACGTGATAGTTACATACCAGTTGTGAGTATCCTATACAAAGTGACTAATAAAATGTGATTATATAAAAATCATATAGTACGTCTAACACCAAGTATCTTAGTTAGATATTTGTTTGAAATACAAGATAATTTTTTCGGTCGGTGCAACGAATATAGCTCGAGGATTTACTTCATTTTTGTACATAGGGTTCAAGGAGACTTTAAAATCCTTAAGTATCGTAATCAGTCCGACAACAGTTTGCAGCGATTCCATTCTCCGTCCTAAGATATACAAAATGTTTAATTATTTATCTAATTATGATTTAGATAAGGAGGTTCATCATAATTGTAAAGGATGTATGTACCATGTGTATAAACATTACAAATGCTGTTCTTTGATATCCTACACGTAGCCCTGAGTTTTTTTAGAATTTCTCTACACTGTTTTTAAGAAAATGAAGAGCAAAGTTGTACTTTTATACATAGGTTCTTATGGCAGGCACGGCGATGAAAGTGATTTTCATGTGCAAATCAATAGTTAAGAGTATAATAACTCGAAAAAAACTATCTGGATGGTATTTTACACATCTAAGAAGATTCATGCAAAAGATCAAGGATTTCGTCTGCATCGGCTAGCATTGATAATCAGAAATTCAAACAAAAACGAGAGCTTATAGGTGCTGGAGAAAGGAGTGCGACTGGGGGGGAGGGGGGGGGGGGGGGGGATGATTGGTGTGCCGGTGAAAGTCCCCTCTTAGCTTCTCTCGTCAGAGAGGGTGATGCATCCTCCTTAACCAATGACTTTTGCCAATGCAAATTTTTGGAAAATCTCCAAAAGGCATCAAAGACCACGTTATAATGTCTTTATTTTGTTCACCACTAAATCTGCCAGAATCATAACAGTCAGGATTAGGATGATATTTGGGATCTTCATATAGACGCTGAAAGGGCGTATACACAATAGTTCCCTTGGTTACAATTGGCTTCTGGGTTGAAACCGCGTTTGAAAGTTTTAACTTGCCGAAATTCCGTAAACATTGCAGCTTGCTTCATAAGGGCTTTGTAGGCATTCCGATACTCTTACGCCTCTGTAAAGATTGTCCCTTATATGGGACCTTGTATCATTCGTGCGTGACATGGTTGGCCAGTCAGGTGTTACATTAATTTTGGTTGGCCAATCTAAATTAAAAAAGTTGTTGAGAGACAGAACCTATAGAAGAATACCTAACGACCCCATCTTCCGCATCGAAAGACTAACCACTGGTCTAATTAAAACATCGCCGTTACCAAAAAAGCTAATCTAAGACCTAACTTCACGAGAATCTAGAGCCTCCAGACTGTACGGATTGCCAAAAATCTACACACCACAACCCCACTACGACTAATAGTAAGTGGCATTGGCTCCCCTACCTACAAACTAGCAAAATACCTAGCCAGTCAACTGCAACCTCTGATCGGTCAATCCCCATCATTCATTCAAAACTCTAAACATTTCATAGACAAAATCCGGAACATTCAATTAGAGCCAGTAGATATCCTAGTGAACTTTGATATAGTGTTCCTGTTCGCTGACGTTCCCATCCCAGAAACAATAGAAATCTTGTTAGTACCAAAGAACCTAATCCCCCTAATCGAACATTGTGGAACATCAACATATTTTCTTTATCAAGGGAAATACTATGAGCAAACGTCAGGGATGGCCATGGGCTCCCCCTTTAACCAGTAATGGCGAAAATCTACACGAAACACTTCGAGAATAAGATCCTCGAAGACTTTAAATTAAAACCCGACGTATAGTTCCAATAATTCGATGACACTTTTGTCACCTGGAGACACTGAATCGGCAAACTCGTACAATTCCTGGACTACCTGAACACCCAGCGCTCCAACATACAGTTCACCATGGAACATGAATGCAATGAAAAACTATCCTTTCTAGATATAATGACAACAGGACAACCGAATGGAACACTGGGACACGAAGTTTATCGGAAACCCACACGCACCAACCGATACCTCCTCGCCCTCTCCCATCACCACTCATCACAAAAAGAGTCGATCATCAGCTCCCTTGTCCACAGAGTTATCTTAATTTCAGAGCCAACAAAACTGAACCAAGAATTAACTCACCTCCAACCTACCCTATAGCTAAACGGATATAAACCGAAAGAAATAAAACGTAATGTCAACAGACTCACCAACCCAAGTTTATCCTTCAACCCCACAAAAAAGAGACTGAACAGACAAAACACCGTTCTTTCCTTCCCTATATACAAGGTGTAACTGACCGAAATGGCAAAATCTTGCGCAAATACAACATCAAACCAATTTTCAAACCTCCTCGTAAGATTTTAGAAATCCTAATATCTCGCAAAGACAAAATGCCGAAGCAAAATACCATGTACAATGCGGCAAAGTATACATCGGTGAAACAGAGAGAAAGGTTAGCGCAGACATGTTACGGAACATGAACGATGCGTAAGACTCAAACATTTCAGCATCTCAGCCTTAGCAGAACACCACCTCGAAACAGGACTCAAAATTCGGTTCAGCCATACAACGATCCTTGCTAATTCCCAACAGTCACTTTCCCAGAAAACATCGCGAAGTTATGGAATTTGAAAAATACCTAAATAATCTCAATAGAGATCAAGAGACTCGGTCGAGTCTCGCGCCAAGTACAGGCAACCGGCTGTACAGGGCACGGCCCCCCGAGTCTCTTTACCCGAGTCAACTCTTGTATGTACCTGTGTTTGGAATCAAATATCTTATGAACTGCTATCTATGAGAAAAAGTTATTAACACATTCATTATAGGAATCGAGGGTTCTTAATTGATTGCCACCAAAGTCTAAGAGATTGGTGTACGAGATCAGGGCATATTGAGAGGGCGAGCGAGATCATTTTAT
>JARQST010000107.1:8085-23203 GCA_030142225.1 Pachycephus smyrnensis
TAGTCGAATAAATGTTTTTCTCAGATCTTCTGGGATTTCATCTAAAACCGTTTTTGTTTCAAAAATAAATGTCTCTACTGAGATATTATTGCCTTCGAATTCTGTTATTAATTCGAGATGCGCTTTTAAGTTGGTCATGGCAAATGGTATTGTGTATCCTTCTTTTTCTGAGGTATCACTATCGTTTTCCGCTGACGGGTTATGCGTCATACGTGTACTGGGTGACGCACACATATCGTCTATTCTCACGCTTAATGCTTCTACCTGCTTTTGTAAAGATGCAATGTGATTTGTCAAAGTTTCGAGAAATTGGCGATCTGCCACTTTATTAGATAATGTTCGCTTTTCGAGAAGTGTGTATGCGTCTTCCGCAGAATCAGCAGAAGTAGAGTCGTCAGAAAGTATAGTATCTTTTACTTCTCTGTATTCCGTGAATTCTCGCCCATTCATTAATAAATATTTTCTTTTGTTTTTATGTTACTTACAGTAACGTTATTGTCTTCATTTTCTGATGCACTCGGCTTCTGTAATGGCTTAAGATCCTTTCTTCTGCCACCAATTTTCTTGTTATGCCGTGGGGTTGTTAGAAATAACACTTCAACGCTTTTATGTAAAATAACAAGACTGTTATTTATTGTAATTCTATTTTCTTTAAACAAGACATTTATATGATGTTAATTCTAACGATGAGCTTCGACGACTGAAGCGTGAGAATGCTCCGGTCGGAGAGTAGGGCTCATCAAGGTATTCTTACGCCGAGATATAATTTTGCTGACCAAGGGCCGCAGGACCGCGCGACGGTGTTATGCGGCGAGTCTTATCATCTAGTGACCGACGAAGGTGTATAAGAAAGAGAAAATAATATTTAATATAATGCTAGGGCATAACAATACATATATACACTTTTAGATCTTATGATGCATGCAATCCAGGAATCAAGAATATTTCTAAAATAATAAAATTCTGTATCTCTTATTAAATTTGCAAAGTTTTGTAAAAAGTCAATAACGAAATAAGTACAATTACAGTCTACTGGTGTTATATGCTAGTTATTATGGTCTGTCAAAAGGGAGAGTGTCAAATGTCAAAATACTTGCATCTATACGGAAAAAAGGAATAGTAAAATTTGTCGTAATTGTGATTATTCTAATCTCTTTACAAAGTTAAATATAGAATGACCGTACAGTATCGTTATTCCAATAAAAAAATTATGGTAAGAAATTTGAAGTAAGTGGTAATAGCCCCTATAATTAATGTGAGTGGTGAATCGATTAATATAATACTAGTATATAGTGCTGCATACAGCAGTCATATAGTTACCAGATTGTACGTAAAATAATATTAGCACGCATTTATGAGCACTTTTGATAACTATAAATTCATTTTTTATCTCCTTAATAAATCCTGTTTGAATCTATATATGATGTACACTTTTGTAGTAATAGTAAAAAAAATAGATATTTTCGGATATCGGTGGATTCGAACCAAAAATGGTTGGGATGCTCGAAGTGAGGAATCTGACACTCTACCCACTGAGCCACTAACCCAATTAGCAAACCTATTTTTGATCCTATATTTGTATGAATTAAAACTAAGTTATGTTAAAGTTCTCATAATAAAAAAAATTATTAATAAAGCATTACTAAAGTTCAAGGTTTTTTCTAAATTTTTAAAGGTTATAATAAGTGAGCTGTAACAATTAGTTTTATTTACTATTCAACCACTTTTTTTATTCTACATGATTGCCGTATAAGCTTGTTGAATAATTCATTTTATTAAGTTCAAATGCATTCAAAATCACAATTTTTCAGCGCAATCATTATGCTGTAGCGACTATCTGCGAACTTAATTTAGTCACACGGTACTGTTATTTTTACTTTTTTTCCTTTGATTTATGCAGCTTAGACCTCTTGGATCATTAGCTGTTTACTATTGTTGCTAGTACAATTACTAAAATCTTTTAATCCTGCCAATATAGTATTAAAAACTCCACCTTTTTTTCTGTAAAACTTTATGCATCCACTTATTGCTCCCCTTACTGATATAGGAAGATCCTGCACTTGCATACCGCAAAGATTGCAATGATAGCCGTCGATGAGTACTGCAGTCAATTTTTTATCTTTCTAAAAATTATGCAGGGTATCGTAATGATATCTATGAATTTGATGAAAAGTAAGAAAAACTTATGCAGTATTATGCTTGTCATCGCAATATTGCTTGGCATTAAGCGAGATGGATGGATGTATGTATATTTGACAATATTTTCTTCCTGATACTTATACTGTTTTCCCTGTTTGGTGCGACATTACATGTCGATTATCAGCCGCGTCAGTCTTTATATTGTTTTGCTTAGTACGTTATATAGTAGTGGAGAGTGACATTAACTGTTAGTTTGTTTTGATTAATTGCATTTGAATTTAATTTCAATTCAATTTGATCTAAAATCTATTTTAATTGTTTATATCTACGTCCTTTAGTACTTTAGGGGAAGTAGAAGAGGTAGAATGGATTTCTAAGGAAATTGTTAAAGATACAATAAGTCTTAAAATTTTTATTTTGTAAAATACTGCTCTCATAGGTTTAGAGAGTTTTGAAGATGATAAGAAATTATGGACCTTTCCTGGTTTTTATTTTCTTGTATAAATCGCTGAGAGTAGTCTAAGGAAATATTAAAAAAAAAATAAAATTTAGGAATGCTTTCGATAGTCTATTGTACATAAATCGTACCAGTGACGTATTCATCGTAGAAAAAAGAAATAAAGATGGACAGAGATGAGCTCTATTCTTACAGGCCTTTACAATGCACATAACTATATGGCTTGCTTAGTTATGTGTTCACCTGTCAAGATATTCCAGAATTCTCTCTAATTATTATAAGAAATGGTGCACCATGTACAACTAAAGTTAACTGAACAGCTGCTACGTCATTAAATGTAACGTAACGTAACATGAACGACTGCAGCTAAGCATATTTGGAAAAATGAGAAACATCGAAGAAGGTGGTTGGAAAGTCCGTGACCTGATCTCTCGCGGATCGATACATGAGAGAGCGTTTCCGGGAAAAGGACGTGAGCCCTGGGAAAATTTAGCGGAACGAAGCTTACAAGAATAATGAGAAAAACGAAGAATGATTAAAGACACGATGTTCGTACTGTACGTTGATCACATATGGAAACCATCTAATCTACATACCTATCCATATGTTTATCTATATATCTACACAGTCACCTAGTTATCCCAGTTATTTCGGAATTATATATGCTAGACAGACATATCTCACAGCATTCTCGAAAGATACTTTTATCTAATAGCTCGTTCATGTGATATTATGTATAAGAGAACTTGAGTAAATCGAAAGCTTCCGCATCCACTATTTTTAATCGTACGAAGTATACAAGTGTCTATCTCTGAGCTCCGAAATAAAACGATGAACCTGTTTAAATACGTACTTATATAGATAATCCCTATAACGTTTCAACTATAATACTAATAGAACAGAACAAAAATAGGAGAGTATCAAGGAAAACACTATAGGAATTTGTAAGATTAGAGAATTTCTAGCGGCACGTACGCTGTCGCTAATTTCGTGTGCGCGGCCTCTCAAGGCTGAATCATTTAACACAGAAGCGTCGCTCGTTCATTCGTTCATTTGCTTGTTTGTTCATTTATCCGCTCCTTCATTCATTCGTTCGTTCTCTGTCCTAACTAACGGCACATGGAATGACCGCATGTTGAAGTAAACGGTGCTATTATAGGGTTAGAAGTTTCACTCATATGAAGTACCTAGTAGCGTTCAAAAGAGCAACAACGAACTGAAGAATTGCTAAATAAAGACAGGAAAGAATGTGAACAAAATGTCTAGAAATTCTAGAACTCACCATATAAAATCCTTGCAATGGCTGCAGAAGGTTGGCTGTTTGAAGAACCTTGGCATAAAACTATGATCCTTAACCATGTAGACATTCTTTTTCTTGAGGGCACCCTTACGACCGCGTAATTTCTTTCCAAAAGCGGTGTTGATATCGCCCGGACCAAGCGAGTCCTCGCACGTGTTACCCTCCTCATCCGCCATCGGTGCGAATTACGCCCGGAGGACGGTGCGGACAACGAAAATCCCAATTAGAACTTCGAAGATGAAGATGACAACTAAAATAACGATTACCAGGAGAATAAACGTCTCCCGTATTCCGCGAAAGTAATGTAATGTTACTCAAGTAGACGCACGAGTCACGGCACACCCAGGACGACGCTTTGCTGCCGCTCTTGGCTGAACGGCACACTCTTTACTCTCCTCTCTTCTTTCCCTGAGACTTCTCTGCTCTCTCCCTCTCTTCACCTTCTCACTTTCTCTTTTCAACACCGATTCTCTCGTTCTATCGTCCGTAGAGCGCGGACGCACGCCGGATTAGCTGCACCGCTCGAACGCTTGACTCGGGCCACCCGATAATTTTAGATTCTCGCGTAGTGCTTCGCTGCGCCACTGCTCAACCTGCGCCGCGCACTGGAATATCGACATCCAGCGTTTCGCTGGCAATGTGGACGCCGACGCCAACGACGAGGCCACGGCCGAGGCCGAGCTTGCTGATGCTACCGATGCTGCCGATGCTAACATCGCTACGAGCTACGTCCTCTTCCGCGATTCCTTGACTACCTAGATAACATTCGATTCTTCCCTCTTGTTCATTCTTCTCTCATAATTCGCTTCCTGGATTTTGTTCTTGAATTCTCTTGATGTCCGTCACCAATGTGGTAACCTGTCATGTTATAACAACTTATCAAATGATGAAAATGTATTGTCATTAATGCTATGTAGAATATCTTTTTGAACTGTTTATATTAACAACCAGCGTTTAATGGAAATTTATCATTAGCAATCCCCAGGCCGTAAAGAATGACGTGTACTTACGATGAGCGACTGGTTATTTGGTATCAATTTAAACATCTGGAGCAGCTGGTCAAGCTCATAGCTGATATATAGCATATTCTTTGGGCTCAATTGAACACGCTCCGGTCAGCCGAAGAGCAGCGGAGAACAGCGGAGAGCAGCGAATAGCTATAGCCTTTAAACCGGTCAACCGGAAAGACCGTAACCCAAGTATAGTGACGTACGGGTCAATAATACCCCCAGGCTATTTTTAATAACGACTCCGTGCCTCCTGTAGTCCTACAGCTCTTGCGGTATGTATCTATCTATGTATATTCGTGATATCCTACGTGATTAAGGACAGCTTGGACAACGTCATTAGATATCGCAACCTTATACTAAAATTTACCATGGAAATCCCATTACCAGTATAGCAACATTGTACGAACGTTCATAATAAAAACTTATCGTCAATTCTTTTTTCAATAAGAACGGTAACACCAATTACGACCAGTGAAGTAATCGAATTCAATCACCGTACCTATTGAATGGCGACTGTTCAATACTTAGATAAGTTCGTCTCTTTATTAATCTACGAAATTACACCGAGCGGCATGAGGACACCAGTGCTCCTTGAATTTCTTTTCCCGGAAATGGCAAAATTGGTTAACGGAAATATTTCTACTAATTGTAATAGTAGATCGATATGTATGCCACCACATACAACGGTATACTCTAAATGGATAGCTGAATGATCGACTGTAGATAATACCACGGACTGCATGTTTGTTTGAAAGAGACATCTATCAGCAGCGGAGTGGACTATTTAGGAGTTGGAATAATCGAAGACTGGTAGAAATCTGGTACTTTTCCCTGTTACAAGGAATAAACCCAAGAAAGGACAAAGAACTTACGGAAATAGAACAACTGCGCTATCGCAATTTGCTTAACATTAAGAAAAATTGGCTTTATTATTAAAAAACCTTTCAGTCTCCAAAATGATAAAAATAAATATTTCCTTTCAGCTCACTTTCACTAAAAGTGTTCTTCGTTCGTGGATTACTTATCTAAAAATTTAAAAAGAAAGGTTTCTCTTACATTGTTATTAAGTGGTTTGCGTCTTATCTCTCAGATAGGAGGCATGCTGTTATAGTAGATTGCAACGACAGATCAGCTTGGACAGCGTGGACTACAATCATTCTCAATATATATTAACGATTTCTCTTCGGTGCTCTTATGATGTTGTGACATAATTTATCCCTCTATGGGCCCGTGTAATTTTCAAGTCACATACTACTATATTTATTATATACTCTGTATTTATAGGTTCATATTTTGTTGATTTTATGTTACATAAATTTTTTTATAGTCATAAAAAAAATTCGGTCCATAGAGGGTTATGCTGACGGTCTAACAATCTATTTAAGTTGGTTGGTCATTTTGAGCACAATGTGTGAGTGCACACACGGGCGTAGTGTGAAACTTTCGCATTCAAAAATTTCGATATAGAAAATAGTGTCACTAAGTCTATTGTACTCAGTCGAAGACATCCGATAAAATCTCGATCACTCCGGAGTTCGATTTTTCAATTAATTGTTAAAAAAAGTGTAAAATAGAAGTAGATATCAACAGTAACAGGCTTGTGGAACTGTTATGACGGCACCAGGGCCATCGCCGTTCCCGATCTAGCACTCATCACACTCTTTTACAATGCTGGTGGAAAAAAATCGAAAAAAGGGCTCTGCAGGTACTGCGAAATATATCTCAGTAGTACACCATATCACTGCAAATGCTCACTGTATATAACCAATAGAATAATTTGTGGGTGCAAGTAAATCGAGCTATCATCGAGCAGATTTTCTTCGAATAATTTTTCAGCCTTTTGCCACAACGTTTTTTACTTTAAAAATATGTAACCTGATGCTCGTATCTATCGAAGTAACGTTTAAATTAACCGCCCGAAGAGTCATTTGTTATCTGGGAATGTGCCCTCTGTAGAGAAAATAATATTATTTTTGAGACCGAATTGCAAAAGCCCCTTTCGTGTAAGACCCTCAAGCGAAACACACGTGTATTCGTTCTGCTATTCAAGGTAACCTCACATACAACTCATAGAGTTCGTTCGTTATTCTGTTTAATCTTCCAAAGTACCAGACGTCAGGGTCCACTTGAGATATCGGATCTGAAATACATCAGAGATTGTTTTTGAAAATCGAATCCTCATACCCTCACCGTGAATCTGGAAGTACCGGCTCCGACGATACGTAGCCCAGCAGATTCACGAGAGAATTGTACGACGGATCATTTCTTCTTTAATTTATAATTGATGGATTCGATGGAACGGAACCAGGCGACGAGATTGCGATTTGGTTAAAATCGTTCACGACGGGAGCATCAAATACTCGGATATCAGATGAACGACTCGTTGCAACTATGTGGTCACGTATCAGCAAGTAACAAATTTATGTTCATTACTATTTTACGTGGTTCGTGGAACCTATTCTCACAATTTTCCGAAATCTATGACGATCGGGTATTTACTTGCATTGATTTTGCAATATGTATTTGTATTCAAACGTTTCTTGTATGAGTGTGACGGAGTGGGTGAATGTGTGTGCGTGAGTTTAATTTTTGAAAACGGTGACATACTATATATGAGCCATAAACTCTTATGAGTGGGATGGATTTTAATTCTATTATGACGATTGGATTGGATTTTAATTCTATTATGACGATTGCTATTTATGTATGATTTGGTGTATAATAACCTCATGTCAACTAGCTACGATGTCTGATTTTTCGGCTCTATTCAATAGTTATTAAACTTCCATTCGATCAATACACTTATCAATTCCATCAACAGCATAGCGTATGTGTTTCAAGTAACATTATGTACACAGGCTTCGCAGCTTTCGTTTTCCTTGGATGTCATTTTGGGAAAACAGGTGCTTTGCTGTATCTAGTGAGCACTCGTAGTTGGCTTCAGTCTCGTCAATGCCACCGAGATACAAGAACAAGGGATAGTAATTCAGAGATCAGAGGTGCCTAATTTTCTGTCCCCACCTCACTCTAATAAGTGACATTCATACAGCGCCAGTTTAAAAAAATGAACGCTTCTAAATAAAATGGAAGTCATTTTTATGACCTGTAATGCCTCCGGAACACCGCTGCAACTCAGTGGTAAGGCAATTTAAGGACACTCTGTATATATCAAAAAGTTATTGATACATTCATTATAGGAATTGAGTATTCTGAATCAATTGCCACTAGAATGAATGAGATTGGTTTACGAGATCAAAGCGCATTGAAGGGGCGAGCGAGATCATTTCAGTTCTATCGTCATCGTCGTGGTCGTCATAGCCTTTGCACGTCCATTACATTTTTACACCACCGGCGGCGCTAGTGTCATATTTCCCAGCAACTACTATAGAACTTAAAAAAAACTTGTTTTCTTAACCTACCTTGCCATGTGTCATTGTCTGATATCTTTAAAAACTGAAGTGCAAAGTAAAATTTCTCTTCGTTAAGCTTGGAAAGTATGGTACATATAAATTTGAATTACAAAATTTAGGAAAGTAAATGACTATACAAATAAATGGTATTACCTTAAAAATACTGTGATCATATGTTGAATGGTTTAAGGAATTACATCCACCTTGAACCTAGAAAACAAAGCTTGATTTTGGAATTTTTTTCTGGCGAAACTATCACTTTTACGACTTTTATTTTTATATCATTACAAAGTGTTCGGAAGGGATAATTAAAGCACACACTACTCAGTTTCAGTTTGAACTGTGAAGATATATTTTGAAAGGTTTACAGGCAAAATACAATGTGTGAGGCGTGTGTCTCGCTTATTGATACGAACTAGACTGAGAATAGGTAAACACCGTCAGGTAGTCAGAGAAGAAAATAAGGAGACAGACACACACACACCTATAAACCAACACCATACTGAACGCAATGTACTAAAGGCCATATAACTCTTACACAAAGTACATATGTTTAAGCACTTGTAAACAAATTTCATTGAAAGATATCAAAATTCTTTGGAGATACAGATGGTACCGTTGAGCGTATTTCTGTGAACGATGGTTTGAAGTGAACGTGATCCCGCAAAAATCGCTCAACTAAAATTAAAATATCGGCGCGAACAGGTTTGCCTTGAGGCACACCGAATGTCAATATGTGGTCGTGTCTTATATATTCACATTAGCAAGAAGAAATATATGCACAAGATTGCAGTACTTAACAAATTTTTGGAACTAATTATTAAACGAAAGATGTTTCATTCAATTCTCTCGATTTCTGTCAAGCGTCTTATTGAAACCGAAAGTGTTAAATGTTTTTAAATATTAATATATTATTTAAAACTAGAATTTGATTTTCTTTGTAAGTTTCTAATTGATTAGTTCAACGATTCATCTGGAAATTAGTCCACACAAATAAACGTGTGCAAATAGAAGACAGAATATTCTGAATCTTGCGCATGCGCTCTATCGAAATCAGAAGTGCTGGACACGTGCAAATGTTGCTGTTCCATCTACATACATCCGAAATGTGATATTCCATGTGAATTTTAAACCCGATTGATTCAGCTCCATTGAAACTGGATGTGCTGGGTATCTGCAAATGTTGCTGTTCCATCTCTATCTGGAACTTGATATTCTCTAAAAATTGTCGCCCAATCAGTTTATACGCTTGTTAGGAATTTTGTCCACAAAATGTTGAGTGCACATACATACATGCACACATACATCTCTTTTTTTTTAATGGCGAATGCACGAGACATTCCAACATGTTCCATACGGTCGTGCCTAACTAGATAAATAATAGTATATTTCGATACAAGAGGCCAAACGAGCGTTTTGCGCACTGCGAGTCTGAAAGCAGCACGAAGCCGAGGCGAAGCCGAGGTGAAGTGCTGCCTTCAGACGAGTAGTGCGCAAGAAGCGAGTTTGGCCTCGAGTATCGAATACTATTTTTCTTTACGAATGTAATGCAAAATCCTCGTTTGTCCAACGTTTACAGACATCCAAAATTCTACTTTAATTCGCATCCAGCCAACGACTAATCTAACCTCACACAACTCGGTGTTAACATGGAAACCGCTTGCGACGCTAGATGGCACTAGTAATAACAGCAGTGCGCAAAGTATTTTGCCCACCGGTAGTAACATTTTGCTCACTGGTGAATTTACATTGCGCATCGCCTTTGCCAAGTGCGGCAATCAGCCATTTTGGATGTCTGTAAACGGTGGGCAAACGAGGATTTTGCATGCATGAGTAAAGAAAAGGTTTTTTTGCTCCTGCCGTTGTCACGTTACACGTGAATGTGCTCACATATAAATATGTATTGAGAAGCTGACTTAGGCTCAATTCCACCAACACGGTTTATTATTTAAACTCGGTTCAACTGCACGATTAGCCAACCAGATACTTGCATTTTCAACATGAACAGAGTTTACGTATTGAGCTGTATCGGATAGGATAGATAGAATTCGCCTATTTCGACCTTTCAGTCTTGAAATAGGACTTTGGTACATATATTATTGAATTACAATACATCTTACGCTATTTCTTTCCTTCTCTTTTCTACTTGCTTTAACCAACTTATCCTTTCTCCTTTTTCTCCCAGTATTCATATCATGCTTGCATTTTCAATTCGTGTTCTATCGCAGTCTCTCATCAGGTATTGTATCGTCTCTTTTCCTCTGTGACAGATTCTACACGTTCTCTTCCCTTCGGTTTCTCAGTATCTGATGTCTTTTTCTTCATTGCCTCATTTCTATCTCGCTATCAGTTTTTTGTTTCCTGTGTTTCCTTGCTTTTCGAGGTACTTCAGTAGATCTTCGCAGCTGTGTCGGAGGAATCGAGCCTTAATTATTTAATCTGTACAAGTTGCATTCAAATACACTGATAATTTAAAGACAACCAAATACTGCTGCTACAAAAAGTCAGTGAATTCATTTGTTACATGTTTTCGACTGTTTTGCACTTCACGTATTAAAACCATTAACGTCTTGGTCACGACACTTATGGATGTCTATTTTCTGATATCTTTCGGAGGATATCTTTGAAATGTTGTATTTTAGACGTGTTTAAAAAATCGTTTTTAAGACTACTTTTTGAAATGTGTGCTGACAGGGATTAAACTCTGTTAATTTTCTCGAGCTGCTCCGAAATGCAAACTGAGGGTGTATTCTAAAATTTATTACTATTAGTATTGCGATCATCTTTGTGGAAAAAAAATACTTATGTCATCTATCTAACAAACAAGCAACGATGATCCTAATACACAAAGTAACTGTATGCCTCTTTACCGAACGAAAAGTGCAAAAATAGTAACTAAAATTGGCAAAGCTGTTCAGACATATTGATTCTTCTTGTTCCTTTCCCTTATTGGCTTTATATCCCTATATAGAGATCAAGTGCCAGAGAAATATTGAACCACAGGATGGTGGATCTACCTTAGAGTGCGTTCCAAAACTAGATGCGTTTCCGCCGGAGTCAAAAGTGAATTAAAAGATAAGTAATTAAATTGTGTGTATTGTATATATGTAAATTGCTAAAAAAATAGGTATACGTTAACAATAAACGGAGACGTGAGCGCGTGCTAAGAGATGGCGCGAGAAGTAGGGCGGCCTAGGAATCAGGAAGTAAGATTAGAGAGGAAACGAAAGTTCATATGTTGGAAGCATAAGGTAATATTAGGGAGGAGACGAATCTCTTACCTGCCTAGCTTCAGAAAGTGGCCCGATTCTTGGGTACTAATTAATAATGTCTGTAGGTGCAAACGTTGCCCAGTGGGTAGTGACGCAAATTTCGGCCAAAAGGATTGGGGTTCGCGTCCTGTTCTTGGCGGCATTCACGAATGATTTTTTCGTAAAAACCTAAGTGAGTAAACATATTACGCCTCAGATTTCACCCAACGCTGTTCTGATTCGATGTCTAAATTCTGTAGGTCCTCACACTTGTCTCTATAAGGACTATCTCGCGAGGTACATCGCTAACTTGTATAAACTCCTAATTCTGATCAGTAATAGAGCAAGGTGGGTTCTGGATATAGAATTCCTGCACCGACACTTACCGACACTTCAAAATCCTTTGAGGCATCCTGTCCGTGCGAATTCGATGTTGTCCAGCCCCCCCCGATTCCGAGAATTTTCGGTCGATTTTGAGGCGTGGGACCCAACTCTACACAGAATAACCCTACCCAAGAATTTTATAAGTTTTATAGCAATACCTCTACACGGTTACCTCTACACGGACAACTCTACACGAATAACTCTAACCATCGGAAAGTTAGCGCTAAAAAGTGAAAATGTATCAATTATATCAAAAAATATCTTTTTACGGTAATTCTAAATAATAGTTAAAGTTCTAAGCTATCCTAACCTTATCTGACTTTACCTAACCATATACAAAACCATCACAGCATTAGATTATCGGTATTTTTATAACTAAAACACCATGAGTATCAGTAGTAATATAGACAAATATCTACTATTGTATTTCTTTAAGAACTTCCTTTATCCTTAGAATTGCCATAACAAAATATTTTTCGTTTTTGATTAATAAATTTTTACTTTTTAGCGTTAACTTCCGAACGGTCAGAGTTATTCGTTTAGAGTTGTCCGTATAGAGTTGGGCCGTATAGAGTGTAACGTGGTGTCCTGAGACGACGTGTAGAATTAGGGTGCTCCCGATTCCAGGAATTCTGCGTTCGATTCCAGGAATTTTGTGTTGGATTCTAGGAATTACGCGCGATCGAAAACCTTCTAGAACCTTTCGTGACTTCCTTCCTCCCCAACCCTTGAAGCTTGGAACTGTGCAGACTCCAGGGGGTCGGCTCTAACCGCCGAAAAGCGGTTCAGGAATTTTGCTTAGGAATTGCTTATTTAATAATAATAATTAGAATAAGTGCACACCTTAGGACAACGAAAAATGCTTTATGAAATGGAGAGCAGAACGTTTTTTGCTACCATTTGATCGGCGCGAACTACAGAGAAGCAGTCAACTGAAAGTGAGAATAGATTTGCTTTTGACAAACATTGAGGAAATTAAGGGGGTATTCTGGTCTAGAGGCATAAATTTTGGGCGTTTTGTCGAGCTCGATAAAAAAATAACAAAAAATATTTTTACCATTCATTTTTTAACAACATGTTTATTGATGTGTTGAAAATATGCAAACAAATTTAAAAAAAATGAAAATGAAAGAAGTTATAAGCTGGTAAAAGTTGAGGGTAAAATAAAAGGGGGTGTGCTGGTTGACACGATTGCAACTCTTCTGGTCATCAGAAACAAAATTTAAAAAAGATTCATAATTAGTAAGAATGTCGTTATAGCCGCTACCTAAGAGAAGTTGGAAAAAAATTTGTTCGCAAAATGGCGGCTGTCTGAAAAAAAAGGGCATTTTGCGACTCCTTTTTTTCATAAGTTTTGATGTTTTAAAATAGTAAATAAAATAATTTTGATACAAAAGTGGTAGGAGCGATAGAAAGTTATACATTGAAGGTTGGTACAAAATTTGAAGTAAATCGGTTAAATAGAACTTGAGATATCATGTCAACCATGTTGAAAAAAGTAGTTTTGAGAAAAACGCGTTTAAAGTTTTTGCTCCGGCGTGACGGGCTTAGTTGCTGTGTCACTAAAATAGCTACAACTCCGTAAATTATTGGAATTTTTTAATTTTCTCTCGAGGAAGCATTCTTAAAGGTCTAAACTTTAAGAGTATGCAAAAAAAAATTGATTTTCTCGGCAGGAAAATTGTTTTCTGTCTCAAATTCAAGACGAATGTCGACTGGTCCAAATTAGAGGGATTCGTTTTGTTTGGAGCAGTCAATGACGATTAGTGGAGCATACTCGAGAAATTCATTCTTTTTTAACAACGTAGTACGTAGCTTGAAAGTTTACGTATATCTCATACAGCAGAGCGAACTGATTGTGATTAATGCCGAGGTTTAGATTTCCATAGGGGTAACATTGTGAATTCAAGAAGAGCTTAACGTCTCTTAGGTTGTAGTGGTCAAAGTGACTCATCGTTGTGGAACCATCTTCCTTGAACAGCTTTCCATATACGTGTAAGGAACTTCTGCTCGGTAATAAGCATAGCTCTTCGTGTTGAACAAAGATTCGAATTTCATCACTGTTGTTGAACGTTGACAAGGCGTAAGGCTGGTGCGCATGCGTTGTACAGTGTGCTATAAACTCATCGAAGATGATAGGCGTCTGAATGTTCAACGTTTCTTCCCCCATGACAAAATCGGTACGCAGCAGATGAAGAGAATCCAACAGAACGAACGTTTTACTTTCCTCTTCCGACTGGTGTAACCTTAAGTCCCAGATGTATCAGGAATAACACATTTTGATGTGTTAGCATTTTGAGAAGCGTTCGATAACTGATTCCTTTTTGATATATCGGCCTACGATTATAGCCACTGTGTAAACTTACTTTTTATATGAAATTGTACAAAATATAAATTTCAGCGATATATATTGTAACGTTCCGTCCTTATACCCCTCCATCCTTTATTCTTTTTCCTCAGAATGTATCCATTCGGGAAAGATTCAATCCTTAGTAGATCTACTGCATCAAAACTGTCGGAAAACTACAACTACTTCTCCTAAAAAACCTAAAGAGTTCCGCTTCCAATATCATCGTGATTAGTAGCTATCTGAGCTCTCCGGAAGCTTCTCCAGGTCTAAAGAATCATTCTGATACTCCTTAATATCTGGGAAGATGCCTTGAAACATCTGCATCAATCTGTAGCGAAGTTATAGTAACAGAGCTATCAGGAGATCAAATGCTAAGTATCACCAAACGTCTTCTTAAAAACGTCAGATTAAGGTAAAAACATAAAATACTGTCTGTATCGTCAATCGATCCTAGCCAAACAAAAATTGTAGAGATTATATGAAAAAGTGTAAGAGCATGGAATAGAATAAGTGATTTCATAGTCTGTAACTTATAGGACAATAAACCAAAGTGTGTTTTTATCTTAAAATCAGTGTTATGTCCTCTAAAAACGTTTGCCCAGAGCACAAACCCTCTTGAAAGTCTCGATATATTGAACTCTCAGAATTTATACACGAATCAATAAAAAAATAATATGTGACGGGTTAGGTTCCATCCTGACGGACTATGATGAACTCGCGGTCACAGAGATCAGGATGACAAAAACTGCCTTGTCCCACCGGCTATCCTCCTTATATTACCAGAGACTCCGCCCTCCCCATACTCCAATGTATCACT
>JARQST010000108.1:0-21405 GCA_030142225.1 Pachycephus smyrnensis
GACCAGCAGAGACGCATTGACTATACTTGTCTCGCTCCCTTAGTCGACTCGAGCCGACTTTACCCGAACAAGCGTTATATAGCCGAGCGTGACGGCTCAGTCTCGTTCAGTGCCCACCAAAACGCGCCTAAAGAAGTTTTCACTTCAAAAACTCACTCAAATCTTAGGATACATGTCCTTCCCCCTTAGAAAGAAAGAGATTTATATCCAACATTATTGGTCTACGGAAAAAAAAGAAGAATTCTTCAATTCTTCACAGATCAATTTTACACATAACATTTCCTACATACAATTTTCTACACAAATTTTTCTATGTACTGTGACATATTTTCTAATCTCCCAAAAAATTTCCCAAATCGCAATAATCTCGAGAGCGGGAGTTATCGCAAAACGGGACTCCTCTCTTTCCTCGGACTGATAAACGAAAAGGTATCCGAAACGGGAGGTGTTTGGCATCAGGTATCCTTTGCGCGGGAATACCGCGGCTGCAAGGCACTCGCTGATCGTAAACTATACGTAGATTATCTGTTGTCCTCGAGTATAGATTCACCATAGAAATGAATCACCAAAAATTAACCGAAGACCTAAGCCTACTCAAAGGATGACACCGCCACACTATAAGAGGCAGGAAAATCTCAATTCTGTAACCTAAACCTAAACTAAACTAACTTTATTTAAAGGATGATACTGCCACAATATGGGAGATACAAAAAGTCGCCATCATATAGCCTAAATCTAAACCTACTCAAAAGACGATACCGCCACTGTATAAGAGGTGAAGATCAATCTAAATATTATGAACTAGAACTAGCTTTAAAGACGAAACCGCCACATAATAGGGATAGCGATTACCCGGGAAAGGTAATTCATGGTAGAGCAATGGAGAGAGAGAGGAGGTCCGGCTCGTTTGGTCAGAAGCCAAGAAAACCTGATTCAAAAGTTAGCTCAACTTGGAAAGTTTCGTAGCGTACAGGAACTGAATTGGCCGAAATTCCAGAATAAGTGTGAGAGGTGCATTATTAGAAAACTCAAACCAACTGCTACATAAGAACTTAAAGCTAAAGTTACAAAGCAAAAATCAAAAACAGAAGCGATACGAAGCAAAAAAAACTTAAAGGGGTTATCCTAATGTGAAATTTTGAAAAAATCAAACTTTCTGTTAAAAAAATAGTTTGAAGTCTTTAAATTAATGTGCAAAAGGTTTCATGTATGGAGCAGGAATCGATGATTAACGGTAAGACAAAAAATGCATGATTTAACTGAGAAAAGTAGTTGTTAAACTTTAAACGCGCATTAAATTGTTCTATTCGAACTTATCGTTTTTAAAAACGATTATAAAATGATCCTAAGTCTAATTACAAAGGTGAATATGAATATGAAGTGATGCTGCTCGATTCAACTGTCAGTTCTCACTGACCTCCTCTCGATCGCTTCTCCTTCATGACGCCTCGGTTTCCGGAGTCGGGTGTCTCTTTATCTTATCGGTAACGCTCCTCTAGTCATCATAAGACCTCCCGTCGAAGTTCGAAAAACGATAGCATTTGATTTGCCGTGGGCGTGGGATTGGTATTCCTAACATCGGTCGTTTCCCTTTTTTGAAAAGTGGTGCCAGTATTGCCCCTGGTAGCGTGTTGATGCGCTCTTTCTTCCAGAGTTGGTACTTCCAGGTTATCTGAGAGAATCTTGAAGGTATGCCATGTTCACAATTCTTGTTACAGGTAAAACCACTATATGGGCTTTCCGGCCTCCTAAGGGTTAAACAGTAGTGTTGTTACTAATCCTGTCCTGTGTTTTGGCTAGCTGATAGTAGTTGAGTATGGACCTAAGCGTGGGTATTTGCATTTCCTGATTGTTTCTATTGTAGTGCTTTATAATTCCTTCGAATGGCTTGGGTTTAATGGTTGAAGTATGTAACGCGTGCGATTTTTCGAATGATATGGATAGTTCTAATTCTTTTAATTTTTCTTTAATCGTTTCTATTTCCATGTATAATGCTTCTACGGTTAATATGCGTTCTACTTCTGTTTTATATGATTGAGTACCATCTTTACTATCCACTCGTTCTAATGCCCTGGCCAGTTCCTCTTGATTTTCATACAACCTTTCTACAGAAGTGGTGTAACTTCGTGTTATTTCCTGTAATATGGTCTTTTGTTGGGTAAGGCCTGCATTTAAGCGTAACTCGTTCCTTTTTAGTTCCATTCCATTAGTTTCATTTCTTCGTGTATGGTCTCTTCGTCTTCGCTGTCCATGGTACCAAATAGCCATTTAACCGTTTTGCCTATTGCGTTAATAGCTCCTCTCTTGGCACGTGGTTTCTCCTCGAGGTTGTGCAGGAGTTTCTTTACATCGTCGATTTTCCTTATCATTCGTCGCATTACTAGGTAATTGATCTTACGGAGAGCCTTGTTGTTTATTTTCCTTTGAATGACTTCTAACTGCCTTTCTAAGTCGTCCATGGCTTTCTTATAAATTTCCAGGTCGACGCCGTATTGGAATGTATGCTTTCCTTCTTTTATCCTAGCATTTCCCAGTCTCATGGGTAGTAAGCTGTTTTCTATCGGCATTATCTCTATTCCCATAGTCAGATGTATCATCATCAGCATTAGGATCGTCATTTTGTCTGTCTGAAACTAACCGTTGCGGTTTCGTTAGTCTGGGGTGTATGGTAATTTTGCTTAAATTGACCTTATGGGAGCTAATCACTCGGGGTTTTTCCTTTGTCTTTATGTACAGGGGTTCCTGTTTCTTACTGGAAATGCGGTACAAGTGTCCCTTGTAATACAGGGGTTTGTCCATATCTATTGGTGCCTGTTATTTTGTATTCTCATTCGTAGGTTCTAGCGTCTTTTCCAGTTTTGTTTCAAGTCTGTTGAGTATCTTTTATGGTTTTCATTCTATTTTGGTGCTCTTCTAAATACTGTGTGGGAGCATTGGCTTCTGTGATCTCGAAGGGATCTTTCTAACAATTCTTATTTCGTATTTTGTATTCCTTATTATTCGTATTTCGCATTGTTTCCGCGGTAATCGGTCCGATAGGAAAGTCGTCTTGCACCTATATAGGGATATTTGATCCCCTAGAACCGAAAACGGACCACTAATTTTGTGCGCATAGTTCATGCCCCGAAGCACTCTTCTCACCTACAAAGTTTCATCGAAATCGGGGTGGGGGGTCACCTCGGGTACTTTCCTTCTGAGTATGTACAGTAAGACCTCGATGTTATGGACAAGTCGGGACCGGAAGTCCACAGAATCGAGGTTCCCTAAGCCCCGCCCCTACAATGCGTAAGGCCACTCGCGCTCTTGTGGACAGTACCGTATCATATGGTCGTGGCGTCCCTTCAAGTGATTTTTATTTCGGTATTCAGCTAATTTTTAGCAATTATATTTAAATATTTACATAGCTTCTATTTTTTTTGACAGATTAACATAATTGAAACGGTTACTACAATATTTTGCGATGCTCGTAACGCTGACAGCCTAAACTACAAAGCGGCCCGGATGGCTGCCGACACTAGAGTGTAGTTACGGTACTGGCTGGTGAGGCGTACATGCGCCCCACCCTATAAAGTGGTAGCAAAAAAGTGGGGTTTGTCCATAAAATCGAGTTCCATAAGATCGAGGTCCGACTGTATCTCTTCCTTGTGTATATGGGGGTATCGGTACGACTAACAAGGAAACCGCGCGAGGTGTCGCCCCCCCCCCCGATTTTGATGATACTCTGAAGGATTGTAGAGTGGGTACAAAAATTTGACACGTATTTTTTTGTTTTGGCGGGATCCCACTTTTAAGGGGTGGAACGCACCCTTGAAAATTGCTGATTTTTTAGTTTTTCGATTATAACTCGTAAACGGGGCGAGATAGAAAAAAGATTAAAATTGCAAAATTATTGTATTTTTCGCGTACTATACATCTATGCTGAGAACGATAAACAAATTTATAAATTGCTTATTATTTTTTTTTTAAAATGTGTTTTATGCATATCTAAGAGGGTCTTCGTTCGATTGGAATGTGACTTTGTAGATATGAAAAGCATGAAAAATTAATCGATACCTATCTTTTGGTTTCTTCGATATCTCACATTTAAGGGGTGGAAACCACCCTTAACTTCTTCGCTAGTATTGTCGCATAACTGTGTGATGCATTTTATGACATCTGGCTTATTTTGTGTCCCTGTAAACACCCGAATTACAGTTGAACATTTACCAAAAAGAACTCATCCCCAGAGGGGGAAACACCCTCGAAAACGAAAGCTTTTTCGTTTTTCTACTGTAACCCGCGAAAGGGGTGAGACAGGAAAAAGGTTTCAACGGCAAAAATATTTGTTTTTTTTTCGCGTACTGTACATTTGTGGTGAAAATACTTAAAAAAAAAAAGAAATTTGCGCATAGTATGCGAAAAATACAATAATTTCGCAATTGAAACCTTTTTTCTATTTCGCCCCGTTTACGAGTTATAATTGAAAAACTAAAAAATCAGCAATTTTCAAGGGTGCGTTTCACCCCCTTAAAAGTGGGGTTCCGCCAAAACAAAAAAATACGTGTCGAACATTTGTACCCACTCTACAATCCTGCAATGTATAATCGAAATCGGGGGAATACCTCGCGCGATTTCGTTAGTATGTGTGGGTATTTCGTGTTTCGTTTTAATTTCGTGTTTGACTGTGTTGGTGAACGTCAACTTATCATCTGGTTGATGTAATAGGTCAGTAGAATCTTTTAAGAGTTTGATTAGCTCGTATGATTCCTCGTTGTTAAGATGGTCTAATCGGATTTTCTGTAAATCCTGGAGTTTTTCGGATAACTGTGGCTCTATTTGTGCTTGGAATAATTCTATATCATCCAAAGGTATGACATTTTTAGTTCTTGCTAATAGCTTATCTTTTAATGTATACATTTTGGTGTTCGCTGAATTGTTGACGATCTCTACTATTGCGTAGCCATTTGTTACGTCTATCACGCCTGGTTTGATTACCCAGCTTCCTGTCATTATCTCTGATATTATTCATTCTCCTTCATTGAGGGTAGTCTTTATTCTTTTTAATATATTCGTTTTTCCAGGAATCTCTATTTTTTGACTACTGAAGTCTATGCAATATTTCAAGGGAATTTTTGTCTGATCGTTAGGTAACAGTCCGTTTTCTAGGTCTATGTGCATCTTTGCCTTCTTCAATTTGTCCAGCCCTATTAGTCTGTCGTCGTAGTAATCATGGAAGCTAAACAGTATGAACTCCATTGGTTCGCGTCGATTGAATTCCCTAAGATTGAATTCCCTAAAAGCGGGGATCTTAGCCTTTTCTGTTGCCATTTGGTGTCCTGCGCATGTAGTTATTGTTGTATTTCTACGGCAGATTTCGTGTGGGAAGTGTCGTTCTGCTACTGTTGGTCGAAGGATAGAGGCTTGACAACCTGTGTCTATTAGAAGTTTTATATGCGATTCTGCTATTTCGATCTATGGCAACGAGTTGCTGAGCACTGTATTAATTTCTATTTGTCTGGTTTTGGTTCCAAGTCCTCTTGAAAATCCTGACATTCAGGTGTTCCGTCTAATTCTGTGTCTACTTCGTTCGTGTACTGTTCTTCGTATTCCTGTGGCATTTTTGCCTCTGGATAATAGTAATTATCCTGTTCTTCATATTTTATGTTGGCGAGTTCTTCGGCTATGAAATTCGGCGGTCCAGTAGCTTTGAATAACTGGTTTCCTGGCACATATATCTGCCATTTTGTCCGAAAGGCATGAATGGTTTTTTATTTATTATCGACGATATTTTGGAAACTCCTGACATAGGCGTGGCTTGATTCTGCGATTTGTTATTACCGGGCGCGAATACGTTATTAGGCTTCCCAAATAATTGTGAGTTAGTGGGGAATCTCTGTGGTGCCCTAGGTCTAGGTTATACGTTAATTGGTTGCGACAGGAATTTTTTAAACTGCGTTTCTCCATACGCTGGTGTGTACATTTTCGGCTGGTATTGTACCGTATTCTCAGGGTTCCAAATGATGACTGCTATTGCCATGGGTTATTTACGCGTGACTTTGCTCGCATTGGTCGAGGCGGTACCATTGGTTTTTTGAATGGCTGTGTATTATTTCTTTGGAGGTTATTAATTTGTGTATTATGAATCATATATTTGTAATTATGTTGGCTGCGTCATTTAGCGTCACGGGTTTACCAAATCTAAGTTCTGCATATAATTCTGATGGTGCGTTGGATTTCAATATTAAAAGCGATTATAAAATGATCCTAAGTCTAATTACAAAGGTGAATATGAATATGGAGTGATGCCGCTCGATTCAGCTGTCAATTCTCACTCACGTCCTCTCGATCGCTTCTCTTTTGAGACGAATCAGTTTCCGGTATCGGGTGTCTCTTTATCTTATCGGTAACGCTCCTGTAGTCATCATAACTCGCGTTTTCTTCGAAACTATATTTTCCAAGAGGGTGCATATGATATCTCAGGCTGTAATTGACGGATTGCCTTAAAATTTAAAACACATGTTCAGAAAAACAGTAGTTTTCGTGTGATCGACGATTTTGTTGATAACATTTTTTGTTTAAAAAATATATAAATATATAATGGAGATTTTAGTGCGAAAAATTGTTAAAAAATTCAACATTTCTTTTTTCGTCAATTAAAAGAATATCTCTGTTGCACGATACGGAATACAATGAAATTAAAGGGACTGGGGAGTAATTTCTAATCTCAAAATGGAATATCGTAATTTATATGAATGTAATAATAAATTTTCATATAAACGCAGTGCGCGCAGATTTTTGCAATCTGCACTGTTACTTGCATGATACTTTTATGCGGAATAATTGACAAATGAAGGCGTGGGTTGCATGCATTTGTTTGATGTCAAAGTGTTATTAGTGGAAATAATGAGACACTAACTTGAGTGAACACGTTTATCATAAGTTTTAATGGAAAAAGGAATAAAGCAACGTGTAAAAAAGGACTGGAATCGATCCGCCTATCGAATGACTAGTACGTGTGGTCAGATGATCGAAAACAATCGATATTAAAATATAGCGTACAATGGCGCGTCTTCTTTCTTAAAAGATTTATGTCACGCCTGAACTTGGCTGTGCGTATCGAAATTCTGTCACCTCTTTTCCACAGTGCTGATTGGTTGACGAGGTGTGTGAAATTGTCGTCAATCGACTAAGAGCGCTGCGGCGCTGTTGGCACGTCAGAAGCGCGCTACAGCGCGCTGTAGCGTGCCTGTTGGTCGGTAATGTGTATGCATAGAGCGCTGTTGGTCTTTAGTCGCGCGCGGCAGCGCGCGTGTTGCCCCAGTAAGTTTAAACCCGCGGTGTTACATGAAATACGATCGTTACAACAGAAAGATGCTTGTGCCAAAATTTTGCATGCCTCTCATTGCTTTACTTTACAATTATTCCTTACAAACGTGCCATTTCAGTACAGTGCTCCCTTCCTAATATTCACCTCCGTAGTATTCCTCTTCGCCTTAAATTTGAGGGGAATTTAGTCCCCAACTCTTGCTAACAGGCAAATGTAAGCGCGGGAGGAACACGCAGTCATGTGTACGTGTGCGTATGCGTCTTTATACTCCCGCGAAACAGTGGGATCTTCCGTTAGTCGACAATTCACGGAACTCCGAGATCCAAGTCAGGAATCTTGGAGAGGGAGCACTGTAATTATGGAACTTACACAAATCTGCGTGTACTCGAGTTGGATAAGGATAATGCATCTGTTCCGTGTAATTTACGGTTTTCCTAATTGGAAATTCAAGATGGCCGTTTGCACTCCCCAATCACCTTAATGCAAATTTTTTTCTGTTTTAGGAAAATCAAAATGATGAAATCGTTTACACCATCCGCCCGCGCACGGAGAGACACGTTTAACGCGAATTGATATATCTCGTTCAAATATTGATATTTTTTATAAAATTTAAAGTGCGTATAGTTAAGGATATGTTCTAATAAATTGCTAAATATGAATCAAATCGCATTTGTATTTTTCCCGTAATTCAATCCCAAGAGACGTCCCCTTTTCAGGCTGGTCACAGTAGGATAACCCCTTAATATTACAGAATAGCGGCAAGTAGCATCCCAGAAAACACATAGAGTTCTTAAAAATTTCATAAAGAGTTCTCGATTCTGAGTGAGACATCTGAAAAGTTAATCAGAAAGTGCTTAGAATGAGCTCTTAAAGAATTTTTCTGCGTCGGTATCGGAGCTCGTAAAAATTCGGGAACCGAAAAGAGTTCTTCCTTGAGATGTCTTAAATTGCTTACTTATGTTCTAATATTTTATTTTAAAATAGTAGAATAATAAACTACATTTAGCTTTATTTTTTACAATTGTCTTTCTTATTAGTGTAATTACACCGATCGCCCGCGTGCTGCAGCTATTTCTTCAGCTAGGGCGCTGTGCTGATATGGTTGCTGCAAACAAATAATAGCAATAAATGTACTGTAATATATTAAAAATAAATTTGGAACTTGTAAAGTAGCCGTATTTATCAAGGAGTTTTGCACTGATCACTTGAAAAGTTCAATCGGATAAAAGTTTTGGAGGCTGGGGAGAGCTGTGGTCATATGGAATTTTCCATATATTTTGTATTTCGCAGTGTATCATAATTTTGTGTCTAGAAGTTAAAGTTATTGGACACAGAACTTCTGAGTAAGGTATAGACTCCTAAAAAATACTTTCGTGTAAAAAAGTTCGCCAAGTACAGGATTGCTGTGAATTCCTCTCCTTAAAAAATAACTGATATTTATATCTTACATTATTGTTGGACATACAAAAAGTGTTAAAATCATATTATAATGCTAAGTACATAGGTCACTATAAATCTGCTTATTATATGATTTGTCAGTAGCTCATCATTTTAATTGTATTTTCAAAATTTCCTGTAACGTCTTCACTACTCTTTTGTGCTATTACTGCTACTTAAATTTGATTATAATTTAATTGTCATTTAATAATTTATAAAAAGTTAAGTGATTCCTTATCGAGTACTACTTGGCGGGTCCGTGCCAGGAATTTCAAACTACTTACTTTAAAGATACTAATAGTATTCTAAGACTATATGTTTGTTAGTAGAATTTTACCGTGGTTATGTTTGACGATTCATTGCTAATATGATCTATATAGTGTACAGACGATTTCTCGCCAGTTAACAAATAAATGGCACCCTGCGAAAAATACCAAAAAAAGTGCAAGAAATAATTAAAATTGAAATTGGGCGCCAGGTATAATAAAAATTATACCCTCGAAACCGTCTCCGAAATTTACCCTGGCCGGCTCTGCGATGCTAGGGGTCATGAATCGGGGTGACACAGAATATCACTGAAAAGGCTAAAAACACTAGACATGTACCACCAAAAAAACCAGAGATTTCGTTTTCAAAGCGGTACCCACAAGGCGGGCCTGATTTATTAAACAAATAGAAAATAAAGAAATTATAAAAACACTAAATATTATGGAACAACGGTTCCTTAACAAGTTTAAATAATAATAGAATGTATAAAAAATCGGAAGTATTGGAACAACGGTTCCGTAAGCAAATCAAAATAAGAAAAATTGAAAAGGGAACCTTAGGAACCCTCAACAACGATTCCGATGAACTAATGTTACAATAAAGGAATGGAGGAATTGAAACAATAAAAAAAAATTAATGGAACAGGAGTTCCAGAGCGAACTATGACAATGAATAGAAATACATAAGATTCTACTGGAACAACGGTCCCGAAATACAATAAGATCTAAAAATACCGTACAATAGAATATAATCACGGAAAGATAATACAGGATATTAGGGCATATCGGTCCCAAGACGCAATGGACAATTATCCGAGCGGTTCCGGAAAACTCAGAAATATTTACAGTAAATTTACAAATATTCGGCCGGTTCCGGGTAAGTTAAATGGTTGAACAATTCACTATTATCGCAGTTAGAATATTCTCTACAATATTTAATTGGATAGCACCGCCTTTAAACGTGTTTATTCGACCAGCTGGCAGTCATCTAAGCGGTCGCCCTGTCCACTGGAGTTTACTAACTTTGTCCTGAAGTGATCACACACACGCAACGTCCTACCGTGGACTCCTAACGAATCCCGCCTAATTTCCGATCCGTTAGATAATGCTAGTTTAAATGCGCAATTAGTTATCCTGTGGCGGAGAGATCCTAAGCCCGAGTCAGTTACCGGGTCCGATTTTCTTCGGACACACTCCGAAGACAAATCCGCAATTCCCCACTCGCCCTCGTATGCTACTCTTATCTCTATCCCGGAAATACAATTCTTACGCAATTCTTACATTACCCCTAACTCGACCGAAACGATTACGCGCGGCGTGGACTGATAAGGAGATTCAGGCTGAAGGATATAGCCATGCAAAACTGTACAACACGTAAACGCAAAACTCATGGTACGAGATATCGGATCCTCGAGATCGACACCGGGTTAGCCTGCCTCGGATCCAATCGATCATGCAGGCGTAAGGCGACACACACTATCTGGATCAAAGATCCAGTAGCCAAATCTACGGCCCCGCTATCTCGACCAAGTATCAAAAAGAAATCAGGACTCTGATAGTCACTCACCCTTTCTCGCGCTATTCACCTCTCTCTCACTCTATTCTTCGCACTGTCTCTTCTTCTATTTCTCCTTTCCACTCTTACTCTCTAACTAAATTCTTTTTCGCCTTCTCTAAATCGCAGCTACACCGCAAGTGACGCTAAGACGCTTCGGAATCGGTAACGTACCCTAGTGGCGCGCAAGAATACTACCCCGCCGGCCAATCGCTTTCGCGCGATCCCCGAATCACCTGGATTCACCGGCGATCTTCTATCGTTTTCCCCTATCCTGGAAGAAGTAGAGCATGGTGTTTTTTGGGCTTTTCATGGAGATTGCAGTGTCTTTTCTTGAGGCGGGAATCTCATCCGCCTCTAATCCCTCGTTGCGTGGCTCCAGGCCACCACTGCAACCCCCTGATGTCCTCCAGGTAGCGAAGATGCGCTCGGCGTCGATCCGTGTAGGCAGCCTTCCCCAGTGGTGCTCTTCGGTCGCGGCGCTCCTCCAGTGTCGCCGCTGTCTCCCGGGGCGCCCCTCCGCAGTAGTCAGGACAGTAGATGGTGTTTCCAGGGACCCGCCGATTCCTTGAAATTTTACCGATTCCTTTGCGAAACCGGTGTACACATGCAAACAAAAAATAATATTCCCTAAGGGAAATTAATAAACAATTCCTAACTGCAATTTCAGTCCAACGCACGCACGCAACCGCAACGATGTCTTTCGGGCCCTACGGTGTAGCTTTGCATTTTAGCCCTCCTTTTGCGATTTTGTGACGTGCACAAAGTGCCAGTTTGGTTGATGTTGTTCAAACCAGTCATTCCACTGTTCTTCTTCTGGTGCTCCATGATGTTTCTCCCACCATGTACATTGGAAGCAGTATGATGAAAGGACCTCCAGATCTAGCACTTTTCCTGTTTCTGCTCCAAGAATAGTGCATATTCCATTTAGTGAACTAAATCCTCTTCGCTGCCAAGTACCATTACATTGAACTGTGATGTCTTGTGCCATACTTTCACCTTCAATACTGCTTTGTGTTATATTTTCAGCTTCTGGTGTACTATCAGTTGTTTGGTTTCTTGCTATTATTTTTGTTACTTCTTCTTTACATGATTTCTTCATTGTAACTTCTGCAATAGCAGTTGTTGCATGTAGTATCTTCTTCTTTATTTTATTATATGTTGATAATTGCACAGGTGGTGGTAGATCCATCATTTCACAAAATGTCTTCAAACTTTCTTGTCCATCACGAATACTTCACATAGCTGTAACACTTCTTCGGTTTACTTCATAAATGTTTTTATGATCACCAATCATTACACTATTTGAAAAAGTGTTTATATCTCCACAATTTTCACACGTCAATTTATATTTGTCCCCCCAAACCTTGTAATTCTAATTCACAACTGTTATTCTTCCACCACACACTTTGCACGACACTGCGCTTTGAAGACTATTAAATATTAATTTTATATCAAAAAGGCGATATCCTTTAAAATCACTATTTGGATAGTCTGTCTAGTTCATTTTGTCATTATGCACATTACGATTAGTGGAACTCATTTTTTGGATACTTTTGACTAAAATCTATCATGAAAAAGAGAAGATAACGATTATATCACTCGAACACTTTGAAAATCAGCCGTACAACCAGATTTATTTACAAATCGTCAAAGAGGATAGGAGAGAGCACGTGCGCACTCAAAAAACATGGGCGGACTCAACGTTGGCGGGAACTAGGATTGAAAGGGCGGGAACGAGCAGCTGAAAGACAGCCACATCTTGCACTAGAAAAATGGTTATAACATTTTTTTTATCGCGAATTCAACTACGCCATTTTTTTTAAGTAGAGAACACTGAAAAATAATAAACTGCAATAAAAAATTTCGATTTTTTTTTAAGGTGACTATGTTCCCTTAACCAAACGTCTTGATTTAGCCATGAACTTGATTCACAAGTTCAAAATTTAAAAATATGAAACAATATTTACGTTGTTCACAGGCCTCCGATTAGGCCGTGCGCGTAGCGCGCGCAATTGGCCTCTAGTCACATTACTAAAAAAAGTCATGTCACGATATATTATCGAGTCGTATCGGATGATTGTTGTCGCTTTTCCGCGATGCTGCACTGTTAAAAATCCGCGGTTTAAAATCATACGGTGTTATTGGTGAAAAAATGTCTGTGTTATTTTTAACACCACTTTGGATTAATTTTTACACCGTCGATGTGGTTAACATACTCGCTCGTGTTAGTCATGGGAAATAGTACATTCAAGTGTAGATGTCACACTTAGAAGTGTTAACCACAACGGCGGCTTGGATTAATGGAAAACTAATCCGCGACGTGTATTATGTGTGTTAAATTAATATATAATATATTAAATTAATAATAATAAACGTACTCCAACGCGGTGTTAATTCGCCACTGGCGTCGAAGTATCATGTAATACGCTGAATAATATATATTCATTCTTTCATCTTAACTTGATATTAATATCGACATCAAAGACGTGTCAATATTTTAAAACTTAATTAATGGTCACTGTTTCACTCTAAATTTGTGTCAATACCGACACTGAAGAAATGTCGCCATCGTCCGGTGTAAAATTGTCGACTTTACACTGATGGGTCCACACCTCGTGCGGAAACACCGCTCATGGTATGGATCCATGATACACTTTTTGGCGTGACTTCGGTGTTAAATTTAACACCATATTTTTAACTGTGCGATTGTTCGGGTGATGTGTGTGAATTTCCTGTTTTTGACAATTAAGGTTGCTAATAGCATAATAGATATTGATGAACATGAAATGAACACAAATGTACGGGTGCAATAGAGAGATAGAATTCGTTTATTTCGACCTTTCGGTCTTAAAATAGGTTTTTGGTACATATATTATGTAATTACATCTTAAGCTATTTCTTCCCTTCAATTTTCCATTTGCTTTAACCAAATTATCTGTACCCCTTTTTCTCCCAGTATTCGCATCATGCTTGTATTTTCAATTCGTTTTCTATCACAGTCTCTCATCAGATGTTGTATCATCTCTTTTCCTCTGTGACGTATTCTACACATTCTCTTCTCTTCGGTTTCTCAGTATCTGTTGTCCCTTTCTTCATTGCCACATCTTCATTTTGCTATCAGTTTTTGGTTTTCTCTGTTTCCTTGCTTCTCGAGGTACTTCGGTAGGTCTTCGCTTCTTATTATTTTGTATTGTTAGTTATATCTGGATTGTCTGATTTTACTTATTTGTGCTTGCTTGTATATGTCTGAGTCCGTCATATTCAATCCGCGAGCCGTGTCCATCCTCGCATTTAGTAGTTTGTCCACCTGTGCTGCTATGTATCCGCATCTGATTAGGCGATTTTCTCTGTCTATTACCGTTCGCATTTTCAGCCTCTCGCTTTTCTTTATGCACTCTTTCACCATATGCCTTACTTCTGTCAGTCTCGCTTTCTCTTAGAATTTTATTGCTGTCTCTCCTGCTATTATCCTTATTTATCCCTCTTCGTCTCATCTAGTACTATATAGCTCTGTCTAGGCCTAGCGTTAATTTCAAATATTTTATTTGTATTCTTTCTAGTTCCGTTTGCTCTTTATAAGTATGTATGGATGCAATAGTTTCAATTATATTGGTGAGGATTGGGGGGGGATTTCAGTCTAGAACCTTTAAAAATCATGATTTTTGGGAATTTTGTTAACGAAAATATAGGATGTATAAATTTTAAATTTAACAGATGTCTTTATTTATGTTCTGAGATGCTACAGGAATTTTTGTATGTGCCTGTGAGCCAAATAATGACTGCTACGCGCCTTCGCGTTCGACTCTACGCAAAATGTCTTGATTGCTGGGGGGATTGATAACTTCGCTCCAGGGCATCTGAAACAAAAAAATCAAACGGCATTTTATTATATATGGAGTTGAGCGCGAGGGCGCGTAACAGTCATTATTTGGCTCACAGGCATATATAAAAATTCCTATAGCGTCTTAAAACATAAATAAAGACCTCTGTAAAATTAAAAATTTATACATCTTATATTTTCGTAAAAAATTTTCAAGAATCATAATCTTTTGAAAGCTCTAGATCGAAATCCCCCCTTAATGTCTTGGTATGAAGGTTAATAATTTAATTTATTGGTAAAAATTAATTGAATAGGATGAGAAGGAGGCTGACTGACTGGTTTATAAAAAGATATAATACAGTGCATTAGTATACATCAATTAATGAGAGCATTGCAGCACTAAACAGAAAAAAGATGATGTCACAAAATTAAATGGTTAGTCCATTTATAATTGAATAATAGGTTATTACCATTTCGAAATAGGGATAACTCGTTTTATGAAAACGATGATCAGTTTGAAAAATAGGCTGTTTTAGAAAAATGTTGGTTGGCGCTCGTCAATGCTCATGACTGTTAAAATAAGCTGAGTAGATATGATACTGGATGACCGAATTAAAAAAATACTGATTCGTTCAAAAAAGAGTTTTTTGGTTTAGAAAAATATACATTATTTGAGAAAGTGAGCAATGCGACGTTGCTGCTACTGTTTCGAAAGGGATTGTTATATGAAGATAGTTTTATGTAGACGACGATCAGTTTATAAAATAGGGTGACTAGATTATTTCTAACCGAAGCAATGCATTTGGAAACATTCGATTGAGTCATGTTATGTTCAGAAGCTATCTGTGTTTGGAGCTGACCTGTTCGTAAATACATAAAATAATTGCTAATGAGGTTTTCGAAATAGTTCCTTGCTGAAAATGATCAAATGGACTCTGAAATTGATTTTTGTCTATTCCGAAGTCACTTTTAAATGATTTTTCAGGGATTTTATCTACATTGAACTTTCTGTCATCATCTTGCTTTTTGAAGCACATGTTTCTTAAACTATCTATGAGATCTACTGCTTCGAAAAATTCAGGGTAACATTATCATGTTTGATTACTGTTGGTAATAGACTATGAGCATCATCCGTCAAATCGTCACAATGATCAGGTAAATGATCTTTGCAACAACGAGTATGAGCAGATATTATAATACGGGAACTAATAAAAGCATCGAGCTTAATACATTTCACTATTGAAATAAGCTTCGTATTTTTAGTAAGGCCACAATCAAATATACACGATCTTGATGAACCCGATGTACTAGGAAAATTAAAAATTAATCCATCTTCACGTTTATTTGTTTCATTTTTGTCCTCTACAATTCCATCGTGTTGTGATCAGCTAATTGTCTAGCGTTATCTGAAGAAATCTCATTTTTACTTTTTTTTCTTATAACAATTTTTGCAATAGGATTTTTCCTTTGATATAACAATACTACTTCTGCTCTTTTTTGCCAAGCTAACATTACAATAATTGCAAGATGCGTCCGACATTATTCCTCAATGTTATAATTAACAATTATTAACCAGAGAAAAGAATTAATTCATGAATAAAGCCCATTTTATGTTAAATTCAATAAATTATATGTGTCAAAGTACTAACTGTAGTTCAGTCATCCAATGATGCTGTCCAGCATACTGCTTCCACTGCGTAGAGTGTCCAAGTAAGGTAGCGAAATAATATCACTTCTCTGCAATTCATAGGAACTTAATTAGAACGAAGCTTAGTGGTCTCGCGAACGTGTAAGAATCGCAACTAGTGCCTTATTATCTCGTAATTATAAAAATGATAGAAATAGCATATTTGATTGGCTGTAACTATTTTTCCTTTCACTTGACAAGATTTTAATGATTTTCGAATTTTACGGGAAAAAATACAATGAGAATCATAGGAATTTTGCGTTCACTGAACGGTCCCCTCATTTTTATACCCTCTATCCTCTAAAAACCGATCTACCTCTGGCCACTTCCACTTGCGCACCGTTCTCTTTACATAGCTATTTCTCAGTAAATTTTTCTATTTACAATTGTAAATTTACATAGAATACTCTTACAACTATAAACTATCAGAAAATGTAAACAAAATTGATTTTTTGGCTCAGCAATACCTTCTTAACCCTTTCGGGACGGGGCCTTTCCGTTCGGAATGAGAAATAAAAAATATGGTTTCTTAAGGTTTTCGGGGTCGCTGAACTCAAATCCGGTCTCAGAATTTAAAAATTTTGCCATTGAAGATGCCGGGTCAAAATTTAAAAAAAATCCTTCGATTTAGGTAAAACTCAATTTCATAAAGTTTTTGGGGTCACTGAATTCGAATTTAACCTTAAAATTGTGAAATTCAAAATGGCGAAAAAATGGTCCGTCATATTGGACATGCCATTTTGAATATCAAAATTCTAAGGTTATATTCGAATTCAGCGATCTTTAAAACCCCAATATACTAATTTGTATGAAAATTGGATGAATAGTTTCCAAAATCAAAGAAAAAGAAAGTTATGTTTCCTATAATTGCCACCCGTCCCGAAAGGGTTATCAATCACAAGAGTTCCAATATTAATGTTGCTCTGATTGGTAGCTGATTGCTACTTATAGCGGGATATCAGTTTATTGAGATATTCCTTGTGGCGTCTCTCCCAAAATCGACGACGCATTTGTTGTGCTAGTTGCCAGCAAATGAGACAATGAGCTGCCATGGTTTCGTATATCCTTTTATGGCAAGCTTGTCATAGAGCTACCAATAAAGAAGTGGCTGGAAGTATAAGGGCGTAGGTCAGTCGGGTCAGAAGATAATGAAATCAGAGGTAAAGAAATTAAGGGTCGTCTCGATTTCTACTATGTAAGTGTGAAGTTATTCATAAGTCAGCAGTAAGTTTGATTTTACAACGACTTCCCTGAGGCCACCAAAGTGTCGAGCTTTGGGGGGTGGAGGGGATGCCAGGTAATCAATCAATAGAAAATCAACACCACGCTTACGTTAAATTTCCCATTAAATATTCCATTTCTTGAGGTTTCGTTGGAAAACATTTTACGCATTGTCGGACATTCTGTCAAGCAGTGTTGCGACCATCGATTGACCAATACTGTTACTGAACCCCGTATAAATTAGTATTAACTCCGGTATGCAAACGATTAACCCCTTCACTGTGGCGCGCATATACAGGGTTATCCACGGCAAACGCACCAGCTGAAGTTGGCCGCGGATGAACGATTTCGTTCAACCACGCAGTCTGAACTGGTAAAAAAAATTAAACAATATAAAGCTCATGATGCCCAATTCACATAAAGGCATTAGCTGACATTTCACGAAACCGCGGTTATACCAAGTGTATTATAAAACCATACCTGCAGTAAAATTTCGAATATACCTACGGATAGATTGCTATAACTCGTTAGCACGAGTCATAGCATGACGTACATAAACTAAAGGTTTCACTACATGAAATAAAAAGAACATTATCGCAACAATGACATTTTATTTAATCGTGAAAATGCAAAGCACAATTTAATTAAATGGAAGTTGATCCATTAGCATATCGGCATGAACGATTTTAGGACTTCAGGATTTGGAAAAGACAAAAACGAATATTAGTTCAACAATAGATAAATAAATATTAAAGAATTGCAAATAGAAAAAACTAATCAGAATTAGACGACTCATGCTGCACGTTGCAACGGTACAACACTACACTAGCAGTTCTCAGGTCTAGCCTCAGATTGGCAACTTCAGTTTAGATGCGATGGAGGATATTTTGTAGACCAGGCTCATTTCCTCCAGTTTCAATTAGTATCTGGAAGAATGGAAATGATTGTTAGGACATTGATGTGGGATCAGGGAAGTTGGAAATGCATTTTACAGGAAGCAGGACTCACCAGGAATTGTTCAGGAAAGAATACTGAGGGTATTAGCTGGAGTGTCAAGATAATTCTAGATTCCTAGGATTCCCAGTCTCAGATTGGCGACTGGGAATGTTCAGTTTGGTTGACGGTTCTCTTCAAATGCTGTGAAGGACATTTGGTGGATCAGGGTCACTCTCAGCAGTTTCAGTTTATATCTGGAAGGATGGAACCGATAGTCGGGACGTTGATATGGGATGCAGGAAGTTGAAAATGCATTCCAGGAACATCAGGACTCACCAGTAATTGTTCAGGAAAGGATACTGAGGCTATCAGCTGGAATGTCAAGATAATTCCAGCTTCGCGGGATTCCCAGTCTCAGATTGGCGACTGGGAATGTACAGTTTAGTTGACGGTTTTCTTCAAATGTGGTGAATGACATTTGGTGGATCAGGGTCACTCTCACCAATTTCAGTTTATATCTGGAAGGATGGAAATGATTCTCAGGACATTGATGCGGAGTGAGGGAAGTTGAGGATACATTTTACAGGAAGCAGGACTCACCAGGAATATTCCAGGAAAGAATAATGGGGCTTTTAGCTGGAGTGTCAGGATAATTCCAGCTGCGTAGGATTTTCAGTATCAGATTGGCGACTGGGAATGTTCAGTTTGGGTGACGGTTCTGTACAAATGCGGTGGAGGACATTTGGTGAACCAGGGTTACATCATGCACGTTTGATGTATCTGGAAGTGTGGAAAGGATAGTTAGGATGTTGACGTGAGTTAAGGGAAGTTGAAAATGCATTTCAATGACAGCGGGACTCACCAGTAACTGTTCAGGAGAGAATAGTGCGTCCCTCAGTTGGATTATCAGGATAATTCTAGCTTCTTGGTCAATAGGAAGTCCAATCCAGCTATCTAACCAATTACTTATGCCTGTACGAAACGTCGTTCATTGCATACATGTGTATGGGATGCTGCGAGCTACATTAACTTTCATTTTTTAATGTTACCACACTGCTCTGATTGATGGCCGTGGATAACCCTGTATGTGCATTTAACCCTTATGTGCACACCCGAGTACCCAGGTGCCCACCTCGTCATATTTTTGCTCATAATTTGAATAAAAATTGAAATTTCGACTTGAGCCTTTAGATCCCCATTATTTAACCCCTTTGAAAGCTAAAAACACACTGGTGAATTTTTTTCAAATTTCTTGAACCTAAATTAAATGACGTCAAAGTACATGTGCTTAGCGGACACACCCGGGTACCCGGGTACCCACTAGATGAAAAATGATGTTTTGGCTCCGGAATTAATTAATATTATTGATGATTATTTTATTGAGGTAACAGGGGTTAATAAATAAACAGTTACAATAATTTTCAAGGTAAATTAGAGTATAAACAGCGATAAATTATAAACAGAAAAGTGGCGACGCTCTACCAACGCGCTGCTATGCGCTCAACACGTGTTCCCAGTTTTCTCCGCAGTACACGTCTGTCCTCCTCAATAGAACGATTCTGAATAAGGCACAGCGGTTCAAGGCCTTTGTCTTAATGCTAGAGAGAAAACCTACTATCCCCACTACTTAAATTTTGAACATCTGCCGGTCGCCGAAGGTCAAAACTGACCGCGCGCCAGCTGTGCAGCGCTCGGAGACCCTACTTCTATCTCTTTTCAGGAAGCTATAGCGGGCTAGGGAACTTGGAAATGGCTTAGATACTTTCTATTGATGTTTATTTAATAAAGTAAATTGATTCCAAACGATTCCGTTCATATGCGAACTCAGGAATTAAGAAAAACTAGTGGGCACCCGGGTACCCTGAATGCGTATCAACGTGGTAAAAGTTGGGTGTGCACATAAGGGTTAAAAAACGATTTATTCTTTTGCGATTTTTATAAAAATTGATACCTATGGTTTTTGAGGTCGATAAATTCAAATATGATACCAGAATTTCAAAATTCAAAATTGCGAATCCAATATGACGGATCGAAATTTGGAAAAATAGTTGGATTCTTATAAAAGTGGTTAACCTAAGATTTTCGAGGTTGCTGAATTCAAATATGGTATCAGAATTTCAAAATTCAAAATGGCGGATCCAATATGGCGGATCAAATTTGGAAAAATAGTTGGATTCTTATAAAAATGTGTATTCAAAAATTTTGCGATCGCTGAATCAAAATTATTATCAGAATTTATTTAAATCTAAATGGCAGATTGAACCTCGCTGAAGGGAATATCTGATAGGATAGAAAGGAAATTCCGATATCATATTTTTTCAATTCAGTGATCTCAGAAACCATAGAATACCAATTTTCATAAAAATCCAACCCTTTTTTCATTTTAGTCCGCCATTTTAGATACGCTATATTAAATTTTGAAATTCTGATGCCATATTTGGATTCAACGACCTCAAAAACCTTGATACTGGAATCATCACATAAATCTAACAAACCTTTTTCACACAGTAGTGGCACGGAAATCTCATGTTCGACGCATTGCGAAGGGGTTAAAATAACGAATGATCAATTTCGTAATTTAATGATTTTTTGGAAGAACTGCAGGATGTTTTCCTGACTGAGAAGTGCTGACTGAATATCCTCCCTGTAATCAGAAGATACAGCTTTTTTGATAAACTGTTTGAATACAGGAGAATGTGCTGGGCTCGTGTAGAAGTGCGTTAGCCTGAGTAATTTTAATGATAGTGTTTAGAATTAAGTTCGTGTTGCGAAAGTCGCCTTTTTTTTTGGAATCCTTGTCTTTATTTGTTGTATTGTGGACAAATCGTAAGCAGTAGGCCACGACGTATTGGAGCGTTTTCAGTTTATAGTATTTTGTTAAAAGATGACTGTGCGTCTGCGTAATTTCAAATGTAGGAGATAAAAATAGGTTCAGTCAAATGTTTTCGGAAAATTCGCGTACATTGTTCTGTTTTTGTTTTCACTTAACCACTAAGGACCTTTTGCCCAAAGTCGATTGTATAAAAAATATCTTCCATTCTCGGGATCCTGGATGGAATATTTCCTGTTCCCAGTATCCAGAAATTAACATCTTTCTCGTAGCTCGTAGGTCCTTGTCACGCAGGATGAGTAATAGCTCCTTGCTATTTACTCCGTACGCGTAGACCAATTCAC
>JARQST010000109.1:17701-34701 GCA_030142225.1 Pachycephus smyrnensis
TCACAACGTGCGAAAATGCAGTTGTACGCACGCGAAGCGTGCGTAAAACCGCATTTCTCGCACGGAGTGAAGTAAAGGAATTTCTCGCACTTTCGACATGAAAATATGCAATCGTGTTTACCTGTTCCTGTCATGTTGACACGAGTGACGACAGGTTGTCATGAAATTTTCTTCGATAGCTCAGTATGCATCTCTCGTTACAATAGTTATCAGAAAGTGTAAATTTCTTCGAAATTCAAAATCATTCCCCAGCACCAATGCGATAAAAAATGCATAAGATTATATTGCACCTAAGCAGCAGATGCATCTGAAAAGTCGGCACGTAACCAAAGTGAATTTTTTACATTGCTCCTTATGCTACATGTCGAACATGTAAACATGACTTGAAGCGACTCCAGCAATGAAAACAACACGAGGTTGAATAGTGTCGAACGTTAACCAAATGAGTTCGACCGCAAGAGTTCTATTGAAAAAAAAAAAGAAAAAACAAGAAAAAAGAAACATATATGTATATGCAAGACCATAAATGCGTTCGCACGTCGGAGATGCATATTTATGCACACAGCGGTGCATCCAGAGCAGGAAACACGGAGTGAGCCACGTGTAAGCCTAAAAGTGGTTTTGGATGGGAAGGATGAAAAAGAAAAATAGAAACCGATAGTTCCTGCCGATCCCGATCAAAGAACCGCCTGGCGTTTTGGAATTCGTAAACAGCGAGATTACGCAGCTTTGTGAAAACAAACGTGATGGGATTAGAGGCTGGACCACTTCATGGATGCACTTTTGGATGCACTCGGTTCAACGACTCGGTTATCTTGTTTTGATTTTCAGTTCTGTCGATTTTTTTTTAATTTTTCGAATTTTTTTACGAAGCACACCGAAATCCTTCCCGAAGATACAGGCGCAGCATCCAGGCGAAGAAGATGCGGCCCATTTGAATGCGCGACAGGATTTTGCATCGGACACACGCTACCGTAAATCTTCTGCCAATTATTATACTGACTGGCTTGATTATTCCCGCCATTTTTCATGGCAAATTGCGCGGCATCGGATTCGCGCGAAGCGAGCGTCGACAATCCTGTTTTTTTCGAAATTTTTTTCTTTTTTTTTTCATTTGACAGTACTTATTTTTCAAAGTACGACGTGTCACGGTTCAGTCTGTAAATTAAAAAATAAGTCGTCATCTGCAGGTTTTAATTAAAAAAAAGATCAAACGGCAATATACGTATCGTCGATCACGGGGGTATCTCGCGATGGGAGATCTCACTCAATTCGCTCTCGTGTAAGCTCGCCTTAAGACGCCCTCGTGAATTTTAATCGCGACTCGAATGAGGCCCTCGTTCTTCGAGCGGTCGAGCTCCTGGTAATTTCACGAAGCTGAATGCCCTCCAGGTAATTTTCGATGCACTCGCCAAATTATCCAATGCAATTTCATCCGGTCTTAGGAGAAAGAGAAAAAAATGAAAAAAATTTAAACCAAAAAAAAACCACCCTAGCATATTGCTGCGAGATATACAATCCAGTTTAAAAAATTACAACCAACTCCAAATGCATATTGCAACTGCAATAAAATTATCACACGTGCAAACGTCTTTATTCGCTTTGAAAGTGCATATAATCACTGCATATAATTAAAGCGATAATATTCTCTATTGGACGTCCAATTAAGCTTCTAATGAGACTCGAACGTACCGAACCCTTACAGCCTTTAAGAGACATTATCATTATTATTATCCCCGTGGAAAATCCGGTCCTAGTATTACGACTTAAGACTGCATCTAAGAATGCAACAAGTATGCAAGGATATGCATAAGCCTCGATGATTCTCAGCCGCCATTCATACGATAACGCCGACCATAAAGAGATTCGCATTACGCGACGAAATGCTCGACACAAAGTGGCCAATGCACTTCGCTTCGCTTTACAGTCAATCCTTTAACACGGTCTCGTTAAATCCGTCATCGTGCATCTGCATCTCGTCTCGCGTCCCTCTAGCCTTATTAAACCTCAAGGCGCGATCGTAATTTTGCGACTTTACGACATTGCCCGAGAATGGATCTGCTTGTATGTCTTTACAAAGAAGCCATTATCAGCTACTGTGCGGAACTTTGACTTTAATTTCTTGCCAACTAATTATTGTCTCGTACTTGATAACTTACGACAAATTTGCACGGCTAAGTATATAAACTAATGGTAATACACAACATAGCGACAAATAGGTTAGTATCAGCTGTTAAGTGAGTTGTGGATAATGATACAAATTGTTATGGAGAAATTACTTGAATTACTTGAATTTTCAAAATGCAGCTGAATAGAATACAACAAATTAATTATCAGTGGTAAGGAATTCATTGAAAATCTACCTTGAGAATGTGTATAGAATTTTTTTGGGAAAAAATTGAAATCAATAAATCGAATACTAGTGTACATATAAACCACTGGGTGTGTTTGCAAGTCGCTATGTGTATATATATATATATATATATATATATATATGAAGTCGTTGCCATTAGCTCCGTCTTGCTTCTCGGAAGGACTCGAAATCCGATGGAAAGATGACTTAAGGATTCCTTTAAATCCGATTAAACATCGCGCCTTGCTATCCTAAAGAAATTGTTCGTAAATCAGCATGAATAATCTCGTTAGTAAACTGTCAGATTTGATAGTAAAAAAAATAATCAAAGCAAAAAAGATAACGGAACCAAAAGAAGGAAAAGAAATACCACCACTAAACATACCAGTCGATCGAGGTACAATTATTTGCAAAATAAAGTACAGTCACGAGAAGAAATATTGAATGATAAAAATAATTCTAACAAGATTTCTATCTAATACCACGAGTCCATTAAATAGCAATCGGATTGATTGTCGTAGCCGATGAAAGAAAGGAGTATATCGATGGGAGGTGCATCTCTATCAAAGAGTCATTGTTGCGCTTTGGATGAGTCATCGTGTCGTAAACGGTCAGTGAGTGCATCGCAATAAGAGAGCAGAGTCAGTATGATACAAAGAAGAAGAGTTATACATACGTAAGAGAGTTGATATCTGTGACTCTTATCATTCAAGATATCCACTATCTTGACTGCATTTGCATATTCAAGCTTGCATCCACGTTCGGTCTTCACGACAGAATTAAATTGGGTCAATAAATCTGTCTTATCAGCTGATATACTCTCGTCGTAACTTAAAAAAAAAAGCAACAATAAAATGCATAAAAAGTGCATCGCTCCTGTCAGAGATAATGCAAAGTGCAATCACAGACGGTGCAACTTCCTCTTAGATTTTTAAATCACAGACCAATAAGAATTCAGCCGGTACACAGCGCAGCGACTTTGTCGCCGTCGCTCAGGAATGACAAAGGGTACCTGTGATTGGATAAAAGAAATCCTTCGCGAGGACAAGTGACGTTTCCGTTCACGTGAGGAAAATAACGTGATTCCTGTCTGCTATGCAGCTAATCTTAACTTTGTGCACGAGGTGCATTTAATTTGGATGAAGTGCATATAAGTGCATTGATAAATTTTTCGAGTGAGCGTGGCAAATGAGATTTTTAGGTTATGAAGTCATTCGAACCGCAAGCTTCCAACAAGTCTTTTTTCGAATTTCACGGTATCTTCGTATATTATGCGATCGATTGATCGAATTGGAATTCTGTTAACGATCGCGTCCAGACTAAAGGCTGATACCTAATAGCGTGCAATTTGTCGATCGATATAAATCGAAAACTGGTCAGGTATCACTTACTGCGTAATGCTACCTTGAAAATACTCTCAGTTTTACGCCCGTAGCTCAGACTTAACGTTTCCTTTATAAATGACGAAAATTACAGGCCTCATATCGAGGCGTTACTCTCGTTATATCTTCTACAAAGATACATATATATATATATATATATAACACGGTATATCGTTGCCCCGTGGCTTCATATGGACTCGCCATAACCAATATGAATACGAACTATTTATTTATGCGAATAACCACGCCTGTTATTAAATATATCACAGCACCCGAGGCAGATGTAAAATATCCAATTACACTTTTACAGAGTATCAATACTATAGTTATTATAAATTATATCACAATAATTTTTAATAATTCAGAATTAATTAATAACTCGTACTACAGTGCATCCACAGTTTATTGTTCGAAATGAAATTTTTATAAGACTCGTTAATTCTTTTTTCACTACGTCTCATGACTCTCCTATAGTGACTTTCTATAGTGAAAAAAAGAAATCATACGTTTCTATAGCGACTTCTCGCGACACTCAAACTGTAAATGACGATATTGACCAGGCCCTATGATAATGATGATGGACCACCGTGCCATACGATTATATATACACGTGTCAAGCATCGTCAGATCTCATCAAGGTATGCCGCGACGTGTCGCTCATTTGAATACAATGCGGCATTCACGCCGATCGCGTCGCTAATTGGGCAACGTGACGGTAAGCAATTCGTCCTCGACGGGGCGTATTTACATGCATATAGGACTTGGCGATTCGGATGCGCTTACGTCAGATTCCCAAAAGAGTTACAATTCAAACGATTGACACGTAAAAGTATATAGAGGGATATACAAAAGAAATACAATTATTTTTATTATAACGAGCGATGACGTCATTTCAGATTTTTTTCTTGAAAATTAATAATAATGAATATATTATTAAAGCGAAAGAATAATCGATTGATTTTCGGTTCTCTTGTTCGTCGTTAATAATAAATGCAGTTTGTTGCACTTATTTTACTCTTGTTTATTTTATTGTTACAGGCTGCAGATGCAACAGTATTGGATCGACGTCTATGACTTGTGATATTGTGACAGGTCAGTGTCACTGCAGGCAACACGTCACTGGAAGAACCTGCGATCATTGCAAGGTAAAGTGCAACAAACTCGATTAATTCGATATCATAAATTTTCGCAATTTTGTAAAAAAAATTATTTTTTGCAATTCCATATGCTTATATTTCCTTTTTTCTCAAGGGTGGTTATTGGGGCTTGGCTACCGGTGCAGGATGTGCACCATGCGCCTGCGACTCTTTTGGATCTTACAACGCATCCTGCCACGAAGACACAGGACAATGTTACTGCAAGCCTGGCGTAGGTGGAACGCACTGTGACAACTGTTTACCTGGATATTATGGATTTTCGAAAAAAGGCTGTCAACGTAAGTAAAAAGAATAATAAGATAAAAGAAAAATAAGGTAAAAGAAAAATAAGATAGAATAAAATGCAAACAAAACGAAAAACTGCATCTCGGCAGATTGCAGCATCCACTCTGGCATATAATGTAAACATATAGGGATAAAACTGAACCAGTTTGAGAAGATGCAGGAAGAAGATTACAGGCAACTGAAAACATTTCACGATTCCAGCTGTCGTCTATCGTTTAACTACAAGCTGTAAACCTCGTCTTTACGATTCGCGAATTAGACAGAACGCATAAAGAGACTATAGTGACAGTATAAGAAAACCTTGTTAAATAATAATAATAATAATTGCGCACTTGCAATAAATATATTTACCATACTCACCTCGAACGATGCAAAGATGACTTATACTCGTTTATTTTTCTTCTTCGCAGCCTGCGATCCCTGCAACAAAACTGGCCATATCTGCGATCCGGATACCGGTCGTTGCATCTGCCCGAGTTTGACACTCGGCGAGCATTGCGATCGTTGTCGACCTGGCTCGTATGGACTTGTACCTGGTGTGGGATGCAAGTCCTGCGACTGCACCCCGGGGTCCACGAGACCCCAGTGTGACATAAACGGGCAATGCACATGCAGGGACGGATACGAGGGACTCAGGTGCGAACGTTGCGCAAAAGGATATTACGGCTATCCACGTTGCAGACCATGCAGGTGCAATGTGGCAGGTACATTGCAATGCAAGGATGGCAGCTGTGAGTGCGACGAGAGTGGACAGTGTCCGTGCAAGGTATATATTGAAATGATTAATTTACTAAATTTTAAAAATAGAAATTCTTATCGTGATAATCAATGCTCATTGTTCTCTTGTCAGGAAAATACTGTGGGTAGACAGTGCAGTCAATGCAGGGAAGGTACATTTGGACTTGCCGAAGAAAATCCAAAGGGATGCATAGAGTGTTTCTGCTTTGGCAGATCGACTCTCTGTCAAGAAGCCGGTTTGACGTGGGGACAGAGAAGGCTGCCAAAGCCACGAATACTTTACGTTAACGATACTGTCAATGACGTGGTGGTGAGTGATAAGGAAATTTGATCAACGGAAAAGTTTGCAAAGCCTGACGTGTTGTAATTGAGCGACATATATCACGTGAAAAGTCAACTTGTCGAATAGCATTTGCTGATAGGAATGCGCTTGGAATGATAAGACACAATTATAACGAAATTTTCTTCGCTCTTATCTTTGTACACTCGTTTACGTTAATTCAGAGAAAAGTGATATGCGAATGGTTACTTGAAAGATGCGTGTACCGATAAGAACGTTAAAAAATGAAATGTATATTATTTATATATATATAAATAACGTCGAACACACTGATTTACAATAATTCACTGTTATATCATGAATACGAGAAGTACTGAATTTAGAAATCAGCAATTGAACTAAATTGATTTGATATAAGCGAGGTACGGTCTCTTGAATTGAACGTTGCTGCCATTGAAATGGATTGAGCGTTATTGATGATTTAATGCATAAAAGCAAACAGTAATTAAAAACAAAACACTTGTCACTTCAGCAATTACCTTAGCTAACTGTTATCTGTAGAAATAGCACGAAGAACATCATTTGTATAGTTACGTCTTATATTATTTTTCAGATAAACACATTTGGCTCAACCAGCATCCTGCCGTCTCTTAATGGAGGATTAAACGTGACGAACGGTCTCACCATCATCCCCGGCACCGAGGGTGACGTAACACTACCCTCGAGTCTGTATTATAGCTATCCACTCTACTGGCAACTACCCAAATCTTTTCTTGGAGATAAGGTAAATCCTCCTTAAGAAGCTCTTCCGCGTTCGTCGCCTGCCTATCAAGAAGGTTCTTCAGTTCGAGAGAGCTGATGAGACGGAGAGTGGAAAAAAAGATGATAAAAAAGAAAACAGAGAAAAATATCGAAGATTTTTATCGAGAGTTAACTAACCTCTCTCGCTCTCTCTTTCTCTCTCTCTTGCTCGTACCTTGTTCCCCTCTCTTACCCAGCAATCCCACACTCTTGAATCCCCAAGGCCAACAGGCAGTTTCTTACTTGTTAGCCTCTAATGTGAAAGGGATGTTTTTGAAAATTTTAAGGTCGTCTCCTACGGTGGTTTTTTACGGTTTGCAACCAAGACGGAGGGCGGTGATATTTTGCGCACCAATCTTCGTTATCCTCTTGTGCAAATTCAGGGAAACGATAAGCTTGTACTGGAGTACTATCAGCACTTGCCGGTTAATGATAATTATTATGAAATCAGGTAAATATTTATATGAAAAATATATACAAGGGAAATTACTTTACGGGCACCAAGATAAACGTTATCTATTTTTATGATCAGATTGATAGGAGATCGTTTCAATTGTTACAGATTACACGAATCTCTTTGGCAACTGCAAAATAGACCGGATTACATAGTTTCGCGTGAAGTTCTCATGGTGACTTTGCAGAATGTGCAACACATACTTTTGAAAGCGTCGGATTATTCGGAATTTACAAAAGTCACGTAAGTCATAACTGTCAGAGTAACGACCCAGACAACACGTACCGTCCAAAAGTCGTCTTAAAGACGTCTAATGTGAAATAGGTTGTCTTTTGGGCATCTTAAAGATGACTTTAAGATTTGTGTACTGTCTGTGGAGCGTGTACGGAGGTAATTAATGTAAATTTTTTTAATTGTTTAAACAACTGCAGACTTCTCAACGCATCTTTGGACGCTGCCGTTCTCACGCCCACGCATTCCCCGTTATTGGCAACGGGCGTTGAAATTTGCAAATGCCCACCAGAGTACAACAGCACCTCCTGTCAAGATCCAAGCGTAGGATTTTATCGATGGTATAACAACAGCACGGCAACATCAACGATCGTGATCGATCTGATCGGCCAAGCGAGACGCTGTCAGTGTAACGGGAGATCGGAAATCTGCGACAAGGAAACGGGATATTGTCTGGTTAGCATTCGATGGACCAGAAAGAAACTGAAAATCTTTAGCGTCATGAGATAAAAAAATTACAATGGCAAAGACTTGATCTTGTTTTTTTTTATTTTATTCAGGATTGCAGAGACAACACTGCCGGCAATCACTGTGACGTCTGTGCCGATAGCTTTTACGGTCATCCTGATTTTGGAGGCTGCAAACCCTGTCCGTGTCCGCATGCTGATAAAAGATTTTCCAGCACCTGCATTGTACGCTCATACAACGATGCAGTTTGTCATTGCAAGCCAGGTGCGTTACATGTTGTTGCACATGCAATTAGAAATTGTCGAACAATATTTATTGTATACCATTGTACGGACAGGATATACTGGCGTGAGGTGTGAACGGTGTTCTTATGGGTATTATGGCTTCCCTACAATTCCCGGTGGCAGTTGCAAACCTTGCAACTGCAATCCAGCTGGAAGTGCAAGTGATGAATGCGATGAGGAAACTGGACAATGCAACTGCAGGCCTGGTTCTACTGGAAGGGATTGTTCGCAGTGCACTGCTGTTAGACATGTGTTTATCAATGACGTTTGTACTTGTATGTATTTAGAAAATTGTAGAGAAGAATATTGCAACAATTTATATATTTTAATATATATTATTTTTATGTTTTTCAGCTTGCAATGATAATTGCACTGGTATACTGCTCGATGATCTTAGTGCGATGGCTAATACATTGGCACTCGAAACTACTCATATTGCGAATGGTTATATTCCACCACCTTGGGAAGATTTGTTATTCGTTGACTCCAATGCAACTGCATTGCTTGATAAGCTTCAAATGGAAAATTTAATTAGGTCTAGATTGAAAAAAGTACCTTGGTACGAATACAGGAAACTCATGAAAAATGCAGAAGGTCTATTGAGAAATGTAAGTGATAATATGAAAGAGTAATCGATAAAGAATTTTCTAATCTATTAGAAACTTTATAGTGACTGATTACTTGTTTTATCAACGATGACTATTAGTCAAACATAACGTGATCATTAGTTCCCATCTTATCAGTTTAAACTACAGGATTCATTATTTATGTGGACATTAAGTGTCAATTACTCATATTACACGTGTGCCATTTGATAATTAATGCTAAACAAGCGCGTGCACATATCAAAACTGATATATATCTTATGATTATTCTTATTGATAATCAAGAACAACGGACAGTTTGAAATTGGTAGTTACTTAATCGATGAAAAGTTACTGCAAAACACTTGACACACCTGCTTAAAAAATCCGATTGAAATCAATAGAAACCGATAGATATCCGATTCAATTACAATCGGATTCAATCGGAGGCATTTGTATTCCTATTGAAAATGATTCAGAATTAATAGGTTTTCGTGTCCAATATGACTTTATTGGCGATCACCCAATAAACCATACATTTTTAATTGGAATTAATGGGAATCTCATTCATTCTCAGTAGTAAATATCTATAAGATTTGATAAGAAATTTCCGATGCACAAATCTGATTCCTTCCGACTATTTTCAATCAGTTTTAATCGATCTTTTTTCTAAGCAGGGATACGTATTGATATTTTAATTGTTCTTCGTTTTTATTAACTAATTTTAGGCGAATCAATTAGCCGAACGTGCGAGCATTCTTAAATCGAAAAGTGATGATTTCAAAAATAATATCTACAGTACCCACGTGGAAATTGAACATTTGAAAAAACAGCTAGAAGGTACGTGATTTTGAATTTATTTATATTGAGCCAATTCTTATAATTATATTTATATGCTTTAAATTTGATAATTATTTTTGAAAACTATTTCTTTTTTTGTATTAGACACTGTCGCTCAGCTTTCACAATACGGAGATGACGATAAGAAGATCGAACTCAAAAAAGCCTTGAAAGAAGCTACTACAATATTAAATAATTTGAAAACCGTAAATTTATCACAGAAAACAAAAGATATTCAAGCTGCTCTTGAGTGAGTCTTATTTTTCTGTAAGCCTACTGGATGTTTTTGATATAATTTAATTTAATATTTTGTCAATCAATCTATTAGCGACGTCACCCATTATATCTTTTGGCTGAATTCTCAGTACGATGCGACAGAGCCATTGATGAAAGCCAAAAAAGACGCATTGAACACTTCAAGAAAATTAAACGACTTGAGAACAATTATAGAAAGTACAATGGAGACATTGTTCACGTACGACGGGCTGTATAATGAAATCAACAACACAGTGGACGATACAAATTATCAATATTCACTGATACGTGGATTAAAAAACGAAATCACGGAATCGACTGACGAAGGAAAGAAACTGATTGATGAGGCAGAAGGATTTTTTATTGATAGCCAAAATAATTTTCAGGTATAATTTACATCTACGCTACTATATAATATACATTAAATTACTGCATATAAGTATATGTATATATATCGCTCTACTAATTCTTACAGGATCTTCCGGAGTTACGTACAAAATTATTAAACTGGAGTGAAATTCTGAATATGAAGGAAGAAATTTTGTACAGATTAAATTATGAGTACCAAGAAAAATACGTTGTACCAGCTGTTGAGCATGCAAAAAACTTGTCAGAATTTGCCGATCGTTATGTTGGGTAATGAGTAAAGACAAATAAAAGTATTCACTTAAACTATTATTCGCACAATTAACATCGTTTAATATGCACCTTATGTTTGTACCAATTAGATTGTTCGCTGAGACCAAAAACGAAGCAGCTAATCCTTTAAAGGCTAGTCAGGCCTACAAGAATATTGTTGACGCACTGGAAGCTGCAAAAATTGCAGCACTGCAAGCTAAGGAAACAGCAGATGAAATGTACACCAAGGTACTTGACGTGTTTAACTATTCCAATTGTGCCGTCTTGTACCAACTAATGAATTATCATTGATATCATTGATTCTCATCGCTACAGGTCTTTCCTGGAGGTGATCAGTCAAAATCTCTGCTAGACAGTGCAATGGAAATGTCATCAAGATCATCTGAGCAATGGAAGACAACAAAGCAGCATGAAAAGCCAGTAATCTCAGCGCGGAATCAATTGGAAGCTCAAAAGCAGGGAATTACTGACTTAAAAGACACTTTGAACAGTACAGGAATCAAAGATAATCAAATCAATGTAAAATTACGTGAACTCAAGAGTGAAAGTAAGAAAGGTGAGTATACAGTAATAATGCGGAACGTTCATAACAATTGCGGCATGAAATAAATTTTTGGATTCTACGCAGTTCAGGAAACGCTCCAAACAATTTTGATTGATAATGACGAAGTTATCGAATCCATTGAGCAATCAAAAAGATTGATAGAAGATTATAAAGAAGGTATAGCAAATCGGCTCAAGCCAAAATTACAAGAACTAAAAAGGGAAGGTGACTCGAAGATTAGTTTAGCTAGTGAAAAACGTGAGTTTTCGTAACAAATCCAATTTTTGTATAATAAACTTGTGACGTGAACCTAAAAGGATTCTTGAAAAAAACGTTTCAGTAACAGAAGCGCAGAGCAACATAAAGAAAGCTGACGCCAAGTTGATCAGTTTGACTAACGCTTCGGTGAAGAGACAAGCAGAATTTAAAAAATGGAACGACACCCTCGCTGAAAAATTACAAAATTTGAAAAATAAGATTGCTGAAGCGAGAAATACTGCTGACGGGGTATCTAACTCTACTACGATAAATGAATATTGAAAAAATTATGCGAGAAATGCAATTTTATTAACAAAAAAAAAACTTACTTCTTTCAGATACGTATCTCTTTGAAATCTGTTGAAAATAAAAAATGCGTAAGGTCCTATAGACCAACGACACTACAACCTTCCTCAACAACAAGTATCGTACTAACATTTGCAATTGACAGTAATCAAAGAGAAGGATCTTTGTTTTATCTACCAAGCAGTATTAACGTAAGATAAAAATATATATCTTTTAATAATAATAATCGTATCGCCCTGTTACGTAAGTGCCGAATAAACATTTGACTTACAGGACGATTTCGTAGCGCTGGAAATGATAGACAGGAGGATAAAATTCGTATGGAATGTCGGAGGAGGTACGGGCGTCATTATTCATCCGGAAGTCATCGAATCAGGTGACATACAAGAAGACGTTTCGTGGTATCGAATAGAAGCCGAAAGGTATTTGAAAGAAAGCTTAAATCTTGAGAAAAAAAACCTTAAAATATCAGAATTCATACGTGATTAAAATACTTCATTACAGAATAAGAAACACTGGCAAACTTAGTGTGCGAAAGCAGTTCTCCACGTCCGGAAGGTACCTGCCGGAAGTGAACTCCACGAATCCAGAATATGGCCGATTTGACGTCACATCAACCGATCGTATATGGCTTGGTGGAATTCCTGAGTCTCAAAGAAGACCCAAAGAATTACTAGCTGGCAATGGTCTACCTGGTTGCGTTCACCAGGTCATCCTTGATGGACGACCAGTTGGGCTTTGGAACTTCGTGACAACAGCACCGGACATGGCGTGTCAGGCTTGCATGGAAGGGTAATACATTATATTAATTAAAAAGCAATGAATCTGCCTCTAATCAATAATTCTCCTGTCATTATTGATTACTTTCTTTTTTGCAGCGTTGAAGATGCTAGGGATGACATTGCATACAGTTTCAATGGCGATGGCTATGCCGTGCGCAACAAAGTTTTCACTAGTCCATACAATAAATATATATTCGGAGTATCAATCAATTTCCGGACATTTGATGAGAATGCATTGCTATTCTTAGCTATTAATCAGAACAATGTAGGTTTAGAGAATAATAAAGAAATCGTCTTGATTAAACATTCCAATATACTGTAATTGTTAATCAGTATCTTCTTGATTATCAGAGTCAACACATTATGATTTATCTGCGCGAGGGTCGCGTCATCCTGCACATTGGTTACGGCGGAAATGTCAGTATGGAAATGTCATCGACCCACAAATATAATACCGGAAATTGGACGAAGGTTGATGCATTCCGTCAGTACCAGACGAGAAAGAACATTGAAAAATGTAGTCTCAGCGTTGGGGGTGAAAGCGATAAAAAAATTGGAGCACCGACTCCGCAACCTAAGAAGGATGATATCCCTGACCTTGCTCAAGCTAAATATTATATTGGGGGTTTACCACCTAGTTTTCGAGCCAATCAATTAATGCTGCCGTCTCAAGTCTCATTCTTGGGATGTATGTCGAATATTGTTGTACAAGAAGGATACGATCCAATGGCTGAACAATATTACGGCGTAGAGCCCAGTTGTGGGAACAAGGTAAAAGATTGGAATTGAAGTGTGGAACATTGGAATTAGTATTTTAATGATATTAATTATCTATTCATTTTTTATAGCCTTTACGAATTGTCGGATTCTATGGCGACGGATACTTGGAGCATCGTTCGTTCACATTAAAGAAAATATCATCCGCCATTAGTTTCGCTTTTAGAACTATGCAGGACACAGCAATACTTTTGTTGTCAACATTCCAAGGACAGGAGGAACGACTGAACAATATACAAAATGCAGACGGGGATTCGAATGTGAGAATTTTTAAACAAAAAATTATTTGTTTAATTTTAAGATACAAAATGACGTTCTTTATGATTTTTTTAGAGAGACAGCTACTACTCGGTCGCCATTGTCGATGGACAAATTCAAGTGCGAATGAATGCCGGCAAAGGAGAAATAATTATTCAGACTAATAATACTTTCAACGATGGAAAGTATCATTCAGTAACAATTATGAAAAAGAGGAAGGATGTAGAATTGAGAATTGATGATGCTTATCAAGGTAGTGGCAGACTACCAACTGGCGCCGCCATAAGAGCGCCGGATTCCAATGGCGGTTTATATTTTGGTGGTTTACCAGCTTTGATTAATAATACAAAAATGGTGGCTACAAGTATACCTTTATACGGTGCAATAAAAGATGCAATTTTCAATGACGAGTAAGTTACAAAAAATTTGAAATTATGCAATTTTCCCAAATTTTATAATCATTCATGCACCTTTAATGACACAGAGTACTGAGATTCGACGAAGCCACCACTTTCGATCATGCCCTGATCGGTCGGCCAGGTCCTAGCATGGGTAAAGATCCTCCAAGTTACGCCCCATCGGCATCCCTATCCCGTGGGATGTCAACCCAGCCAGAAGGCTGTCAAAAAGTACCCTACTATTCCCTAGAACCGGGTGCCCTAAAGTTTGGTGACAAACCTCACAGTCACACCCAGCTGTACCTGAACTTCAAAAAATTCTGGGAGAAGAAATACGTAATTGAATTTGATTTTCGCACGTACTATCCAAACGGTCTGCTCTTCATTACACCGGTAAGAAAATTCAAGAGTAATAACAAAAATATTCTAAAGAAGACCGTACCAATTAGTTCATTAATAATTTTAGGGGCTCAAACCTAAACCCTATCTTATGGTTGTCATCCGTGATGGTCAACTGTCATTGCTAGTGAAAAGTAAGCAGAAGAAGGAGATCTTGTTCAGGACGCCATTCAACGACGGTAACTGGCATCATGTGGTGATCAGCCACGAAGACAGGAAGCTGACATTAGTTGTAGACACACAATCGCCTAGAACAATCAAAGTCCCCAAGAAGATAGGACTTGCATCAATGATGTACATAGGGGGCCTTCCAGAAAACGGTACACCCTTACCTGAACAAGTCGTTGTCAAACTGGAGACCCTGAAGGGATGCATAAGAGGATTACGCGTCAACGGAAACATCTATGACATGGTTGGTTCCACCAGTAGAGCCTACAACGTGGGTCAATGCTTCCCCAGTGTTGAGAGTGGTGCATATTTCCAGGACGAAGCTTATGCAATTTATAGTAAGTCGATAAAAGGCAAAATACAATGCAAAGGTACTAACAGCGCAGTAGAAGAAAGTTATTAATACAATGTATTTATATCTTTATAGAGAGAGACTTCGAATTGGGTGCCATACTGGAACTTCAATTGGAGTTTCGAACCTCTGAACTGTCTGGTGTACTTCTTTCCATTACTGCACCAGGTGGTTCGCCATCTCTGTCATTAGAATTGAACAATGGTAAAGTTATAATGTCTGGGGATCTGGGAGACAACAATCCACTGTATGTCGAACAACACTTTGCCAGTCCCTATGCAGTCTGCGACAACAGATGGCATAGAATTCAAGCTGTTTATAACGATGAAGAATTGGCACTGAAAGTGGATGAATTAGATCAGAAATATGGATTACCGGCCAATGTAAATTATCACTTTATAGGATCCACAGCGTCTACTAGTCCTCTGTACATCGGTGGATTGCCTGGTAAGAATATTCTAATCCAACCTCTTAAATCATATCTTAGGATATAAATTTATAAGTTAAAATGGTACATGCATAATATTCTTTTAATTCACAGCATCAGCACCGAAGGGAACATTAATAACACGAGACCACTTCAATGGATGCATAAGAAACGTTATGATAGGCGGAGAAAGACGAGATTGGACGGACATGGCCGAACTTCATAATATCCACCTAAGTTCCTGTCCGATTCAATAGCCGAACGTTCTAACGTGAATTCCGGTACGATCGATAGAAATTCCTTAAAAAAAATATTTAAAAAATAATAATCGTACGTGTGAGTCACGTTTTAATTCGCCGGGGTGTAGTGCCATAACGCGAGGTGATTAATCGCGCAGAAACTGGAGAAAAGTAAAAAGATCCGTATTAAAGAATTAATAAATAAAAGAAAAAGTAATTTCCATATCTCTAAGACGTAAGACTTAAAACGAAGCCAAAAGATGCTAAGCCGTGAAAAGAAGTAATGAAAGAAACAATTAAAAGTTTCGCCTCGAATTTGAACGTGATTAACGAATTAATTATCAATCTTATCGTTCGCGCTGTCCAATCGGATAAGTCGCGGTCGACTTTTCTCTCTCATAATAACAGATTAAAACGTAGCCGCATGCGAGTCGCGCAAAAATTCATTCTCATCATCATCACATTGACAATTAAATAGCATACTCGCGTAAACGAGCGTTAATATGTATAGTAGCAAGATCACTGCCATATATAGTTTAGTATAATTATCGTCCACCGTTAATTAAGTCATTGACACTGTACATCAGTATTTAATATTATTATTTATTATCGCTAATGAAGAGACGCGTAGAAGAGGGGACACGGTGTGCGCATGCGCGTGCGTGTGCTCGGGACAAAAACTAAGAAATTCTATTTTCTACTTTTATAATTAATCCTAGACTCACAATCAGCGACTCTCAAATTTGTCGCGCTTTTTATCATTCGTCAATTGCAACGTATATATATATATATATATTTAAATATAAGCAAACGGCACAATCTACATTTGATTATTAATCATTGTCCCGCGCAAAAGCTGCGCGCGCATACTCGTAATGATAGATAAATTTGAATAAGGTAGAAACACGATCAGAGAATATTTTAAGTATTTATATACTTGCTACTTCTTGATACTCCTCGAAATGTAATATATTGTATTTGCACGTGGATTAACAACGCCGACGGGTTGCGTCGCTCTAATGTGTAAGAGAACAAAAAAATATATATAGAATGACAAAAAAACAGCAACAAACAATAAGATCAAAGAAAATTAATCTAATCAAGACTTTTTCATACCACTATGAACATTCCTGTTGTCCTCCTCATTTTCAATTAATGAAATTACGTCGAGTATGACTTGCTAATGAAAACGCCCCCAAAAACACTTTCGTGTAAAAAACTTCGCCAAGTACAGGATTGATGTGAATTCTTACATTATTGTTCGACATACAACAAATATTGAAATCATATTATAATGCCAAGTACATAGGTCACTATATATCTGCTTATTATATGATTTGG
>JARQST010000109.1:34801-249028 GCA_030142225.1 Pachycephus smyrnensis
AGTACTACTTGGCGGGTCCGTGCATTACTTCATATAAATTTGTGTTCATTATGCCAGTCTTCAAATTCAAAACCAACTTCAACTTTCTATATAGACGATATTAGCAATGAATCGTCAAATATAACCACGGTAAAAGCCTACTAACAAACATATAGTCTTAGAATACTATTAGTATCTTCGAAGTAAGTAGTTTGAAATTCCTGGCACGGACCCGCCAAGTTGACGGACATTAAAAATGTGTTTGATTGCGTTGTGTATTGGTGAATCGCCAGCGCCATCTGTTGTGCATAAAAATAAAGAAGGCAAAGCAGTCAGCGCCATCTGTTGTGTCAAAAAGTAGATGGACGTGCGAAGAGACGACGACGACGACGACGGAACTGAAATAAAATGATCTCGTTCGCCCCCTCAATACGCCCTGATCTCGTACACCAATCTCTTTGACTTTGGTGGCAATCAATTCAGAACCCTCGATTCCTATTATGAATGTATCAATAACTTTTTCTCATACATAGCTGTTCATAAGATATTTGATTCCAAACACAGGTACAAGAGTCGACTCTGTACTTGGCGCAAGACTCGACCGAGTCTCTTGATCATGAATGGTCTCTAATTGGAGAGTTACTCTGTTTACACTATACAAATACAAGCTGCCACGTACGTACGCATTTAAATCGAAGAACGTCGATCGGCTGGGTTATTAATTATCTTTTTTATTCATGACATTTCGCTGCGAGATGCTAACAGTAAAATATGACCGAAATCTTACTTCTTGGTATTCCTTAATAAATATATCATCGGGTAGTAGTAGGTTTGGTTTATATGTATATAAAAACATAATATTTACAGAGACATGGATCAAAATTGAAAAATCATTACGTGACGAAGTTTCACGAGGACGATTAAAAATTAAGAATTATTACATAAGGGTAATCGGTTTATCATTAGTAAGCGCGCGGTTACTGTAGCGTACAAACACACGTCGTACCTAGAATTGTTTTAATCTTTTTTTTGTTCTCATACTTCACAATTTTTCCTTTCTCTCTCTCTCTCTCTCGCATTTACGTCTACGTGTACTCTCTCTTTCTCTTTACTGTATTCTTTATCAATACGGTTTACGATTTTCATTTTAACCGACAGAAAATTCCGTACACAAGAATTATGCCGTATAGATCAGCTCATTATTAATATTACTTTTCATTCTCTCCCTCGCACTCTTTTCTCTCCTCCCTCTCTCTCTCTTTCTCACGAAAAAATATAAATATCAAGCACAAAGCAGTCACTGCTTCCAAGCTACATTGGCTTCCGTTTCCGATCATCAACCGATCGCACACTCTCTCTCTCTCTCATCTCTCACATTAAACTCTTAATATTAGTGACTATATTTATTATTTCACTTCTCGACTTCATGCTTCGTTTTCGCCATTTTCTCTTTCTGCTTGCCTTATATCATTACTACTTGTCTCCGCTACAAGACACTTGGACTCGTCGCGGTTTGCGCGTTGTAACTGACTGAAGAGAAAGGAACGGAAGGGAGAAACGTGTATAAAAAAGAGAGAAAAAAGAACAAAGAAAATTTTAGATACAAAATAACGAAACAGAAGCAAATCAGATTATACAGTTCAACGACGCCAACGCTCATTCATCAATATTGTCATGTCGGACCGTTTTAGTTTCTTCTATATTTTTTTGTTTTTCGTTATCTCTCTTCCCCCATCCTCTCGCCTTAATCCCAATCTCTTGTCTTCCTTCCTACCTCTCGCTTTCCCCGCAGGAAGCGCGCACCGATTACATTTACATTACACGAGAGCAGAGGGATGAATTTTTCAATATGGATACCTACAAAGAGTCGACGGATTCATTTTTCTTGTATAATCATCGTACATAAATTTTTCCTCGGCCATGGTTCACGGCGCATCCGATACAACGCAGTGCGCCTTTAAATGTTCGACGCAGCAATACAACAACAGCAACAACCGAGAATCCCCTTGATCAACGACAAAATATAATTAGACTTTGCTGTGCTTTATCTTGCCTCCAGCCACTCGGCCAAATCGTGGAGAAGATGAGGATCGATATGTTGCGCAATTATTTTATTTAAGAATCAATACGTCTCATTTTGTAATACGCCCACGCAACGGAGATCCATCCCAGCTTTGTTGATCCTGGTACGTTTTTTCGTACTATTGTTACGACATACAATAAAATAAAAAAACCATTGACGCAGTAGTAGCTCCAGGTAGAGTATTAGTAGCCGAAAAAAAATCTCACGTGTCGCATGGGCGTATTAGAGTCTTACACTTTTCTAGCACTAAATATTTCGTTAGCTCATCGCGTGTCGAGCGACAGAATTTTTTTTCATGAAAAAGGATTAAATACAAAAAAGAAACAGTTACAAAAAACAAAGACAGGATAGTCAATTCTTTATCTTGATTTTCTCTCTCTCTCTCTCCTCTGTCTCCTCCCTTTATAGTATTGAGACTTCGGATTCCGCGATAATCGACCTCCACACCCAAACCCACCCCACCAACTATCACCCCTCGACCCGGCGAGGATCGTCTCTACTATCTATGGCACGATGCACAGTTTTGTCTTATCGTTAGTCACTCTACAAGCTAATACAATTTTTCTTCTCCTAGTTTTCTTCTCCTAGTCGCTTGTCATGTACGCAAACGCAAAAGGGCTGTCGCGTGCCTCTTCCTCGCCAGGGACGCGAGGATTATCTTTTTTCTATTTCTTTTTCTTCATCAAAATTTAACGCGGCATCCCCTCAACGTCATTCGAACACCTCGTAGTTCAGAGGCCACTGATCCTGTTGGTGTGCGAGTGTTTTTTTTTTGTTCAGAAACGCAAAATACTGACAACAATACTGAAAAGCAGGCCCATTGTCCACAATTGGCATTGTTAAAAAATATGACATAATTTCACTCTCTTATTATTAATACGCGACGCGCTCACCCACTCAGCCAACAGCAGTTCGGCATACGGTCATACAAAAAAAGAATGCACACCAATCAGCGAAGAGAGATCGTCTTTTGATCTTCTTTTCCCGCATCTCTTTCAGGACGTATGAAAGAGGCTGTCATTTTATTTACTTCCTTTTATCCATCATAAAAAAGTTATTTTCGCCCGGATTGACTGTAAGGCTGATTTGGTATTTTTTTTGTTCGTCCTTTCTCTCCTCTCCCTCTTCTCTGTCCTTCTTCATTCTCGTTAAATGCGATCAACTTATTTATTTACAAAACTACCTTTGCCCCACGAATTGTTCTTATATTCTCGCACCTCCTTATCCTCCTCCGCCCTCACCTCACCGCCCACTATCTCCTCGACAACAAGCACAAAATACAAATTACACTAACTCACCTACAACTGTCAACAGTTGCGCAAAGAGAAATGGGCGCAGTACTCGACTACCAATAATTCAAATTGGATTGTTATCAAACATTTGATCGACCTTGAGAATCTTAATTAACGCGCGCACGGCGAACAGTGCTAATTAATCCTAGCTGATTGCTCAGAGATCCCAGTAGACAAGTGTCAACAGATATATCGGTCTATTCATTGGAATCAAAATTTTCTCAGTATTCCTCTTGTCAGCGTATCCATTAATCGACAGGATAACGAATTCCACAATTGCATGGCGACGAAAAAAGGTCTTGTCCTTCTTTTTTACATAATTTTCTCTATATCTTAATTTTACTCTATATAATTTCCATCATCGAAAGGCACACGAGAAAATCTTGTGTGTCCCTTTGCAACCGGCTAAATTTAAATACCGCAAATAACAATGTCGTCACATCGAAATTATATCTCCGTGACTTTTCAATCTCGTGCAACAGAAATTTCAATTGTCACGTCGCACACTATCGATCATACGCTTCATAATCAGTACAGCGGTTTACATGAATTACAAAGACGATTTACACAAGTCAAGAGTTAGTCTGCAGGGAAATATTGGAACTATCGACAACAAACAATTCCTAATCATAAGATACTGACAGTCGTGTTACGCGACAATCGGTGCTGACACCGACAACCGGATATCTTAATGGAAGATGGTGGATGAGGAGGAGGAAGAGAGAGATAGAGAGCGAGAGAGAGAGAGAGAAATAGAGAAAGAGAACAAGAACAAAAAATACACGATATACAAGAAACAATAAAAAAAAAATTCGACAAAATGGCATAAAAGAACAAAATCCTAGAACGCAGTGTAATATGTATGTATACATATGTATATATAATGCGGACCCATTTATTGAGTCACGTGTCTCGTTTGGTGCAGGCGAGTCAGCACCGATCTCAGGTATCCCGAACCTTATAAAATTGACTAAGAACGCAACATTTGCATTAATTTTAGTATGGGCCTGTATTAAAATAGTAACTATGAACAACAGAGGGCATAGTAGCGTAATGTTAGGTGTGACACTGGTGTAAAACTATATGACGAGAGCCATATCCTTCTTGTTCGGTAGATTGACCTTTTTACCTTGCCAGAGGCTGTTGTGTATCGTGAAGGCGTCTATAGTTACAGTCAGGTGCTTCGTGTGAACTTGCGAGAAGCACTTGCCGCCAGAATTGTATCTGCAAGCGAATGAACAACAACAATACGCCATAAGCATCACAGTACCTCAAATCATAGAAAACAAACAGTGATTGGAAGGAGAATGAACTCACTTGAAAAACTTGTCGAACATCCGGTCGTTCACCTGTTTCGGTCCGGTACCGTAGAGCTTCGAGACTTCTTCACCGTCAGGGCAGTACGAATACAGTGCACGAAATTGGCAGCCAGCATCCCGAAACAGGATCAGGAAGTGCTTGCTCTCGGATCTTGCGATTTCCTCGAGCACGCGTCTCTTGGCTTCCTTGTTAACCGTGCCCGGAAATACGCAATACTCCACAGCATTCAGCATTATGCCACGATTGGATTTCGTCGTGGGTTGTTTGTACAGTCGTGGACCTGGTTTGGAACGTGGACAAACGTTATTACTCTCAGGAGATGACTTAGGGATCAAGCAAAGAGACGAAATACTCCGTTTTTTTTCTTTACTCACCATTGTAATCCATCATTGAACTAGGCGTGCTGCTGATGTCGCTACTTCCGTCATCGTAGACTCTTCTCTTCGTCATGAATCCTGGCGGCAAGGAACCTGGACCCGAGGGTGATGGCAGATGCCTCATACCACCTACCCCAGGACTCGGTGCTCTTCGTGGTGGCGTTGATGTACCCAGACCACTGTCCGAATCTATATAGAGACATAATATATCGTTTTGATTGGAGTTAGAATTTTTTTTGCATACAATTTCTATACTTCAGGATTGATCGTGAGAAGTCAGAGGAACGTTCTTCAGATTGTTTAGAATGTTTAGAAGTGATAAGTTTGACTTTTCTTTGATACTCTTTTTATCCTTTGAATTCTTTATTATTGAGCCCTTTGCGTGATTCCTTTACCAAAATTGATATACGTATGCAAAAGAGAAAGACATTCGTTCGAACGATACAAAAAGATCATTCGGTTAACCTGCTGTTAGTTTAATGAACGACAGAGTTGTTTTTAATAGAATATTAGTCACGTATTAGAATTTGAGCTGGTGAATTGTATCCATAGAATTGTATTAATATTGTTTACAAGGTGTACAAATGTCTACTGGATGTTCTTGAGACAATATTAATTCTTGAAGACAATATACATCTTTACAGTGCAAACAATTTTTGTAACTGTCACATTCTGTTTCTGTTTAAACTTATCCAGAGGCACAGTGGTACATCGTGCATTGAAGAATTCTTATTATTTTTTTAGTAAAACAAAAATTACAAGTAAATCACTATATTTATGTTTGCATTTGGTCTCAATAGGAACTAGACGATCCTAGAATTTTATTTAAATGGTCAACTAGTAACTAGCAGTTTAAACTAGACTAGTACGAAACGTTTGTACTGTATGAGATACTACGGTACTTGCTTGTCGTATAGTCAATGAGTACTAGCCCTTAATTCTCATCTAGGAAGGTACGAATTGCGTTTTGAGAAAAAATATACATTTTTTGACTACTCAAGTTATTCGAAAAAAGTTACGTGGGTACGTATGATGCGAATGACAAATTCACAGGGTATATCCAAAAAAATAAATTCTGTAGAGCTCTTACCAGAGCCATGGTATATCCTGAGTAAAATTTTGTAAAAAAGTAACGTATTTATCACTACAAATTCGAATCACCCAATGAATTTTGCCACGGCAATTCGCGATCCCAATGTAAATGTAAAAACCTGGAAACAAAAGGATATACAGGAAAGTATATGCATGTAACACAAACGTAAGGATACCAATAACTTGTACAAGACCTAGATGTGAGGTTAGTGTGAGGAGATAATGAAGTTTCAAAAAACCGGAACCACCGACAACAATCTGAAAGACACTGAGAATACCAGGAAAGAACCACAACCAGTGCTGTACAGCTTCAAGCCCATGAAAGCCTTTGAACGTAACTGTGACTAATCTTATAGCAAAATGAATATATCCAAAAGTGATAAGACAATCAAAGTTCCACCAGGAATCATATACAGCAGCAAAAAAATCACTGAAGAGCAAAAAGAAAACTAGCCAAGGTGAACGAAAAGATCCATATGCTCCGGGCAAAAAAGCATAGACAAAATTCCTTGTGCAACTTTAATCTCAAAAGCATATCAAATAATATGTTGACAATTGTACGTGTAGTATATGTACAAAATACGTATAATCATAGATATTAATGTATGGCTGCCACCTCAGTGCTCGAACCTGCCACCATGCCACTACGTGTAGTGCAAAATGCTAAGTAGCCTACGACAATTGATAAACGTGGTGTAGTTACAAGGGGATAAAGACGTAAAAAAGACTTTGACACGACAATAGAGAGACAGGGGATGGTTTCTTTTTTTATATTTATATATATATCACTGTTGCTTCTTGCAAGACAAACGAAAAAAAAAAATGAATTTCTCATATAGAGAGGGCAGATGGTGGGAGGGAATAAACGTATTCCAAGTCACTGGTTGCTTCTTACCACACAAATTCATCAAGGAATTAGATTTTCGTCCCTTAAAGTTTTGGTAAGACGGGTATTTAGGCCTGCCTCTAACCTGTTGCTGAGGCTCCTGCGCATCTGCAATAATGCAACGTTTGCGTTGTTACACTTCGCATGGCACGTACGACCAAATCATAGTAATTCTATATTAAATGGGGTATTTAAAAAAAAAGAAGAAAGAGGGCTGGAACAAGGGTAAGAGGGAAAACGCGGCGTTCAGTAGTCATTGCATCGAGAATACGATTACAAGCAACTATGCCATATCCACATATAGACACGTTCGGGTATAGAAGAGATATAAATGTAAGAAAGATAGAGAAGATATATGTATTTTGGGGCGTGGGGAGGTCGAAGGAGGGAAGGATGGAGAACGATGAAGAATAATATCCAGGGAAATAAATTAAGATTTACACTAATCAATCAAGTAGCCGGTGTGCAGTACGGTGCAGAACAACGTTGCGTTCCAACTGAAAGATAAAAAACAAAGACAAGAAACAAAAAAGGTTCTTTCTTGATTCTCCAACTACAAAGGCGCTACGTCAAAGTTCAATTCATACCCTTTAAACAGAGAAAGTAAAAAAAGGAAGAATTATAATTGTAAGAGAGACACAAATAAATAATAATACGGCAATCTCATTACTCAGTCGCTGATAACAAAATTGAGTAGCTAGGTAATTATTGTTTGTCAAACGTTTCGCTTCGCACTGTACAGTCAATATATATAAACGTTAGCCATTTTTTTTTTCATACCAGAAAGGCAATCCTTGCGACGAGCCTACTTTCATCGAGCCAAATGATTGTCGAAGGAATGACTGATTTGGTTTGTTTTTGCATTTGTTTTTGAAATCAGTGTCGTGGAACGTGGTCGTAACACGTTCTTATCCTACTTTGGTCTTTCGCATTGAGAGAAAAATTATAAAGTGACAAACAAGTGGATGCCACCAGGTCTGAGAACTTACCGCGTGATGTCTTGTACGAACTGCGACGTCCCAGTTGATTTACGCTTCGACATGGCGACGAGCCTCCGCCGTCATCCGGTGAATCTACGGAAGATACTAAAATAGGGCATTGGTGTTACGAATTGTTAGTTAAACTCTTATCATTGGGTCGTTACTATCACGTGATTCTCATCAACCTCTATCTCTTTCTCAAAAAGAAAAAACAAAACAAGCTATACATAATATGAGCTAAAATACTACCCAGTTATACTTAAAGAACAACATGCACACTCGAGTAGACAGTTAGGGTTGAAGTAGTGACATGAATATCATTAAACAGAAGAAAGAAAAAGTTCATTTTGAAAAAAACACAAATATCCATACTACTACTGCTACCGGTACAAGTACAGTCCTAGTAGTTTTATCTGGGGCATACGAGTGCTGTGTGTATTATCAAGGATATTGTTGTACGTTAAGAATTTTTTCTGAGATTTAATTATTCATTGTGTCGTCGTGACGTCTTTTCGGCCATTACTGATTCAACGGGGGTCGACGACCCCCTTGTCGTTTCTCTTTTTGACTTCTCCAGGATATCCTGTGATGGCGAACTTTTTTTTTCTTCGGTTTATATGACAGGGTATTGTTTTTCTTGAATAAAAAAGATAATAAGAGGCGAGTGATAGAGTGTGTGTGGTGCATACCCCTGAGACTGCCACCCTGATAAAGGGAGCCGGAACGCCGGTCATCGAGGTGGGCGGCAGTAAGACTGTCCTGCGAGCCTCGGTAGTAGTCTCGCCTCATCGTCGGCGACATCAGCGACGCTATAGTAAGTGTGTTAGTGCAAAACAATCAGCTCGTGTTTTCTATCCTACTGTAGTTAGACCACGCGTTGAGAGTAATAATCGCGAGAAGTCTTAACGAAATTGTAGCTACCGGTGCAAGAATTGACATTGATAAGAGAATAAGAAGAAGGTACGACGTATTGTAATTGCAAGGAGACGGAGCAAGTGACAACTGGTAGACTAGAAAATCTGGAGCTTTTTCTTGTGATTATGTGACGTGATGGATGTAGTATCACGGTGGAACATCGATGATAGATAAATCAATAACGGATGTCAAAGAAAAACGGCTCTTACTGGGAATTAAACGGAAATCTGTTATCGCTCATTAAAAATTCGCCATGCACAAAGGTAGGAGCGATGCAGTTGCAACATCGATGAAATCTTCGCTATTGTCAAGTAATACAGCACAATAATTGTCAATGTGTTACCACAGTGAATGACGTCGAGATACTTGGGAACTGGATTATTGTCTAATGGTAATCGAGGTGACGATTTTAAGATAGTCCTTCGCGTATTTTGCTTTATCGAGGTAATTTTTTTTATCCAGTTCCTAAGAGATAACAACAAAAGCGTTTGTGCTCAATGCGACGAAACAAGACTCGCGTATTGTGAACTTACCTGTACTGAGATTTGAGGAAGAGCCTTTCTTTCCGCGACTCGGCGTCAAGACACCGGAATCCAAATCGGCGCCAGCGTCCCCGTGAATCGTCTTCGGCCGCGGACGACCCGATGCAGTCTTGTTCCGCAGTTTGGTTGGTTTTATCGCGTTCAATAACTCCTTGTCAAGTACTTTGCCCTTTGACCCGGAAGAAAGAAGCAGCGGTTAAGACAGCTTTCAAACGTAACGAATAAAACTAATTGAAACGCTTCTGAAGTGTGATGTACCTCTCTTTCGGCCTCCTCGATGGCCTTCTTCAATTTATACTGTTCCAAAATGGCAGCTCTCCTCTGTCTATCGTCCTCCTTCTTTCTAGCTCTCTCTTCCTCTTTAAGCTTCTCCTGTTCCCTGCGCGCCTGCGCTTCCGCTTCTTTTCGCTCCTTCATTTCCTCCTGCTGTTGTCGTCTCTGCAGCGACAGGAGCATTATCCGCTCTTTCTTTCGCTCCATCTCGTCCAGGGAATTCTAAAGAGTCAAACACAGTATAGAATCTTTTCAAAAGATACCTTAAGTATACAATATAAATTTTTCAATCCAATCTACACTCACAGGATCCGGATTGGTCAACTGATTTCCAATGACAAGACCAACTCCGGTACCAGCAGCCTGCCGTCCCTCAGCACTGCCATCTCTCTGTCGTTCTCTCTGTCGTTCACGTTCCATTTCCCTCTGCAATTCCCGGTCCCTCATTTCCTGTCTCTGCTGCTCTCTTTCCTCGGCTTGTCGTTGTCGCTCCCTCTCCAAGTCTCGCTGCGCTTCCATTTGCCTCTGTCTTTCAGCTGCGCTGGCAGGCGGAGACTCAGGTCGTACCGTGAAGTCTTCCTGTTCTATATACGACGACACGCTTCTCTCCTGTGCAGAAAAGAAACAAAATCAATTTTATACAATGCAATCCTAAACGGTATAAGAATTCAGAGAATTTAAATTTATTTAATTACCTTCTTAGGCGATGCTCTCTTAACCCTGAGTGTTGGTTTGGGCTTCTTGGGCGCATCATTGTCAAAGGAGATATAAAAACCCTTCTCCCCTGCGTCGGTTGGATCGAGTGGCGTCACCTCCGGCGTCGAGGATGGCGGAGGTGTCGCCTCTCGTAACGACGGATGAGGTTGGAAGGAATTTCGCGATATCGGCGGTCTAGTAGGAGACGGTATTCTGTACGTTCGACTGCCCGACGTGATGTGTAGACCTCGTATACCTTGGGCGAGATCGTCATCATTCCCTGGAGCAATTTAGAGCGTCAGTTAACATTCGTGCTCTTTTCCAATAAGCCTCTCATTCCAAATCATTAAAGAACTACCAGTCGGACGTACCAATGAAGGAAATATTTTGAGGCTCCATATCGTCGACGGGAGGTGCCGGTACCGGTGTGTGGAGAACAGCAGCTTGACGTTTCTCGGTGGGACTCTCGCATGTAATTGGAATATGATGTACAGTCGATCTCTTCGGCTCCGGACTCTCGCTCATCAATTGACTTATTCGATGAACCTGAGAAACGATCGACGTCTGTAGTGAAGATACAGATTATGGTCGAGTGCGCAACGACGCGATTCATTTCGTTGATAAGAGAAAGAAAGATAATTATGGACCACGAGAGACCGAAAGAATGGTTAAAGTATCGAGAGACTCAACGGTAAGAGTAGGTCATGTAAAATTCTAAACAGTCCTAGTTCTCCGGCACGCTTCATATTGTGTAAACTTCAATTTATCACTGTTAGACACTTCACTTGTTCTTAATACAACCAGTAATGTGCTATCCACTTGACAGCTAGGATGGTCAACTGGTTGGCTTATGTCGTGAACATTTATCTCTTAGGATGCACTTAGGGAACGTAGAAAAACGAACCTCGCTGCTGTAGCTATGCGAGCTACTTGTAGTCGAGGAATAGAAGAGATACATATTATTTGAATGAATAAAATGTATCAGAAAAGGCAACGAGTGGGCTCCGCTCGAACCGTAGGTGTCCAGGTATTAGAATACAAGTGTGGGAAGTCTCGGCCATGTTGGGTGTCAACAACGACTGTCTATAAATGTGCATTACATCACCAACTGGTTTCACGCATAAGATACACTAAAACGAGTCTGCAATGGTAGTGGACAGTGTTACTGACTAGTAGAGAGGCGATCTCCTTCGTGTGTATTCGCCGTAAACCAGCTACATACAAGTTACTTTCATTCCATTCAGGCACCGTGAAATTCAGAAGTGTAAAGGCTCTGGATACACCTGTCTGTTCATGGACATACGACCTTCCCATACCGGATATAGGAGCACGAGATACTTCATGGTATTGTTAACCTTTCGCATACAAGGTAACTTCCTCCTAGCAGAAGTGCCCATGCGCGAAGAAAAAAAAAGAAACGTTTACAGAAGCATCACGACTTCAGTTTCAGCCCAGTGAGGAACTTCTGCTTAGAGACAGGAAATATGATGGTCTACATTTTAATTAACGCCATCGTACCCAATTAATTTACAATGCTTTTACGTTGCTGGTGATGTATGAGATATCTAGGATGATGTACTTACGGCGTTACGATGTTGAGGACTAGCTGACGAAGGCGGTGTTTGGTTGAAAAGGGTTGCTGGGCTCGGATACGCAGCTGGAGGATGATTCATTTGATTATTACAGAGACTATGATCGCCACCGTTGAGATACCTCTGCTCCTGGGAAGTGTCGTGGTGGAGTACAAATCCTTTTTGTTGAGGCGGTTGCGAGCTCCAAGTTATCGTGTCTTGATAAAGACGCGGATCTTGTTGATAAACTGTAAAGCGATTATGAAACAATTGGATTCAATGGTCCGGCCAGCATCCTGATACAAGTGCAACAGCTATTTTGGTCCAGGATGTACCTGTTGGCTGTGGACTGTATCGAGAGTCAGGATTCTGCTGATAACCAGCCGCAGCCATTTCATTTGCAAGACTCTGGGCAATCGGTGGTTGTCTCCAGGTTCGTCTCTGGATCTGCGGTTGATCGTGAAGATAAAATTGTGACTGTTGACTGTCCTGTATTCTCGGTGTCATCGGGTTGATTTGGGGAATTGCGTAATTCTAATTAGACAGATGAAACATTAGATCAGAATAAAAAATTATAAACTCGTGCACGGTATACATCCGGTGTTAAACTGTTGGCTCAAAATGTAGGGACCTGCATGTGCTGCTGACTGAGACTCTGCAACTGTTGAAGCTGCTGTTGCATCTGTTGCTGATGTTGACTCATCAAGTGTTGCTGTTGTATTTGATTTTGCTGACTGGCAAGTCTCTGGATGTCCGCCTGAATTTCACTAAGGCTGCTATTCATCCTGTGACAATTTAACGTAGGTCTTACGAATCAGTTGGATGATCTAAAGACTTTTTATTTTCATTTAGAATTCAATATAATACCGTTAGGATTACGGGATACTCACTGAGATATGGACTGATGATACTGATCCAAGTCCATGTTCTCGATGTCAGGCGTTCGTCGCGTTTCGATGAAAGGAGCGCTGCCATCTTGCTCGAGCCATTTGTGTTCGACGTCCCGTACATCCTCGCTAATTTCCTGAATTATCCGAAAAGAGCAATCAATCAAAATAATGATCTTGGACCGATTCGAGTCACTTGGGAATTCCGAGACTTTGTACACCTACAGGTCGGTCTGCACGGATAAATTGATTATTGGAAGAGACAAATAAGGTATATTGATCCTCAATTGACTTACTGAAAATTTTTAATTGTGATAGATCATTTTAATACTATCGGTCTCACAAGTTTGCACACTGACAGTGCGACTTGACGGTGTCACGCGAAAAAATAAATCCTTCACTGTCGATTTTGGCAGATCATCATCAGACTCCATGGGATCGTTGAACATTTTGAAATAAATTCCAGTTTCGTTATCAGATTCAGATTCTGTCATTTCCGTGTCCACGTGATAATGTTGCAAACTTTCATGCGCACTATGCACTTTACTAACTCGCATAGTACTACTTGCAGCATTGGGATTGATAATTTGTGACTGCTTTATATTATCATTGCTTGACATAGATTTCACTGGTTGTTCGTGATCGATAATTTTATAATCAACGGTATCCACAAACTTATCAATAGAATCATTAGAAATAGTAACAACCAAATCCTGCTTAGAACTTCCTTGAAAAGACTCTAACCATTTAATGCTCTTCCATTGATTCCTAATGTACAATCTTATCGGTAGGATGAATGAAATCAGAAAAAAAATATTATCAACGGTACGACTAACGAACATTTTAAAAAATTTTTTGTTCAACAAAACCTAAATGTACGTCGAATGATTTACAAAAATACTGTCAAACATTCATTTTTTTTTTGGCATACCGATCACAGCCTACTGCGAATCGAGCACTGTGCAACTTTTGGATCTGAATCCTGTTAACTGATCAAAGTACTTCATGACAAATTATCAGGATCAAGTGACAATTTACAGTGTACAATTATATAATGTCAAAGGTCAATAAATCTCTTCCAATAAAGTGCTGTTTACCTGTAGATGCACAACCGTTGAGTGAAACAACCTGCTCGACGAACGATACGAGTAAGTTGGCAGAACGGTTCCACAAGCAATTGCTCATATTTTCTTATCAACGAAGCCGCGGACTTGGTGATAGCGTTTGGGATAAAGGTCTAGGACGACAGTCGATAGAGTACCTATTTGTCCTTTTGTTTGATCAATATCGCATCTTATGTAACTACAAAAGACGTCGGGACGTCGAGACGTCGTCCCAGGTATCTCTTTTACTTTCACGTCTATCCCATATTTGGAAGGATAGACGTCTTCGGAGGACTAAGAGAAAAAAAATGCACAGGAATCAACGTATGACTGATGAAGAATGAAATTTCCAAAAAAAATTAACGTCATACTCATGTTCATACAATTTTTCCTGTTACTGTCAAATTATTTCAACACTCGCCGGAGAAGCTTGCGGTGATTGAAAGAAAAGAAGTTAACAAAAATTCAAGAAACAATAAGAAAAACGTGGGAAGTAATATATTCGACTGACAAATGATGAACCGTCACCAAAATGAATTACTGCGATTCGGGATGATACGAAGAGCTGTGTGATTGACAAATTAAATGCAAGCATGCAACGCATGATGAACAATACTAATAGTAAAAAAAAATAAGTAACTAAACACAACCTTCTAGTAGTTCTACATGAGGTACGTCCAATGAGCAATAAAAGCCATTCGAATCAAATGGGCATATCAAACGCATAACTTTCTAGCAATGCACAAGTACCGGAAACACCAAAGCGTACAAAATCTCTAAGAAAGAGCACAACAAGATAAATCCATAAAGAAAAGTGCAATCCACATGCGATTAAGACTCGCACAAGTGCTCTCCTCCTGCTTTGCTCCATTAATCTTAAAGACCCGAGAGAAGCATCCTGCACAATACGAGACGTGCAAAAACTCGCAAAAACAGAACCTCGAGAAGTACTTAGAGGTGATAAAGGAACAAAAAAAAATTTGCAAAAGCATACTACAAGAGTCTAAAGAAAGTCTAATAGGAGGCGCTCTTATCAAGGTATCAAAAGAGCCAAAGAGCAACAACGAAGCATCGACTGCGACTAAACAATAGCATTGAAAAGTTGACAATAAAATTCTATGTAAATAATAATGAAAAATCATAAACAACATATGCATATCGTACATGCTAATCTACGGCGTACGCTTGTAACGTGTCTCGTACCTTGAGCGAGAAGGGACGTTGCGGTTTTTCTTGTGAGGGTTGTTGGGTTACAACAAGGGATGTCTCGGCAATGCTTGTGGGGGTCTCCCCCGCGGATCCGGAGTTTATGGGGTTTGGGGGAGTATGATCCACTGGACTGTCCCCCCCGGACGTTGATGAAGAGGGAGACTTAACCTTACCCTGCAACCAGCCCAACCAGCGTGCCTTGTTAGGTACTGAGAAGTCCGCCACCAGGACACCGGCACACCATCCATGGGGAGCGAATCCGTGGCCAAGTTTTCATCTTGCATTATGTATACTACGGGTATATCTCTTTTCCGGTTCACTTTCTTTTTATTTTCTCTTGGCGCATCGACAAACTTTCATACGCAAAAAGCCGGCCTCAAATCTCATAGCAAATAATAGATAATTCGCAAGCGCGTCAAGCGAGTAAAATGGATTTCTTGGGTATCTGGACTTTGTCTCTATAAAAAGGATATACCGGGAAATGATAACTCCTGGCGTTCGTCGTCTACGTGGGGACTACGTATGAATTATTGGCTACTTGATTCACTGCTGAACAATTAGTTAATGCCATGGCGCTGTGCGATGAAAGATGCAATTGAAAAAAGATGATTTGTTTTTTCTTTTCATTTTGACTCTGACACGACGATGGAGTGAAAATAATTCTTACTTGGCCCCGGCGCTTGGTAAAGTACACAATTATAATGGATAAGACTTATGTACGTGTTGCAAACACCTCATCCACACTTTGTTAATAATTAGATTACGCGTTCTGGTAAATACAGAAGTTGCTTGCGATGCTAATAAGACGCCAAAAGGCGTGCGAAATTAATGGACAGAGTTTACAGTGGCGCTAGAGATAGCGTCGAGTGTGTATAGACCTCGAGATTCTCTTGTATTATTATACTTTGCTCTCATAAATTTTTTACTGTCTTCCTTTGTTCACTACTTTTCAAAAATACAACCGCGAACTTACGGCTGTACCGGATGCAGATATGATAATCAAGAAAATGAATTGGCAATCAAGCAAAACACGCCATGTATTATGTTGCATAGGTTTTAAATAAATTTGACGGAGGAAACTACAGCAAAACGGATAAACGTATATAGATCGTATATATATATAAATATATATATCATTAAAAGCATTTACGCTACCAATAACTTTGATACCTATGCCGCCAAGTATAATAAATAAGATTCTCGATCAGTTGTAAAAGTAAAGTAAGTATAGTGTGCACTGCGACATGCACTCTTACCAGAGAGAACAGCTGAAAGATTGGAAAGAGAGAGATGCGCGTTACGACAGTGATTACCAGATAAGAGAAAGAAAAAGATAGGAAGAACAGTGTAATAGGGAGTGACTGTAACAATTGAGGATGTTATAAGTAAGTTATTAGAACAAAAATAAAAAAGGTACAAAAAATATTCACACAGTAACTTAGAGCGACACGTGAGATGACAGTGTTAAGTTAGGTAATTAGTAATTAGTGTGAAAGTCTAACTTGATAGTCAAAAGTGCTGTTTCCAGATAAAATTCAAAATTCCATTACTTGCCTTCTACCGTTTTATATACGAATTTTCAATAAATACATTAACCATTAGGCACTTCTCATTATCATCATATCAAATAACGCAATTTCAAGAAAAGGCAGATGCATTTGTAAACGTCTAATTTGTCCCAACGAGCAAAACAACTTACTGAAGTTGTTATAAAGTTTCCCTGAACAAAGAATCAACTCTAATAACGCATCTGTCTAAAACTTCAATGACCAAGATATGCAAGGTTAGATTAAAGATAACTAAATTTCGACTAAAATTAATATAACCAAAAACAGTGTCTCATTTTAGTCGTCCTACCTTCGTGACAGCCTGTAGAAAGGCTGCCTTGCCAACCTTCTGTCGTTGTTTCGACATAACAACCTCCATCTTCCGCTTTTCATTCTCTATGTGTCGCCGCTTTTCCTCAAGCTTCATTCTTATGTTGTTAAGCTGTGAGGCCATTACCGTATTTCCGCCATTTTCATCTGTCCATGAAGAACAAGTAATTCCATCATCGTGCGACAACTCCAACAAAAATCTTATCAACATCATCGATCAACGTTACATTTACAAATGACTCACCAGCCGCGTGATGTTCCGCCTGCTGCATCTGCTGGTTGCTCTGTTGTTGCCACGTGGTTGTGTTCGGTAGCGTAGCAAAGGTTGTTTTCTTCTCGGCAAACCCATTGCCGTTGCTCTGGCCCTGCTTTTTACTAGTGAAACTAGACTTGGCAGGTGCGTCATCGCGATCCTGCTCCGTATACGTAAAGTTAATACCCTTCTCCGAGCTCTGTCTGCTCAAATTGGCAAAACTCGCCATCTTCGTAGTCTCCCCGTCGGTGTTATCGTTATCATTGGAATGTAGAATGTTCTTGAGGGTAACGTTGTTCAGACTTGAGTTCGAAGCCTGTCGCCTCAGTCTACCTGGTTCCTCGTTGTTGTAACCGTTGTCGGAAAGGATCAGCTGGACTCCACTTCCGTATACATCCTGAACGCTGGACCGTGCCGGAAGTGTCGGTTCGGCTGTACTTCGCTTCCCGATGTGAACACCCACTTCTTTGTCAGGATTTCTCCCGAAATTGTGTAAATTGTCCTACAACAGAGGATCGTAGTGACCAACCGGATTCCTCTTAGAATTCCTCTTAGGTATTATAATAAAGTGTTGACGTTGATGTCTTAATTAATCAACTGTTATACCTGTGACCCTCCAAAGTTTTCAATGGTCAACTGTGAGTCGTCGGTGACGCTGTTACGTCGCGAACGTCGACCTGCGTAGGAACTTCGTCTTTGATCTTCCCAGTTACTAGGTCGACCAGCAGCTTCCGCTCTGGCAGATGACTTCTCGTCGGCTACTGAACTCAATGTCGGAACACCCTTGCCACGATGAACTACGAATCCATCATCGCTTCCGGTTCTCCTGTAAGTTTTTATAAATATCCAATGACTCTTGACAAGGGCATCTTTCATTTTTTATAATTACCTGTCGTCATACAGGTGGTCTGTCGTCTGCTGTAATGACTGTGACTTTTTCACAGAACTGGTCGGCGCTGCTTTGGCGACTAAAATCCGATTGGACAAATCAAATTAGACAAATTCTCAGAGAGCACGTGATGGACATGAAAAAGGGACACTCTAAAACATCCTAACTCGAAAGATTCTCAGGCAACGTAGTACGGTTCTCTAATTTCTCATTAACTTCATTTCTTTTTTTTTCCTTTTTTCTTTCTATGATGCAACAGACCGGACTCATTGAGTGCCCATGCGTTATACTGTAATTCTAATCTTATGTACAATTTTGACAATTTTTTCTTTCAAAAAAAAAACGCATAGAAACGCGACTGTGTATAAAAAATATTTGCAGTTCACTAGAAATCTATGTAAAAAGAACGGTATGTATGTACAGAGAAAAAAATCCGATACGTCCAAGAGTACAGTACATCTACGAGTGCCTGTATCGTGTAATTTAATTCTTATCTACCTACAATGTATCATCTAGTATTATCTAAACGCATACCGTGGAGTGTCAAGAAATCTGAAAATGAGTAAAAACAAAAAGAAATAGAACAGAACAAAATAAAGAACTGTGAAAATGTACAAGGGGGACGTGACGCACACCAACGAAACTGCACACAACGGACAACAACAAAAATTGGGAATATATAAATCGCAAAAAAAATAGACGAACCGAAGACACAGTGGAATCCCTCTTTGGAAATCGGAAAGCTATAATGATTTTCTCGTTCCGTCGAGTATTCTTGTTGTACACACGGGACGATAGAATCTCATGCAAAATGAGTACAGAACAAAAGCCAATTTCACAGCAAGCTCCAACAAAATTATCCCACCCTATATATACATATGCATGTAATATACACTTTACATATCCACATACGGTGATCAAATTTTGATAAGGTTTAAATGTTAATTTTGGACGCCGCATGCACTCCCATGTATACTTCGATCATACAGCCAGTATCGATCTATTTAATATATATCATATATTGATATATTACCCACGCAAATTATATACGTTCATTAACAAGCAGTGCTCCTAATATTTATTTTCACCATCTCGCTCAAAGTATCGATCAAAGGACTGTATACAGTGTTTTAAATGCAAAGCACAAAATTAACAACTAATATTTTCCCACAAATGTCACTCGTATCCATTGAGACCCAAACAAAGACATTGTAAGATCAAACAAAATCAAAATGTACAACTGTTTGCAATGCACAAGTATCAGGTGTACTTGAACAACAAAACTGATTCCACCCGACAACCTGTCAATTAATGTTCCTCGTTAAAGACCACAAAACGATAGTGTTGATAGTAAACAAAATGTAAACACTCTATAAGTATATACCCGTGATGCAGATCCAAGACAAAAAAAGAGAGACAACGTTAACAAGATAAACGGCAAAAGGAAAACGTTCCCAAGAATTTCTCTATACAATTAATATCGTTGTATGCGTTGCATTGAAAACACTTGGTTAGTCGAGAAATGACGCGCGACACAGAAAGAGACAGAGAGCTTGTTAAAGCTTGAAATTAAATGAGTATGCAGGAAAGAGAAAGAGAAAAAATATATAAATGTATATAGTTCATTCTGTCTCTCTCTCTCTTTCTCTCTTCTGAGCGACATGTCCGACGAATGAAACCCGATGGAACGAGAGGAGGCCACCTAGATGATGCTGTTTTCTTGGTATCGTGTGGGTGGGTACCTGTGAAGCCTGGCGCGGATACGGAGAGGTTGCTTCTCAGGTCGGGTATCGGAGCTATAGACTGTGGTAGACTTCTCTTATGAGCTACGCCATGACTATTGCGCGGGCACGCTGCACCCGTCGCCAGCACGACACGACGCCATATTCGGTTCATGGGCAAACCGGAAGTTGTCGAAAGAAGAAGGCGAGGATAGCGTTGTTGTCAAGCATCGAGAAGAAGGTTACGCCATAGAAATATATGGAAATATTACACTTGTAGTAAAAGTACCTGACAGGTAGGAGAGGTTTTTGTTTCTTTTCTTTCTATTTCCTCCAACCCCCTAACCCCCCACCCTACGTATTTATTGTCTGATTCTTTTTATCTCTCGTGATCGACGATACGCATCAATATCATTCTCTATTGACGTTTCATACGTTTTTTTGTTTCTTTGTTCTGACGAGACTCTATTCAAATTTTTCTTGTTTCTTTGTTATCACATTCTTGCTGCTCATTTTGATGTTCCTTTGTTACGATAGAGCGAAGTACTTTTTTTTAACTTGCTTTCCATTTACGTCTCGCTCATTCGACGCCTCTGGCAGGAATTTAATCTTTCCTTGCAAGTTTATCGCCGGCTCAACAGGATCTGGATTTTTATACTGGGACGAGTGTGTGTACTGACACTGATAAGAAGCGTGATACCATCGAGATCGCGAGCAAACTTAAACCGACTGGACTGTACCGTCTTAAATTTGAAGAATTGGTGGATTCCATTACACTGCTCGAGATAAAAAGGCAGTAATACGGGATTATAGAGTCTTGCCCTCGACCCCGATGGAACTCCATGAATAAAGGTATAAGAAATTAAATGATATAAAAGGTAAGTTCAAAGTTTTGCTTGCGACAGCAGCCATCACCAAATAATCGGCCATATTGTATGCCCACCACCGTTAGGATTCAATGCATTGATAAGAGAACAAAAAAAGACACGTGAGCCTTGCGAGTTGACTATTCACAGTGCTCCCCTAACATATTCTTTTTCCTAGTACTTCATCCTCAGGAATTACTCGACATATACACAATTTATACGTGGACCACCAATCTCCTCGAATAATGATCTCGATCGCGTACATGAGAACAAACCGAAGTTGACGTACCATCTAAGAACTGCAGCGCTCTCTCCTCGCCCGGATAACGCACGCACTTCACCGGATGTATCTCCAGGACATTGTACATGTCAGCAAGGAACACAACGAGGTTTTGCTTCATGGACCTGAAAACGGAAACGAGTTCATATACAAAGTCAACCCAGGAAACGATGATCCACCAAAAAAGAGGTAAGATAATAAATAATAAAAGATGTCCACCAACCCTCTCCTGTAAGTAACGTCCTCAGGCTGCATATGAAAAATGGAGTAGGGCAAGCATCTGACACAAAAGGCATGAACCATGGATAGATTGTGAAGCGCATCCGCGACAGAGGGTCTTTTCGAGACCCTGATGTCCATCCAGTTGAGCTCCCCGGGACAGTAGAACGCCACAACAGCGGCTAGGCCCACGCCGTCGTACAAGGATTGAAAATCCTTGGCCGCCGGTAATTCCGGAAGTCTAGTCTTGTCCCCGGCTCCTTCCTCCATCTGAATTTTGGCAATGAGCGCCTGGGACGCCTGACTTATCCAGAGTAGGAGACCCTTCTCGTGGTCGGCAGGAACCGTCACTTCAGCCTGAGGATTGAAACGTTGAATGGCCGCCACAACGCGATCACCCGTCACCACCTCCTTCGCGTACAGGACCATCAGGCCCTCTATCACAGCCATGTGCGCCGACTGAAAAATATATAATTACGTAACTTGTCGTCCAATCAATCCACGTAAAGGTCAAGTATATCAGGACTTACCATTTTCAGTGGGGAATTCTGTATGAGAATCGTTTCCGTCAGCTGAGTATTATTCGGCTCCGCCACGTAGACGCCCTTCCTGGCAAGGGCCTGCAGGATGCCCCAATGATTCTGATTGTGATAATTGGGGTCCGAGTAGATGTTCGCCAGGGCCAGGCAGTAGAGTTCCGCATTGGAGAGAGCTTGGACTATCTGAGGCTTCAGGTGTTCCTGATCCTGTAAGGCGAAAATAATAGCTCAGTGCGACGGGACCTGGTATCCCTGATGTTAGAAACGGACGGAATCCTGGGACGTGCCAGAGGTTTCCTTAATCATTGTATTTAGTTGAAGCTAATGGTAATTAATCTGAACGACGTCGAGAGATCACGGCTAATTATATACATCCTCGTTTGGTCCTTAGAAAAAAAAATAAAAAGTCTGCCAGAGGCTTTCTCGTTGGCTGAAAGAATAGGGATCGTGATGCGCCATAACGATAATAAAACGTTTTTACGACCAATCACGAAGGCTCGTTTAAGTTCAGGGGAGAATCTAACGAAGTAGCCATTGCATGGGCGTCGAAGTGTCACGGCTGTCATTAGGATAATTGGTTACTCTGTCAATGGTAATGCAACAGAAAAAATTCCTAATATATTGTCCACTCTTAAAAAGCAATATCAGGGATTACGATATATCTAAATTGTACCACACCAAGAGAAATTTTGTCCCGGGAATTCGTGCACGAAATTCACGTCGCGTTGGCACACATAAACGGAACACGCGAAGACTCGTAGCAGCGTATAATTGCGCTGCAGCCGTGCTTAAGCTAATAATAATTAAAGCACACGGTCGTCGTTGCCGGCTAACGAGTTAATCTCTCATGCCTTGCCAGTGAGACTTCTCAAGATTACCTGGGATTGCAGTTCTATGCATTATTTAATATCGTTCAAATCCATAGCGTACCCCATACAGAAATTCCCCCCCAAAAAAAGATAAACATCTGGAATCGACCAGGTAACTACCAAAACCTGGTGCAATTTCAATTGCTGCAGATTTTACGAGAGAACGAAATTGCATTGCTTTATTAACGCGAATACGATGCATATACCGAAAGAACAAAAAGCAAAAAGGAAGAACCACAAAATGTTCAATTACAAGTCGATGTCGAGTGCTCGGCAACTCCCGCAACTTCTGAATAGAGAGAGTCCAACCTGCAACCTACATAATGATCATCTGGCCAAGAGCCAGATTCTCGGCTAAGAGAGAAGAGAAAGAGAGAGAGCGAGATAGACGAAGAGAAATAATGAGAGAAGTGCAATTCCAAGAGTCAAAAAAAAAAGCTAAGAAAGGACACGGAGAAGTTGCAACGACTACGCGAGAATGCAGTTGCGAAGTGTAATAAGCACCCCAACCTCGTGTCTACGTCTCGCGTGGCAACTACGACACAATTCCATAAACGAAGTAACAGCTCCTGTTGTTCCTTGCAATTCCACGTGTTCGAACGTGCCCGTAAAATTTCTACAGCACTCGCGCTCTGAATCGCTCAATAGACTCGCCGTGAGACACATTACAGTCATGAGTGAACCGTCTCTCGCGGTTCAACAACAAAGACTGACGGTTCCTCTCGTTTCCGCTATAGCGAATCAGTCGGATGATTGCCAAGTAATTCAATTGGTCTAATTGGATCGGGGACTAATATATATATATTTAGACGGTAGATACCGGCCAAGAAGGGTCACCAGCATTGTGCATACATATCTACAACCTGCATCCGGTAACATTAAAAATCCCGCGCAATTTCACAATGCTTTCACCGAACGAATTAAATACTGGGATAAAACAAATGTTGATAACGTTAATCGACGTCGCTGATTGAAGAGTTCGACTGGTTGTGAATTGGGGGGGGGGGGGGGGGGGGTCCCTTAAAATAAAAAAGTATTTAACATTTATAATAATTATCAAGCAATACTAATTAGTTATTTTATTGTATCCCAATTGACGTCTTAAAGTGCACTGCGCATGCGCGTAAATGGTTCCTGGTAAATTTGTTACTTTCACGTCGCGTCGAAGGTTTCTCGTATTTTCTCGGTCGAGAAACAAGGACGTAACCCACTGAGGAAAGTTTACGGGAAACGCACGCGACGTCTCTCGCTATTTCCATGGACTTCTTTCTATTTTTGTTTCTTTGTCGAAAATGGCGATGGCACGACGGATAGAAAAAAAAAGGTTCATAACCGTCAAAAATTTATTGCATTTTAAACAGACTTTAATATCAACGACATATCCAACTATCCTAAGTAATACAGTATTCCCTTAGCCAACCGCAAGGGTTGCATTCTCGAAGAACGCCACGGTTGGTAAAATCGCGGTTGGCAAGCCTGGAATTTCATACAAAATGAGGATTCAGGAATTTGGATCAGAGTTTCGTATGTAATTTTCGTGTATTCTTGAAACCGCGTTTCACGAGTAATTAACGTATAGGATAAAGGTGCTTCTGTCAATCAATACAAAACAGCCAAAAATTCAAATGCATAAGATGCACGGAAATCTTATTGCATAATGATCATACCCCGTTGTCCTGGGACAAGCATGAAACTTATGAGAGACTTACCTCATGATCACGATAATAAGGCTCACGAAGGTTGTCCGGCACGCGGTTGTTGTACGCCTTCGATAGGAGCCATTTTACGGAGGCACGTTGTTTGGCCTGAAACACGAAAAAACAAATGAACCGATTAAATAACAGCAATAATATTTATATGAAAATTATCCATATACAGATCCATTAGTAAAAATAAAGCATCGTTATCCTCTTGTACAACGTTACTGTATTTCCAAGAAACACCAAGAGGATGGCTTTCACGTTGGATTTTTTATTTCCTCGAGGAGAAATTTTCTGCGTACATATATAATATATATATATATATATGCATATATATATATGAAAGAATCATCTCGAAGGGTATCGAACCATGGAATATGTCGAAAATAGAATGGCTATCGACCAATGCTTTTATTATAGATACTCAAGCAAGCAGTGCGGAGCCCATTCGCACTCTTCGTTCCGAGACTCAAGATAAGCCGAGTGCTTGAGAAGCACTTGAGACGCGTCGCGACGCCCATGGTCGTCGACGCATGTAGTATCTACGGGGGCATCATGCAGACTCAATAGAATAATAACGACAAAGCAATCGGTGTTAACGAAATGTTAGAAAATAAAAGAAAAATAGTAAAATTCGCCTCTGTAACAAGCACCAGTGTCTTATCTCTCTTTATCTGTCCAATTTGCATAAAGGATAAATAATCGTGTTAACAAATCAATTTCATCCGGAATTGTTCCCTGTACGTGTGCTAGCTGATTTCCGCGAATCGATAAGAAATTACAAAGCTGCAACAGCCACGCTACGATTAACAGGCTAATTAGCACGGTTCGAATTGCTACAGTGCTGATTACAGTCTAGTTAATTTTTTTTTGAAATCCTTCAACTGCACTTAAGCGTAACTTGCATAACGAGTGTCAGCGTTTTCAAAATAAAGTAGCAATTCCACAGTTTGTGAGTGGTTCCAAGCTTGTTATTATTATTGGACTAGAGCGATTTCTAGATTGCTTGGGAATTCTAACTTCCTGAAATTCACGTTGAATTTGGGTGCGAATGCTCTTGCGTTAAAATGGTGGAATTGCAAGAACGTGAAACATCGACCGTGTCTTGTCCAGTGTAAACTAGGCCGCGACTTCGAAGTCATCCGACTTGCATTTCTCTGGTACGCATGTGCCAAAAGGAGTGCATGTATACAGTGCAACAGTAACGCAGGGAAGCATTGCACACAATGCAGCATCGACATTGCTGGATTTAGCAGCTGCGAATGAGATTCGGCCACGCCATTTTGATACGGCGCCTCAAGATTCTATTATAAAATTGTCACCAGCCATTGCTGCTGTTCATGATACGCAAAATTGCATTGGATGGTGAAGAAATCAAAAATAAAAACAAGTATGCGTTGTAGCCTTAGGAGATATTGGAAATGGCTTGAAGAAGTCGAAGATAAAAAATCTAAATCATAAAAATAACTTCAATATCCCCATTGTGTATTTTGGTTCCAGTAATGGAAGAGAAATTGCAAATAGCCGGAAGCTTGATTTTTAAAAGGTGTCTGCTCGTCAAAGATACGCAGACGTCTGTAAATATACCTAGGGTTATTTGATTATCATTTTCTGCACGCTCTCGTATATCCGACTTGGCGTCAGAGTTAAAGAGGTCGCCATAGAGCGTATGATTATTATCGAGCCACCCTCGCTCTACTACCCTCTAAAATAGACGACCCCTCCATTTATGGATCCCAAGTCCAATGCGAACTTTCGTTATCGCGGCTAGGAACTTTTTTCAGCCGAACGGTTCCTTGCTTACCGGTAGGAGACAGCAGGGTAGACAAAACAAAGTAGCAAAAAATCACTGTTCAAAACAAAAGCGGAACCCTCGTAGAGACACGGAACGAAATTGTATTGTGATAATAAAAATCTAGGGAAAAAATTATACCCAGATTCTTTTTTGCCCCGTCCATCTTCCTTACGCGTGAAATAAACAATACAAATTTAAATTAACAGTCCCAACGTGTCCATAGGTTTCTTCGTAATAAGTAAAGGAAGTCATCCCTCTCTTTTAACCTTAACGAGTGCATTTCCGCTTACTTAGCGATACTTCAGTCTGTGAACTATTTTTGAAAAAGTCACCGGCTTCCTGGATCGAATGACTCGTCCTTATCTGGTGCATCCAAAAGTTCTCTTGTGTAACGTTTCTCCTGTCTTCTATGTATATATGCGCATACGCAATACCCTACTGATAGTACAACAGTGGATAATGACTGGGACAAGTATCCGTGTAATATCTGCATAGCATCTGTGCGATATAACGTACACTGTAAATTAGCAAGGACAGCCGCGCTTCGATTTTCGAATATATCGGCGTGGATGAAAGTGGGTTAAACAATCAGGCAACGGTTCATGAAGTTTTCAAAGGCGACGGCAGGCTCATAAATTCAAAGTCGAAAACTGCAAAACTGACAGCGTGCAATATTCAATACGTCTTCGTGACATCGGGGATAGTCGTAACGCTTTGGGAATATTGGAAGGAATATCTGAAAAAAAACTCCAGCTTTGAAGAACCATTTCAAAAATATATATCCCTGTAGTAAAGGATACAAAAATATCACGTACGGCCATTTACGAGAATGACGAGAATAAAAATATTCTAAAGATACTTAATTAGTAATTAGTAATGTGAATGAGGGAAACCTTCTTGACCCGTAATGCTGCGAGTGACCCCGTGCAGAAGGCCACTCCCACTCTCAATCGTTCTCACAGTTTCCTCTAGGCTTTTGATCTTTTCTCCTCTCTCCATTTTCCTCTTACAGTAGGGATACTCGGGTACCAATGCACTTGGGAAATTGATCAGCCTCAGTTTCTTTGCATAACCGTCGCCTCCCTTCTGGCATAAATCCAGGATGAATTATTAATACGAAACCACCAGTTACGTTCACAACGTAACCACGGGAGAATCCTCCAGAGCGACAAAAAACGGCATATCCCACTGTATCGGCATATAGCGTCCGCAAATTTTCATGCATTTTGTATAAAAGATATTTAATCGATTCCCTGGAAAAAAAAAAGAAATTACTTTGACTTTGATCATTCACCAGAGACAGTCTAGCAGGATTGGCAAGGAGCCTTACCCACGAGCCTGGAGTCCGGAATTCTAGATGACGTAATACAGCATCGAAAAATATGGGCCACCGCGCCTGCTCGTCGCAAGGATGCCAACATGCCAAAGAAAGATCCTCGAACCGTGAAATTGCAACGAAAACGGAAAGAGGAAGTGAGGGGAATAAAAAAACCGAAAAAACCGTATGCATATAAACGCGTCGTTCTCGGGTATTAGCGAAAAGAAAAAAAATTCGAAAAAAGCTATTTGCCACCCAATTTCACATAAGATTTACAAACCTGGTATTTGACGGCAGTAAAAATGTCCCTTACGACACGGTTAAAGCGCATCATATGAAATACAGAAAGATATACGCCACAACCTTAAATCAATACCCTCCAGAGAAATCTTGACAAATAATAAAAGGATGTAAATAAAAGACGTTCGGTATGATTGCACATTAATCGCGTCCCCTATAACAATAAGTCACATGCATCGATGCGTGGATGCATTCATGGGCCATTACGCGCAATCAAACTAGGTAATATCTGTTTATAGGCCGTACGTACATGGCGACAAGAGGTTATGCGAGAAGGAGCAAGAATGTAGAGAGGTACGCGTCGCGACGCCGGGCAGTGTCTGTGTCGCTTTATGATCTTCTATAAAAAGACACACTGTCATCGCGCGTCCTGGCTACCAGAAGACACGGTTACGCTATGAAATTGTTATGTACAAGCAAATCCGTTACCGCAGGACATATTGTGACGTCACGTGACAACTACTAAAGTCAAGTCAGCAGTGACGGTCGATTCAAAAGACTTCGACCAAAAAAAGTCAATACAAAGACCATACGCGCCATTTAAATCACTGGATCGATGAAAACTCGAATATTCCCAAAGTCAAGGAGACAATGAATTAAATAATTGTCGGTGCACGTACCATACGTTACGTAAGAATTATTCAGGGGGGAATCGGTGTGCTTTTGTAATATAATAGGCACACTGTAAAGCTGGAAGCGACTTAGCATGGATCCCGGCCACGGACGCTACCCACGCACGCCGCCAACGATTATATTTCACAGGCTATACGTGCAACGCTGGGTATAGTACCGTAGTGCAGTGTGTACAAGTACAAAGACACAGGTTACAGGGGCGTGTATAAAAATGTTAAAGAGAAAAAAGATTCTCTATACAAGATTTTTCGGAACGGCTATTGTTGTCTTTTTATTAGCTATGCAAGTCTCGTTGCAGCTTTGAGGTTATGTCACGTCTAAGGTATGTCAAACAGCAGCTGTTTTACGTGTCGCGAATCCCTTCGATTTGTAAACAGACTTTAATCACCCTGAATCGATCCGATCGGAATATAACAATGATTAATCGCATATCACACATCCATTCGAGAACTTGGTAAGAACGAGAAACAATGTGATATCGAAAATGACACTTTTGAGGTTATGGTTTAGAATTCTGACAGTGACGTTAACATTCGTGAGTTTCTAGGTGAAGAATTCAAGTCAGGCCAAGACGGCTGGTGCGTATTCCTCTTGTCAGTAGGTTGGTAGGTTGTTTCTTGTGCAGCAAGGTAACGGAGTGGGAGGAACAGTATTTGAAAAATGGCGGTAAAAAAGACGAAAGATCGTGAACTCTGCCTAAGCAATAGACTCTCTCTCCATGCCCATTCCTGGAGTGTTGACACAGTCTGGAATCCTCGTGGACAGCGTGATTGGCCAAGGATCACCCGGTATATCGTTACCATGGATATTACAAGCGCCAGTAAAAAACATTCTGACGCAATTCTCAGCGAAAAGGATGACTAATGGCGCTGAACAATTTTTTTTTTCAAGCTACAAAATATTATAAGCCATAGTCAGAAAGTGAATGTGTGTATCTGTTCAATTGATTTTTTTAAATCTTGATTATCCTTATCAGAAATATTTCTGATATCAGGCAGTGTCTCTGTCGATCTTGATAATTGCTCGGTACACAACGGGAACGTAAATTTCAAGTAAACTTTCTCTCCTAGGTTAGGTTCAGGCGTAAATGTATTATTGAATCACCCTTTTACCTGAATATCAGGAAATTCGGATAATCCAAAGCGTGGGACTTTGACTGAACTTGAATACAGGGACGATCGTCGAGATCAGGAATCCGGTTTGGAGTAGCAGAAAAGTAGTGACTGGTACAAAACATTATTCTCCGGGAGTCGTTAGCGGTGTAGCCATGGATCAGGTTTTTCATTCACTGAGCGATGCACCCTTTGATGCACTGCAGTTGCAACGGAGCTAAATGCAGTTCTGAGGAATAACGAGTGAACGAAGCATAACACAAGAAACAGCAAAACAAGTAACCATATTGTTTAACTTCGTCTAAAAGTCACCATTGGAATCCAAAAACAAACAGGAAAGAGAATGATCCATTATGAACTGCCAAAATGGTACTGCCCGTTTGATCCAATATAAAGAAAAAAAAAATTGAAAGACCATGAAAACAAGGAAATAGGAAATAAACGGTAAGAGGAGACGAGGTCGCGAAGGGGGTGCTTTGTCAGGCTTCGTGTCGCTGTATTACTGTAGATGAGAACCAAACTTAACTCCCCGCTTGCAGGCGTTTGGTTTCCACCGTGTATAGCGTGGGCAAGAAAAATGCCACCATGTTTCATGAAAGCGGAGAAGCAGGAAAGAGCCTTTCGCGTGGGACATGACGAAATAAATATAAATAAATAAATGAAAAAAAGAGGGGAAAGGAGGTGGCTGCGTACAAAACCGTAAAAATCTGACTTATTGTTAGTAATACTCCTCTGACCACCACGTGAGTCATGACCCCACGGCGATTCCTCCGAAAGGCAATTCTCGACTGGCGGTAATTTTGAAATGCAAGAAAAATCCAAAGTTAACCACGGCCGTATAAGAATCTTAAAAGATCGTCATAAGAGAAAAACGTCAATAATAATTTCTACGTATTCGCAAAGCTTCCGTTGCGTAGGCGGACCATGCTGCACCCAGCAGACGTGGGCAGAAGTCTGCCGTGAGATTCGCCAACGCAACATTTGCTACGGTTTCCATGCGGTTGAAAAGGCGAGAAAAAGATGTCTGGACTCGGTAGGCTGGGTCCGAGTGACCCGAAGTGAACGGTTACCGGTTCAGCTACTTTTCTCTCTGTGCGATAAATCGATATCAAAATAAATGCCATACATGAAATCCCTTACTTGCCACAGGACCAAAAGATGCTTATCGCATAATAATAGAGTCAAAAACTGTGAAAAAAAATTCAGACGAAATCCCACGAAAAGCAAGTCAACACGATCGTCTCTCCTTGGACACGTGTCGTTTCCGTCGCTTCGTGAAAACGCGAAACTAAGACAGACCGACCGGTTTACCAGACCTTGGAATAAACCCGCGAATTAAGACAGTCAAAAGTACCGGCGCAGATAGGACGAACGAGTACGAGTCGAACGAATCCGGTCTCGCCGGTTGAATTTCGAGCAGCGTGAAATCAGGCACGCTCGGTATACACAACAGTGGTTAACGATCGTCGAGTAAGAAAGGACAGAGATAGCGAAAGGACTAGAAACAAGAAGAGGATGATCAAGATAGGGATAGATACTCTTGAGATAGTTTACAGTGGCCGATCGCTCGATTGAACTTGAACCTGAACTCGTGGAGTTTCGCTGAGCTAAATGGCTGGAAGAATTTCATGAACCGTGACGTATCGGTATTGAGAAGCTAGAAAAATACTTATGAACAGTCAGACAGAAAGCAGAATCATCTCGAGTCGAGTCATCCGTTACAGGTTATACCCGGCACCTGGTAAAAATCGATCTTCGCGAAACGATCGAAAGAATGATCGAAAAACGATTATTATCGAATATCGATAAATTAATCGATACTTTTCGTACGGCATAATAACGAGTACATTGACCGCTTGCTACTTTCATGCTTGCCTCGCCACGATGTAGCTCTAGGTCAGTTACCCGCCTATGCCTCTTGCTGCACACGTTTTGCTAATGTGCCGGTATCCGTGGATCGCGCGCGGTTTCATAATAATCTTAAGCTACGTTCACACGGTAGAAGACACGAGAGAACGGTTGGAGGAATCATTGACAAATATGGCGATAAGCCTTAAGGATTTTCGAAGCGATTACACGTATCTGTAGGAAGGAAAAATAAGCAACAGAAAAAATAAATAAATTCGTGTTAATAGGTCAAATTAAAACTTTTACTTAACCCAATACAATTTCTCGAACCACACCGTGTATATGTTAATAAGTCGCGCGTGGGTTAAGGAATGAAAACTCATTTCGTAATTAACGTCGTTATATGAAGCCGTATAGCATAGAGGGCGCCATGCAGTGTGTAAGGCCCAGGGGTCCCTGAGCACTGCCCAAAACCGTCGCCCGCGATCGACTCACACAGAATCGGCAAATATAAATTCGTACCTTGACTCGCGGTATCGCTCCTTTTAAAGCGAGTTCACATGTGAGAGCGTACGGGCGACTATACCAATAACGAAGGAGTGTGGGCGCGAATATACGACAGGAATACTAATCGATTCCTGTAAGTATACACAAAGCGGCGCAACGATATTCCAAAAGGAATTGCACAATTGACTTATGGAGGTCAGACAAAAAAATATTCAAACAGAAGAATCACAAATAATTGAAAAAAAAAAATTATTGCTCCTTACCAAAACGAGCCTAAGTATCCAGATCATTCAGACTCTTATAATCGTATCTAATAACCCGCGTAACGAAGCCTCTCAAAAATACCTAAAGGCGATTCACACAACCGTAACGACGAATTCCATAACGCGTGTTGCAAGAGACAATTTTCTTTTTCCAAGCGTTCTCGAATAATCCTACGTCGCGTATCGCGAATAGTCGTGAACGATACTACGGCGTGAAGCTAAACCTAGAGACTAGACGACCGAGAAGTACCGACGAAGAGGTTACCGGTGCCCCAGGAACTCGCACTGTTTCGTATGTGGATCGCGCTTCCACGCACTGTTGCTCACGACGACCGGTAACACGGGGTTGTTACACCGCGATCGGCGAATCCACGACTCCAATCTCTTGTGTCCATACGGATCCACATTTACGCCAATTAATGGTGAAATCATATCATCGTCTCAGCGAGCTAAACATCCAGCAGTTGGGGTCCGTTGGCCGATTCACAATTAGCCAGAGTCCAATTATGAAAGCCCTGCCACGAAAGCAGGACGCCCGAACAAGACTTAGAAAAAAAATGCACCACACGCGTCATCCTGCAATCCCCAAATTCGTCCGAACCTAACCTAAAAACGAAAAAAAATTTTTCCAGTAAGCAAAATCCATCCGACCGCGTATACGCACATATGGTACGTAAGACGCGTGCCCGTGAGTGATCACCCTCTCCACGCGCTAACAGCATTAACCACTACGCGTAATCGTGTCAGGAAGCCGACGTAGGATTTACTCCAGGGACCACTGCGCAAGGATACGCTCAGCCATTCGACGCGTAAGGCCGCCACGTGCAGCCGTGACTCTGCAAATGAACTGGATGACAAATGGACACTTCAGTCAGTACATACACGGTGGGTAAAACGATGAGACAAGAATCATCGAAGCACATTCAGGATGATTGCGCAACACGTGCGGCATGAACAAACTTGATAAGAGCTTAGTATCATCGATAAAATTGTATACAGATACCAGTGGAAAGAAAGAAAGCAATAATCATCTACGACGATCCCGATCCACCCAGGGCATGCTGGGTATAACGAGAAAAGGTACGTTAATGCGAATCGAGACTAACTTCACGTCGCTACGGGCCCCGCCCACCCGTCCCTTTAAGCCCAGTTCACAGGATAGCCATAACAAAACGATCCGAGTGAGAGATCATCACGAGATCAGCGATCCTAACGGCACTACCTAACCTAAAAGTTTTATATCGCCCAAAACTCGTCGCAATGACAAATCCCATAAGGTTGATCAATATTTTCTTCACAAGCCATAGACGGTAGGTGCAAACACGGCCCACCCACGGTGAGTCTTCCGACTGGCTAACTGCAAGCTTTCTACTTTCATGGCACGAAGTCGCTCGATTGTAACACTGTGATATGAGCCTAACCAATCTGCGATAGTCGATAAAAGCAAAATGTGAAAATACAAAAAAGTCTTAAGAAAATAATTCGTTCCTCTGTCCATAAGCATTGTCTCACAAGTGTTCTGTATGGATGGCCACGTGTGTATACACATTGGATACGTATACGTGCACCGAGACACGGTCGATCCTTATCGAACGTACGATTAACGTTACTCCGTGTCCACAAGGCGAAGTGCAACGATCGTTTAAACGTCGACGTCCACTTCTTCGTTGATTCTCAGGGTAACGACCTCGGCCGAGTGCACGATCGCGCCAAGTAAAACTGGAGCTCTTTTATTTAGTAGACGCTTTCATTGCAGTAAGTGCCCGGTTGCACGAGCGATCGGCACTCGCTGCGCCGAGGGTGATCGGTAAGGAGAAAAAAGCCGGGACGGCAGACGAGAATCCTGCGGAAGCATAAACAAGTGTAAGGGGACAGCCATACGGCAGGGTCCGGTCACGTGACAATTTTGATCCTTTCAATGGAAAATCGCAAGATTTCAAAAATCTATCTTCGATCCAGACTAAATTTGAGTTACCGATATCCGTCGTCAGGGCGACCGTCTGGTGCGACGGTTCAGACTATAAGAACTGAAGGCGCGTTCAGAACCGTCCTGGACGATTCTTATAAAACTCCCAGTACCATCTAGGACTTGTTTAACACTAGTATAATACACTAGTACCGGTTTGTTTGCAAAATGAGAGTACAAAGAATATCCTGGAGAATGAAGTAAAAAAAAAGTAAAAAAAAAATAAAAAAACCAGCTGAATAAACCCGTCAAGGGTGAAGCCTGCTAACCTCCATTAGACCCTAATGGGTAGGATGGTTGTGTCGCAGTGCTATACAGCCCTAAGGGTATCGAGTGAGAAGGAGGAGGAGGGGGGAGGGGTCCAGACAGGGATTATTTATATTTATGGATTTATGAGTCAGCCCTCTGTATACGTTTAACAGACGTGAATATAGCGGCAGCAGTATTACGACTAACTTCAAGACGGCAACTGAGCGACGCGACACTTCATTTCTATCGAAGCGACTCGAGCCGAGATCATACGTAAATGCTAATCAAAAAATCATATCTCGATCTCAGTACGGTTTACAATGCAACTGCGGATTCAGAGTCAAAATACAAATGGAGTTAGGATGACAGAGCGATCAGAGACACGCGAATGTCATCGTGGGATGACGATTACGTCCTTGAAAAGGCTGTAGCCTTCGAACGACGGCTACATAGGTGTGTGGCGTTATGAGAGGTCAAAGGCCGATCGATATGCGAGTGACGTAGAGAATTATGTGGAAACATTTAATTACGTGAAAACGCATTTGCGGGGGTGCGGCTTAATCCTTGACGCCCTCGAGCACGCACGAGGCTTTTGGGGTGGACTGGACGCGAAGGTGAGGAAATCAAAAAGAGATAGACCAAACGAATGAAAAAAAAATTACTTTAACTGAAAAAAATAATTAAGATAATCAAGGCCGTACTAATTACCCGTGACACTTATTCTGCGCTGTTTCGTTTGAAACGAACTGTACGTTCTATCTGATATCTTATTGATCGATATATATATATATATATATATATTAAATAAAAGAGTAAAGCAAGCACGTAACGACGCCAGAATACGTCATCCCGACGACAAGCCCACGACGTCTCCAAGGCGTGGACACCATACGTATCAGGTTCCGAGAGTCCCTGATCAAATAAGTCCAAACATCCCGATTGTAGCTCCTGCATAAACCGTCACAGTGGATAACGATAAACGTCCTGTAAACACTAGAAATCTAGTGATAACGTCAAAACGTGTAAGCATCACGTAAACGCCGTAAACGAATGCGACAAGAGACTTTTACGTGTCACAAGAGAGAGAGAGAAAGAGAGTGAAAAAGAGCGTCCCCTCTTCTCCCGTCGATGGCTCTCTGAAATCATTACTGAAATTTTTTTTCCTTGCGCAATAAACACCGGAAGTATGTTCGTCCACGAAGAACAAGACCAGGAAGAGGAAGAATCAGTTGAAGTTGACTGGCGTAAATCCGATCGACTGACGTGACGGTTGATCGACTATAAGAAAATTCTAAACAATGCACATACACGTAAGCGATAACGTAAAGTGATAGCAATAAGGAATAGATGGGGAGGGGCTCTCCTCGAGTTTATAGAAAATGGCCGATGGACGCTGGCAGTGAATGGAGGACGTAAAGATGAGGCGAACGACTCCTCGCCTCCTTTGCCTTTGGCAAGGCAGATAACGCACGGAGCATGTATCACGCCCACGCGCACTCGCAGTGCGCAGCCTACGCGACTGGCTTGGAAAGTCTTGGGAAAATATTTTTACGCCTTCCGTCGAAAGCAGGAACCCCCCGAGGGTAACAACCGTTTGGATACGGCCCTGAAATCGGTATCAGGAAGTGCATACACAGTCTAAACGACTAACGGGGATTACTGGAGGAATTGCATCATCCGGCTTGGAAGTGACGTAACCTCGAGTACAAAATTTTGCTCTTTTAATTTCAATTGACACGGGAAGCGTACGATTTTCGCGATTCTCCGGCAGAAACGTCTTGTGGGGTGTAAAGTTTCGCGGAGTCTAGGATGTGTATTTTTACGTGAAAAAGAAAAAAAAAAACTTTCAAGAGTATGCACGAGGAGGAAATCGAGGGCGAGTTTCTCGATCTAACTTTAACGTTTGTAATTAATGAAATTTAAAAATCAAACGACTTCACAGGAAATCACGAGCGTTTCCGGTACTTGGCCACGAGTACTACCAAGTGCCTTATAATGACGTTGGAGTGCTACTGGTATAAAAGTACCACTCGTGGAAGAACCTCGAATAATCGAAAAAAAAATGAAATTCGAAAGGGAATTTCAAAAAAATATTCCCCCCCTTCTCCCAGGGTGAATTCTTCGCGAAGACAGTTTAACACGCATCCCTGAAATATTTCGGTACAGCAACTTCAAACGAACCCACTTATTTTTGTCGCTTCGTGAATACTTATTTATAGTAGGCAAATTGCTCGTAACACATTACGTCGTCGGACTGCGAAATCGCTCAAGCAAAGCCCAGTGTTTACTGTACACAAAAACAATGCAGAAAAAGAAAGGAAAAAAACGGGCAATAGCAAAAAAGAGTTTACCTCAAAAAATAGAATTTTGTCACCACCTCCAAGGACTATCAAAAGATAAAAAAAGATTACTGCGTCATTCATAAATTCCAAGCTATCCAAAATAAACGGCCAATAAAAGACGCCTCCATGACACATTCGATTCCCCAAAAGACAATAAAGATCCAAGATACATAACAGCCATTGAAAGAAAGACAGTCGATCGAAAAAATCCTCGCAGTTATCTCCGTCCTTCTCTTACGCGTACAGTCGCCCATAAGTCCCTCTCTCTCGCACTCACACCAGACATAGGACTCGTCGAAATCCAAAAGACCTAGAGATAACCTCGGATGAATCAACAAGACCGGCGATCGGCCAATGACAGCTGTCAAGTTTGACTGGTGTATCCGAACCGTAAGACGTAACTTGTAAATCTGCTCTTAGGGTTATTACGAACCAATAAAAAAAAATTGCATGCAAAATACAATCGTTCGGTGATCGAACAAGCCGCAAGAAGATTCAACGGGATAATGTATACTTTCACCATTGAGAATCTGTCTCGAGCCGTAGAGCGGAAGTCGCCGGAGCCGAGGACCTTCGCTTTCGACCCGACAATTCACGACTCCGCACGAACCTTCTCTTATAATTTTCAATCGAATAACTGTAATTCCCACGGAATCTACGTAGCCTCCGTACAGATCTTGAGATCCTTTATCTCGTGCAGTCTTCTATCTTATACCTTGACGATCCATCTCATACGGCTTTTATCGCATATAGTACGTTTACACGGAGTGCAGACAGTTCACTGGGACCACCTTATAGCGTTACGTCCATAATATACAGCATGTTTCATATTCACCAGAAAATAGCCAACCGTGTACGACACGACGTACGAAACTTTATCGTCGTAATACGAGTCAGATATAGATATACATAATACATTGCGTGCGATCGTCGGATATGAAATTTGCCTACTGAGTATATCGAAGAAATAAATGGCAATATTTAAACACACGGTATAAGTGGGGCTAAGGTCGACGCAAATAAAAATCCAAAAATCCTATGTATACATAGGGATATTATTTTCTATTCAAAACGTAATTTATGGTCGAGATTATTGACGGAGGGGAAAAACATAAAAAATTTCTATAAAGAAATTGGTCATAATTCTTTTTTTTTATTTTCGACAGATTCTCAAATAAAAGTTACCACTTGGGTGTGCTCTTCGCAAGAATTGTGCGTTGATTAAGAATCGGACTGATATGGTCATGTCAAAAGGTAAAGTTGACATTCACAACTCCGCGCAGCATCGAATTTTCGTGTAGGTGGACGTCATTCCTAACCCACGCGTTAGTTTCGGCAATGTGACTCGGTGATCGTTCTTGGGATACGAAAAAAAAGAAAAAGAAAAAAATAAGAAGCAGGCCAAGAAAACTCGCTGTACCGTCACCAGGCGTCTAGATCCTCTGTCCAATTAATTAACTTCCTAATGCTACTACGTAATAACTGCCAAGCAGCATAATTTCAAAAAAAATTTGCATACAAAAAAAATGAAAATTAACAAGTACGGGGATAAAAATCAAAGAAAAAAAAATGAACTGTCACTCAAACGAGACAAATGAAATTCCGTCATTATCCTCGGGAATGTGGTAACTCGGGTTATTAATAAAAAAAATAGCATTGTATGCTAATAAACAATTAAACTGCAAAGATCCGTCGAGCCGAGAAAATTCAAAGAGACGACCGCGCGAAAAGTACCTACGCAAAATAAACAAAAAAAATCCAAGAAATATTTTTTCCCACAACGCTCCTAGCGTATCCGTGAGAAATTTTGGATTCGTTGCTATCCCAAATTGTACTGAAAGTCCAATGAAATTTTCTAACCTCAAAACCATTCGCGATCCAAAACCATCGCAAGCAACTGTCAAGCCGCAAAAGACGTGTAAGAGCCACGTGCTCCTTTATCTATTTGTAGCAGCGTCAACGTACATACGTATGTATGCCTATGCTAATGGGAATATGTTGGTCGAGATTGTAACGAGATATAAGAAGGGCCCGGCGGTTCCACCATGTCTGAAAACACTTCCTCGATTGTCAGTCGAATATTTATTGGCCGGAAGTGGACTCGCCCATGTCTCAAATCACAACGCTAAAAGCACGGAGTGCTCGCAGGTTCAGAGACTCAAAGCTTTGAACTGAAGTCCCAAAACACAAGGGCCTAATCGACGTTTCCTAACTGTCATATACATCGGATGACATTGAAAAACCGTTCAGTATCGACCTGGCAACATGTGTCCACCTAAGAAAATGGCCATTCTGAATCCGTTGATTTAACAGAATGAAAAAAAAAATCATCCATACGTCACTCGGGTTATTCCCTGATATTCATAAAACATATATGAATTACAATATATATATATCGCAGTATAGATAGCTAAGAAAAACATAAATATATTTAGAAGCGATCAGAGAATCTCCAACCGTTAAACCCGATATCTTCGTCCAATCTTATCGCTGGTAATCCCCCACAGGAGCAGTGAAAAAGCGAAAAGAAATTCTGTTACTATGCACTATGCTAGAATTTTCAAAATAAATAATCCGTTTACGTCTTACAATTTCTTTCGTATCTTCGCGCTGTTCGAATCTTCCATGTACTAATTATTAGACGCGTGTACAAAGATAAAAGCAGTGTTATTCAGGAGCATCGCACCGACTGAAGTTGGGCGCGTCCATTCGATTTCGATAATGGAGCCAACTTCAGGTGGTGCCAAGACTCTTGAACAACCCTGTATGTCGAAGAGTGCCGAGGTGAGAATCTGTTTAAAAAGTCAACACAGGAGGGACCGTCTATAACTGTACAGTATTTCCGGCACGTTTCGAACCTTGCATACGACAAGCAAAGCATTGCTGCCAACAGCACGGGATTAAATACGTCAGGTACAGTCGAATGGGACAAATGAACATGGCGTACGTGGTATTAAAGATAAGGGCGGGATAAAAGTGATAATAAATTACCATGTAAATTGTCAGAATTGAAATGCAGCACGGATATTGGTATCATTGAGACTCACGTAAACAGAAGTGACGTTGGCATTCCTGACGATCTCCCTGACGTCATCCACCTCGAGCGTCGACGGCTTCGACGACGATACCGTCGACGTCGGGGCCAACATTATTTCACTGGCCATCACTCGGACTCCCAGGAACATCCTTGGCAATTGCCTGTCACTTGTGCATATCACTTTTACACTGTCCGAGCACGTGTTTTGAGGTTAGACCTTTTGTTTTGGTAACAAAACACTATTAAGATTTTTAATTGGACGACAGAGCGACGTAGGCTTGAAAAAAGAAAAAAATGCCGAATAAGAAAAATCCCGCGAGTCTTTCGATTTCGAGGAATACCTGCGGATACGTCATTTGAGTACGCATCCAGGAGAAACGTATAAAAAGAAAGAGAGAAGAAAAACAGTTATGTAGACCCATTGCCGAAAATAATGGTAACGCTAATTAAACTCGCGATTTCCGGCACGTATTCATTGGCATTGCCAATTCGTATTCGGGTTAGCTGTTTTATTTTTTCTCTCTCTTTACTGCACTACGCCGTAGTGAATTATACGACGATGCTCCTAGCCCCAATTGAAACCTAGTCCACTCAACTTAAAAAAATAAACCGTAGATAGAATCCCAAGAACCATAAAATACCCGCACTACCCTATACCGCTTTAAAATGAAATTCTATAAATATCCGCCTCAAAAAAGAAAACCCAAAAAAAGAATCAAGATTTGTTGAAACAAAAAATCCCGACTATAGTAAGTTTGTGCGAATACATAACAGTCCCTACTGTTCGCCGATAACCCAGAATTCTACGGTCGCACGAAAGCCACCCGAAGATCTGACGTGTTACATCCCAAGCTATACTGCAGGAGCTCATTAACCCCAGAAAGCCGTCACTGATAATTTTTAAAAAGTACACAACAGCACTGACAAACACTGTAGAATTTCTCAAAAAAATTTAATCCACCACCAGCAATCATATACCTCGTGAAACCGAAAGCGGAAGTCGAGCAGAGAGCGGAAGAGCGACGCGAGGTTCAAGAAAGAGCCGGGACGACTGATTGTCAGTGAGGAAGAATGGGGCTTGGCCAGTGTTCGCGGTTAGAGGAATCATTGACTATAAAAAGAGGAACCCACCGACCTACTAGAGCAAGTGAAGAACAAAGTAGGGGAAGAAGAAGTTGAGGTCTCGAGGAACCCGTAGCAAGTGTGCCACTCGTGCTCAGCACCTCGAGTGGAGCGCACTGGTTGAAGAAGCAAGAAACCACAAGGATATAACTAAAATGAGTCAGCCGTCAGTCTGAGTCCATGAATCAATGACTGGAGTCAAGTCATTTGAACTGAGCATTAAGCGAAATTCACTACAATAGCCGCACGACTAACAGAAATGAAGGTCACTTTCTCTGGATCAACAATACCTCATGGCAGTCATCGGCAGATTTTCTCGTAAAACAAATTTTTAACCTAACCTAACACGTCGAACAAAGTAAAAATGATAAGAGAAAGCACAGTTGTTCCATAAACAAAAATAAATTGTTAGTTTCGCATAATCGCATTATCATTATACCCGATTTACATAACATAACCTCTCAGAGTCCTATCGCAATGACAGTAGCAATAAAGTAAAGGGGGAGGGGAGCGAGGGTTGGAGCGAGATAACAATTTCTCAAGACATAACAGTCAATGTGGGTTAAGAGTATGGTGCTTGCAGCGTGTCTGACAATTAAATGCGTATTCATAAGGAAAGAAGTCGCAGAGGTAGAAGCGAGTTGCCGCCTCCGTGCGAGAAAGATGAAAGAAGTCGTGGCAGCACCGTCGATAAAACTGGATTCTCTCACTTTCGCCGAGAAACCCACGCGAAGTTACATATTTATTTCGCTCTGTCACTCTCCTTCTATCCCTATTACATACCTCTCTCTCTCTCTGTGAACAACAACCTACGACGAAGTAGCAAAAACATATTTCACAGTGGCGTCCGACATCAGCCACTGGTCATGTATTTTGGGAAGTAATGCCCCTAGTATGCGATAGTCTTATTAACTATACTTCCAGCTGTACTTCCGAGTGATCAACCGCAGATCTGCCGCATACTTTATAACTTTTACTCGGTAAAACATTGGGCTGCCGGTTCCATTGTCCTGACCGTCTTATGCCCGTTTCCTCCGACGTTGATCAGAGTTTAAACTGCGGTTACCCTATCTCAAAACTATATAAACCAAATTGAACCAGGTTTAATCCGCGTCGGAGGAAACGGGCGTTAATGAGACTTGGCGCGCGGAGCAACGCTATCAAAGCGTCGCGACGTTGTTCCAAACTCGGTTAAAAAGACGCCGATTCATATGCGCACGTGGTAAACCAGAGACGCGCAGCGTGATGTCACAATTGATACAAGAGATTGCGCAAGGAGTTCACTATCCCTTTCATGGTACTGACGATGCATGATGCATATCCATCCGATCGAAAGAAGCATACGTAAAACGTGTGTGAACCAACCTTTAATATCGAGTCATTGCCATCCGAACGAACGAAGCAATGCAAAAAGTACGAAAGCCTGTGAACAAGCCCTTAATAACCAAGGCATTGCTGCCATCCTCTGATTGTGAATCACATGCAGGACTGACTACGGCAGAATGACAAATCGTGCCAATGATGAATCATCGTAAAGCAACGTATAGTAGCAATGACTATTCAGGGTTACTACGAGTCTGTGCCGCAGCAATCTCAGCAAAAATATGACAGACATAACTGTATCGCGCGATGTAAACATCGTGTGAATATTTAACAAGTAAACGACGCCGTGTCGCTTTCAAACGTCAAAATGGCTACACGACGTTTTAAGGTACGCACGTAGATATACAATGTAACCCACGAGTCTGCAGCAATACAAGAAGTTAATAGGCTTACGAGTCACTGCAAGATTCTAGAATACTTACGGTCACAGAAAAGGAAACGTCTAAGAGTCATTAAAACACTGTAGTTTTCCTGTCTCGACAAATCCGAGCAATCTAACCTTATAGGTGTGCGAGAAGCAGAAAAAAACAAACATGGCGCCTTATGGAGACTGGAGGATCTAGCCGTATTAGGATTTTCTGGGTCATTTCGTCTTCCCGGAAGTGGCTGTAATTATTTATAAGCACTAAACTGATACTAAAGGTAAGGACTAACGACGGCCAATAAAATATAATCAATATCCAAAAATTGTTAATTTCCATGTAAGCCCAGTTGTGTAGTTGGATTTAGCAGTGTCTCGTACCAAGATGTCCTAAGCATAGAGCCTAGTCTAACCTTAAAGTGTAATATGGCAACAACGTATATCGCGTATCGATATACGACTTAACATGGATATCGTATTGCAGAAGATATTCATGTAACAATCGACACCTTTTGGTATTGATACCCTATTGAACGATTATCCAGGACATTTACGAAAGTCCAGTATCATATTCCCTGGACGAAGTAAGCAAGGTGGCTGTTATAAGAAAAAAATATTCAAGGATTCTATGTTGTCATAATGCTTATCTATAGATGGGACGAGACTGATAAGACTCTAAGTGATCTTTAATGTTCACGTTATTGCAACAATAACGCGAACATCTGTTCCTCGTATTTTATCGGATTTCGATATTGATCGTAGGAAAAAACAAAGCGATTAAATTCCGAGAAATTCATTAGACCAAAATTCGCAATATTCTTTGGCACATGAGCGAGGATTAATTAATGGCAATTTATATATATACATGAACTTTGTAAGCGACAAGAGCTGTAAAACGGTTTTCAATTATCTTCCAGTATCGATTATGATCGCATTAATGAACAATTGTCTCGAGCTGACTGACTGTAGGTGCCAAGGATGGTAGAACGAATGAAAGAAAGAGGAGAAGAAAAAAGTGAGAATGAAAAACGTAATTGCCATTTGGCATCATCAGTTCTTCAGTCTTTGAGGAAGACGAAAAAAAGGATGATATTCTTTTTGCGATAAGACGACTGTGCTTCTCTAATGCCACTTGAAAGAATGGCTGAACGTCTCCAGCCGTTTCGGTTCAGCTTTGGATATTTGCCAAAGGTGACTGTCGATAATGGGGTCGGCTGCCTATTGATTATTTATTGCAATGGACGTACGTACGTAGTGACTACAGTATGTGTGGTATAGATAAATATGCCTTGATGCATACTCTAGAGAGGAGAGACTGTCAATTACGTGGGATATGCGGAAATTTCGATAAATACCAACTGTACGACTTTCCAAAGGGAAGTGGGCCACCACTTGACTTCTACGCCGGTCTTTCTCGCTAATGGAAAATCAGATGATGAATTCATTCTGAATATTGATAAGAATTTTATGCAGCTTATATGAAAATCAAGAGTATTATACTCTAGTATTTCTCCTATTCTCACTCTAAAGAGCGAGTTGAATATCCCCTTATTACTAATTTCATTATCTTATTAGTCCCTAACCTCATATTTGCATGCTAGTAGCAATTAACAAATGGAACGTTTAATAAAGGCGTGGTAATATTTTATGTTTAATTTCTAAGGATCTTGGAATGGAGTTTGTAAAACGACTTGTGGGTTCGTTGGTCTATCAGTGATTAGGTACTTGTAGGCATTATTGCTTATATGGGTAATAAATAACCTTGTGCACAGGAAACGAACACCATATTCATCATAACGTCACAGTTCTGGAATAGCTCTAGGTCGTGTGTGTACTTTACTTCTTCTTACTCATGTGGATGAGAGGGCTGAGTCTATATTTAGCAATGTTTTTACTAGTCGCCAGTGGAATCGTGATAAGTTAGGTGGTACTTTCAAAACATTGTTTTCTAATACCTTAGTCTTGAGAAAATAGACTTTGGACATTTATCAGGGGGTTCTTATTGAGATTTAAGTTATGGGATAGAACTTTGTGTTACTACATTGTATTTTGAAACATCAGTTAATATCTCATCAGGATTAAAATCATGTCTATGGAGGCAGAGCTAGTGGACATCTAATAAAGTAATATAAATTATACATGTCATAGGGACTTCGATTCTATTGCAGAGCAAGATCACAATTATGGTTTAGATGCTATATATAGTTTTGCTACATACTGGAATGTTAGACTGCTTGAATTAAAGCATAGATCTTGGAATGCTGCTTAAAAAGAGATACTATTCTAGTAGGTCTATGTAAATTTGTCATGCCAATGACTATAATAGATAGAATAATAATACTATTGCATGTCTAACTCACCTGACGAGTATCAAAGCCATCAGACACATGTTCGGAGTCACCACCATGGAGCTGCTGGTCGCCTTTTCGTCGATCATCGCCCATGTTACGATCCATTTCGTCGAAAACATGGACGGCTTCTTCAGCTGCCGGCACGCTGTTGCTGTCGGACTCTGGTTCTGTATCCTCACTCCGAGCCACTGACTCCTCTAGTTTGCTCTTGGCGAAGAAATGTGAGATCGTACTCCACATTCAATGATCACAGCATCCGCAATGGGAATAAAGACAATACATACAGACCAGTCCGTGTTCTCATCATATCAATGGTAGGATTTGACACAAAATTGTTCTTTGGAAGTTGTCTTCTCGACTACAAGGATGAGGCAATTATACCAGCACTATCCTCTTCGTAATGACACTGAAGCACAATCCAGTCCAAAAAAGGAAATTCCTGTAGAATCACTATGTACAATGAAAACCGTTGAACTATAGACATACATTAAATAGACAGGTTAGACAGCTCTCGCACTGCCACTCTTACTTCACATTTAACAGTTTGTTTTGAAAGAGATCTTTATTTGTTTTGTCGTAACCGAGCGACAGGTTAGATGTCTGAATACACATACTCGCGAGAAGGTATGACCTTGTTGCATTGCAAGACCAAACCAAAATACAGTAAGTACGCTCCTCGACTAGACTGAGGTTATCCTAAAGAACTTCACCACAAATCATCAAAGGAACCGCCATTCCTACCACTTTTTTTAAAGTAGAATAGTAATTAAACATTGTCTGCAGCTCACGGAAGAAGATAGAATCAAATCAACCAAAACCAAAAGACATTAGCCATGTCAAAAACAAGTAGAACGCATGGAATGTCAAAAACGACAAGAAACTATTCTCTACACAACCACAACGTAAACTGGCTCAAGTCTCCCAAGTAAGATAACATATATATTAACCTATCAAATTGACAATCTAACACTCAACATTTAAAAATCATACAAAATCTTAGACAATCTCAAAAGTGACTATTTTTATCAACTTCATCTTAAAGTACGACACGTCGCGATACGATACGTGGAAAACACAGCAAACGGTATTTGGTCTACCTATCGATTTTCACCCGGTTCTCGGAGAATATCTCACCAACTATCCAAAGAAGATGAAGAGGAGGACCGATATTCTCTTATCAATCGAAAGTAATTCTCAACGTCTACCGTAAAGCGAAAGAAAGTCACGAAAAAGACACTGGACTAGAATTGTTAAAACACAGCAGTTTCCGCTACGGAAAAGTAACAGCAACGAATAATTATCAAAGAAGAATCCTATAAAAAAACTATTATCTCTGCAGAAATAATTCATCGGACAACAAGAGTCTCTCTACGTTAAAGGGCGTACCTCTGGCGAGTCTCCTTGAATAGAAAGAGAGCGACACCGATCATCCATAATACCTTCAAGAAACAACTACCATCTCGGTTTTAAATAAATGGCAACTTATATTCCTGCCAAACGATAAGAATCGCAACGGTTACGACTGACAGAAAGTACCATAAGGTGAAATAGAAGATAAAAGATAGAGAATGCACACAAAAGGATCAGCAGCACTATATACCGTCACAGCACAGAGGTATCACACTTGGCACTAAAGAACGACGTATAGATTCACCAGGTCGCGGAATTCCGGCCGTTTTACGGTCCTCGCGACTTCCTACGATACTTCACGATCCTTTATTCTTCTAGAACATCACCTATTATGCGCGTACACAGCGTGGCGTTCGTCAGCGCGAAAAACCTACGCCTCTCAAATATCCCATGTTCACGGCACGTTCGCCGACGACCATCGCGAAAACGTTCATCCGTACTTCTCGGTGGTGCTGCTGCTGCTGCCGTTTAATCGATAGATCGCTCTCGCGATATCTCGTTCCTTGATGCCGCAACGATATTTCGAGTCGACTTCAGTCAAAAGAAAAAAAGACACACGGAGCAACATCTCGCGGTCGCCATTACTTTTTACTTTGGTCAAACGAAGAACGTTGCTGCTGCCATCTGCCGGACATGTTTGAATTACGCGACTGACGGTTACCGTACAGTTTTATCATACGAGACACAGTCCGGTGGGGTTTCGTAACGACTTTTCCTTTTTTTCAAAATTACATGAATTCCTTTTTTTGTCTCTGATGTCCCTAATTATGACTATTCAGTGGTTTTGTCATGTTACAATCTTTATTCAACGTATTTACAAGGATATATGTACACTGTCATTACAAAAGTTGCGTTAGTGTTAACCACCGACTATAGAATTTGACATTTCAACAAAACTGTATAGTACCACATTCGCGCTGCATTCATACTGTTTCTCTAGCTAAAAATGATATTACATACTTGTCCCTGAAACGCGTGAGCTCCCCTGCGACAACGAGAAGAACGCAAGCGTCTCGAATAAAAATATAGTCGAATAAAAATTTTTTCATACGTTATAGGAATATGACTTATTATATACTCGATCCTCGATAAGTCCCCGTACGATACGATAAAAGATCATTCATCATCAATTTCGTACAGTCGATATATCAGTTATTATTGTCGCCGGCGCTTTACTCGCCTGGAGTATTTGTAATCGTCGCGAAAACCCTGTTTCATAAATTCTAACTCCTAGCATGCCTCCATTACGAATTAAATACATCATTCATTTATATTATCTACGATTAAATAACAGTTAATGACAACCCTGTCTCCAGATAAGATGACGACGGAAACGGCGATATAACGTTACAATAACGCAAGCATTAAAATAACTACCCTCAGCCAATATTACACGCAAAGTACTGAACCCGATTGGCAAATAAAAATGCACGCGTTAACTACGTCTAATTAGAAATGGCACAAGAAATTCGTACTTGCAATTACAAAATGGCGTCAATTTCAAAGTCCTTGCGTGCAGCACCGACATTTGAAGACCTTCAGGATATCAGGCTCCTATCGGTAGGTACGTATAACGCGTATCTATACACATAGATACATCCATACCTCCTTTGTCAAAATTTTGAAAATACATTCGTATCCGAAAGCTCGTCAATTAGTGACAGCCGCAACTCTTAACGACCATATTTTTGTACTTCTTAAGAATGACGTTGCTCTCGTCGAGGAAGTAGAGGACGGATATCGCCGATAGTTTTGTAGGAGCGCAACAAGGCTTGGGAACTTTGCCCGGGCTGACAAGATGCACCAGAGTCTGTACGATGGCATGATTAGTTGCATTCATGTGAGCGTTCAATGGGAAATTGCATTCGCCACTGCAGTAATATGCGTCGTAGCCATCAGGCGCTATAATCCAGTCCTGGAAGATAAATATTCATTAATTAAACCTGCCCGTCTGAGACACTCGGATCTTCTTGATTAGCAACGAACAAGTTGGATATAATAAACCCAAAAGAATGACCTCACAGAATTTGGAATTTGATACAAGAAAAAGGAACAAAGAAGAAAAAAAAGAAAATTATCCAACATTCATTACCTGCCACTTGAGATCCTTGAAGCTTACGTAGAGCGTCTGAATCTTGCAGGTCCTAGAGCTGTACTGAATGGCAGGATCTGTACGACAACAAACAATGACAATAATACAACCAGACGACAACACGTAACATCCTGACACTGTTAATCATCAAATGACAATACTCAATACCTGTGTATGGATTATTGCGATAATCCAAACTGGAGGATTCGCTCTTCTTCCGTCTCCTGGCATCGCGCTTCTGTCTCACCTTAGCTTCACGGATACCGGAACTCTTGAAGAAGCCGACCATGAAGGGTTGTCTATCGGCGTCACCACGTGACCCAACGATACCGATGTCTTCCGGTCGCATTTCATGCACTGTAAACAAACGACAAAGTCAGTTCAGCTCATCAAGGAACAATAAATCTATAACAAGGCAAAAAAAAATGACAAAGACAATATAAACGACAACAAATATATATAATTGACAGGAGTCCAAAATTAATGGTAAACAACTTATAGGAATGTCAGCCGCCATACGCGATTATGCTCTTACATACTATATATACGCTTATGTTTATTAGAACGGCCTGTCTCCTGTCGCGTGGGATTATTTATAGCCAACCTTCATGAATATTAACTGTTTAAGAATCCCATTGCCCCGTAGAGAGAAACAGAGTCAGGAGCGTACGAGATGGCATACGTAGAAAGAGAGAGAAAGAAAGGAAAAAGGAAAAATAAAAAAGGAAACTGGACTCGTTGCTACCTGTCAAGCCGTTCACTTCGCAATATGTGTAAGCGACGAGCGGCCCTGGTTGAAAACCACGCACGCCCTGTAATTACATATCGGCAGGCAAGAGAAAAAGAATCTCGTCGTAATATATTACACTTTTATATATTAATATATCCCATTACATAAGTCACGCTCTTACAATGCAAACAAGGAGTAACACTAATTTCTCTCTGACCTTTGTATCCTCTTAGCAATTGTTATACCTATATATGCATAGACTGTCATCGAAATCTCAACAAAGACAAAAGTGACGACTATATTACCCAGCATTCCTGCATCACAATCGTACAGCAGCAGTGCATCAGTTGTGCACTGATGAATGAAACGAGCTTGTAGAGTGCATCAGCAATTTCCCTGTCAGGTTACCGTGGATGCTGATGCGGATGTGCAGATGCACCTTCTGACCAGGATTATCTATTCCAGGATCGGTCATCCGTGCAAAACGGTCGTACGAGTTGGCGCTGTTGCGAATCGTCGGGTCTGAGAAAGCTAGTATTATAAATTGGCCGGGAGGAATGTGCATTCGCTGTGATTGCGGACACCTGCTTCTGCACTTTGCCCAAGTGCACTCGAGACTGCCTGCTATTCGGAGTATTGGAAGTGCACCGGTGCGCTGGATGCAGGTATCGTTTGATATATAAGAATATTACGTGGGAATTTTGTGCGAAATATTGGTCAGTGTAAACTGCAGTTTCCAATCGTTTCATGCGATCGCGTATGTACGTATGAAGTATATGAAAAAAATTGTACGTGTCGCAAAATAATCGCGACGCAAAGTCGCTGCGCGAGTTAGTTTATTTATGTGTGTATATATATATATATATAAATGATCATATGATCTTATAGATATATATATACATATATAAGGTATGTAGCTGCGATCTTGTGTTTTATATTGAATGATCAAAGGTAAACCGGTTGTCCGGAGAGGACAGGAGAGAGGCTCTGCGAGAGGAAGGAAGGTAAAAAGAGAGAGAGAGAGAGAGGAGAGAGTAGAGCTTATAATATTGCAAGAGAGAAAGAGAGAGATTGAGAACGAGAGAAATCCATAAGGCGAAGTGCGAGGCGGAGGAGAGACGCAAGCAACAAAATGATCTAGGCGCGGCAAACAACAAACTACGCGCACGCGTAGAGTCGCATTGCGCATGCGCACGGAATATTGTATCTAGATTCTTGAATAACTCGAAAGACAGTTTCGATATACGCAATACAATAAGTATCTTTCTATCTTGACACGAGACTCAATAAGGAAATAATTTATTGAGAAGTTCATCACTAATTGAAAAATCGACCGATCAACACCTTTCCAATGTCTCCGATCTCATATAATTTTCCATGCTCCCATTTACACTGTAATGTATCATACAAAGGCTGTTATACATAGATGAGACAGATGTGTAAGACAATTTTCTTTCTTTTAAGATAATCGTTCCCTTCGATTCCCATGAAACGTTTCAATCCCACGGGGTACCTGGGGATTGTCTATGAGCGTCTATACTGTACGGCTATCCCATGGGATATTGGCCCTGTGGATGTCCCAGTCCTTTAGGACCGGTAGAGGATCGTTCGTTATCGTCGTAGATTTAATCTGGCAGGCTACCGCATTCCCGGGTTAAAATGTACGACATTCTACGGGTTGTCCACGGGCGGTTAACAGTAATAAAAATCGCCGATCTCTTCCATACTGTAACTCCAAGAGAAGGAGCAACAGGTGTATTCGGTCTTATCTTTCAGATCGGATCCATCCGCAGCATCTTCCTTGGAGCTTAGCTACCAGCCTAGAAGACTAGGAGGATCTCATCTTGGATTCGGTGGCAGAATTCGATTCAGGTGCCTCCTTATCCTACAATCTCGGTTTCTGACCTTCCTCCTTTGCTTCCTCTCTCGTCTATCCTACTTTTTCTCCTTTTTCTCGTATCCTTCTCTTCCTCCTCCTCCTCTTCTTCTTCATTCTTCTTCTTTTCTGATTCCTCCTCTTCCTCTATCCTCACTCGTTCCTCCTTACCCGATCCCACGCACGCACGTCTCCTGGGTATAGGAAGACAAGACGACGCCACTTCTTGGCCTCTCGTGGATGATGTATTCGTAAAGCTAGTGAAGTATTGAAGCATAGCTCGAATGTGTGACACATAAAAAAAAATTCAAAATACAAATATTACTCCTCGCACCACAAAAATACCATACAACACTAATCACAGTACACCTTACTCATTTCCATTAATCAATATCAACTGCCTGGTGCATTCAATTTACCCATAAAATTCTCAAAATCCGAAGTCATCCTTAATCACTTTATATAATCATTCCATCAGGATATTTTCACTTCTCTTCCTTCGTCTTCGTCTACGTCCAAGTGCATTTGCACCATCCTGCGTCGTATCAACAGTCGATCGTATCCTTCACTAGCTGAGAATACATCGAATCGTATGTGTGATGAAGAGTGCTTTTCAGCATGGTAGTGAGAGCCAGGAACAGGTGTACTGGCCAGAAAGCATATATATCCAAGGAGCAGCATCGAAAGCCAGGTGTACAAGAAACGCCGGGAATCTACCGCGTCGAACTTCTGACCCCGAAGCGTTTATTAGCCACGAGCTATTGCTCAACGGAATATATACATATATATACCCTCTCATACATATAGCTATCTACATAAGAACGCTTGGGATCTCTTATATGCACGTTAAAGGTATAGTAGGTAAGCGCGTGTCCTGGCTTATACATTCCCATAGCCAAGGGCCAGAAGCTAGGCAACTTTATCTTCATTCTTTATGGGGGTCTAACCATGGCGACCAGTGTCCTCCTTCATTCTCTAGGTAGAACACACCGACGACGAGTCAGTTTCATTTTTTTTTTACTTCTTCACAGGGATTCTCACTTTTGACTTTTTATCCTTTGCTCTTCCTGACGATGCCCATGAATATAGAAAGTTCAATGATTCAGATTAACATTTTCATTTTTTAATATTGCACGCTGCACTCAACGAAATGATTATCTTCGCTCGGTCCACTTACTTTATGGGTACCAGAGAAATTTTCTGTGTGCAAATACCTTTATCGCGTGCTAAGGCTTTCTGGCGATTTTGTCAAAGGTCAGCCGTGACGTGGTCATTGCGGAATTTAGGAAAGCGTCTTCGCAGCTTTGCGATTGGTTATTCAAAAGATTGGCTAGGAGATGACTTCTCCTTGGAGACCATCTTCGCACTGATGTATATTATAATTACGCGTATGACAGATGGCTGTTTCAGGAATCCAGTCGACGTTTTCAATCGGCTAAATAATCGCCGTGTAAAATTCTTCGACGAAACTACAGGATCTACCCAGTGCTTTACGTACGGTTACTTCGAGTACGATTATATATTCAGACTGCTGAGGTCGAGCGAGCTAAACTTAGAAATCGATCCCAATGATGTTCGCCACGAATCGTTTATGTAAACCAATCTTGATATTTCGAATATTTCATCCTGAATACACGGTACCAGGTACCAGAGCTGGTACCACTATTAATTTCTAATTAATAGAAACTTTAAATATCTTCTACCAACCTGAACGATCTGCAGGATGAACGGATAGATAAAGTCCACGATTACCATCCGGATTGTTCACCCAATGTTGAAGGGGTTCACTGACATTCAACGTCAACCATCCCTCGCGTCCAGTGGTGGTATTTACGGAATCCACATATTGTAATTCTCGTTCCCTGAAAAAAAAAAACAACAATAATAATAAGCAATACAAAAAATAAATCAAAGCTTGATATCCAGTATAAATAAAATTCAAAGATTACCAATAGTAAAATTTCTTATGCAATATCAATCGAGCACGTGATCGATCACAGGCATTGAGTAATAATTTTCTACATCCAACCAGACACTCCCCAGTGAATAATGATTAACCGTATAACAATTCTCACCTGACTTATGTTAAAGATCAGGGATGCATTCTGATGCTGTGGATCCACGTGACGCCAATAAGAATTTAAATGCGTATATAAATTCTAGACAATGGTTACTCTGTTATCGTGCCCATATAAGATTCTAAACACTGATGCGTATCTTATTCTAGATATATCTATACTCCATCCCCATCCAGATGCTACCAGAATATACAGTCGGGATGCTGTGAATGATAAAGATGTACGAAACGTCGTCCCCAGGTTTGCTCTCGGCCGTATGCTTTTCTCACGATGGAATTCAGGATTTTTCATGAAGAACGAGCATACGGTATGCGTCACGCTTTTGACAGAAGACGCGCGCGTGCGTAAGTGCGTAGGCTAAATAATGCCCGAGTTCTGGTGAGCATGCCACTAATGACGTCTCCTTGGCTAATTTACCTCAATTTACGGAATAGCGTTTCCTGCCGGACACGGACCCGGTCCCCCTAGTGCGACGTCAGGTCGTGGTACGAGCGTACTCAAGAAGAAGAGATTAAACCACCAGAGAGGATTTAGTGTATAAAATTAAAGAAAAAAAAATCCCTATATATAAGACGATAATGGTAACAGGGATTGGTGGGACCTAGTTCGACCCTGAGGTATAGCATCCTGGAACTCACAGGTAGAACAAATACCTGGCATTTCTCAGGGAACTAAGGACCGCCTAATTAGGGACACAATGACGATGTCAAAACTACGGGCGAAGCTAATTTTCGAGAAATTCGAAATTGGCCCCCTTACACCCACCACTGGCCAGGAGTACCGTTTTCTCCTTGTGCCTTATGGGAATATGGAGTCAGCTGCCATTTTCATGCCGTAACCATAGGTTGTGCAAGGTTAAAATTGTTTCATGGGATAATTCCCCTACTTCTTGGAATCCTCAAAAAAGTTTTTTTTACAGAAGAAAAAAAACAAAAGGTTGTCTTGGCCATTAGAAAACTAAAATACTCGGATCCCGACGATCTTTAGTTTTACGCAGACTCCCTTTTTTTTTCTTTTTAAGTACCGTTCGACCAAACTCTTCTGTTTCTCTAAGAGTTTCGTATATCTTCTAAAAGTATCCGTAACCAACACGAAAAATCAAATTGTCTATATTTAAGCGTCAGGAAGGTCGTTCCCGTGCAAAGCTGTATATCACGATATACGCAATAAGACTTCTAGAAACTGTAAATTCCAATGGAGTCGTAACTGGAAACACCTATAGCGAATTCCCCACTACGATCGAGACTCACTTACTTTTAATAGCACGAGATTCCGCATAATTCGCCAAACCCATTCGAATCTGCCGCAAATAGCTAGAGGCTCGAACGCTTAAACAGGATCCTGATTTTAGGTCTAGGCACAACTCAGCAGCTGATGAACGTCGTCCAACTTACCAAAGAGGAATAAAATTCCCACGACTGTCTAACCGATAAAAACACAGACATCGATCACTGATAAATATTAAAAGGATTGGATTGATCATCCAGAATCTCAGCCAAGACCAAGCCTGGGTTAGGAAAACCTTTAAGCTTATCGCAAAGGCTCTCTCCAGGAGATGACGTGCCTGATAGAACCCAACGAAATTACCAATATAAAACAATCAGTTATCCTCACCCGTCCTCAGTGCGTAGAACGCGATAAGCCGTTATCATATAAGAACCACGATTTCGACGATTCTTGATATCCGAACTCTGATAGAGCCTTAACTCAGCGCCGATTATGTGTTCACCAGGAGGCACTTCCGAAACGTCGAACCAGAGTCTCTTTCCACGTTCGTGCCTGACAGCAGCCACGTGGTGATCTGAAACCAAGAAGAATAACACCACGTGTATAAGCATCCACAAGCGTTATCACTAACATCATTAAATCATGAAAACAAAGGAAAAAAGAATTCATGATCGATGACTGATACGCGATCAGTAGCTCTCACGTACGTCATCCCATTTAAGGCGTGTGCAGAGATTTAACGGGGCGATTTCACCAAAACGTGACGAACGTGTACGACCAGGCAAACCGGCCGTTACATTCAAGAAAAGTTCGATCACTTTGCCTTTTAAAATAATTCATCCTAATGCCAGAACAAAAATCGCCGTATATATACAAACACAAAAAGATTTGTCACCAATGAAAACAAAAATAATCCATAGAGAAAGATCAATCAAAAAATATATATGAATCAATAAAAAAAGACCGTATCGCAATAGGGCGTGACAAACGAGATAAATAAATTATAATACACATATGATCAATCGTCATAACGTATAATATACATATGATCAACCCCCATAACAGAATCCATTATATCCATCCAACCAACTGGATTAATACAGCCCTCTAATCGTCTCACCATAAATGAAACGTATAACGAGCCGTGGACAATTCGCAGCGTGAAATCATCCTTTTTTAAAAGCACCTGTATCCTTCGGGCCTTAAGGCCCCATGACTGCCACCACCAGTAGACTGTATTCTATATCTCCCTCTTAAGCGAGGGGTAAGTATGTAGTAAAAGTTTCACAGTGTCCACCCTGAGATAACTTGGAGTATATAGAAAGCCTTCTCCTAGTACACGCACCCAGATGTATATATATATATATATAAACAAGCAGGCACGTTATATATATATATACACACACAGAGACAGGTACATGCCTATAGTACGTACACCGTAGTTCCTTTTCGAATCCTGCGGGTCCCATGAGCTCCCAGGAGGCTAAGTAATGCCTAATGTTCCCGGGGGATAAGGGCATAAAAATTTGTTTTGTTTTTTCGGACGGCCGCATTCCAACGGCACCTGATTGCCACGAGCGAGAGCGGAACCCCACTCGGGGTGGTCCGAATAGCTTGGGACGATCCTGGGGCCCCCGATGCTCTTGCTCACCGGAGAGCCAGAAGAAGAAGAGGAGTAGAGTTTTGTTTTTTACTCCCTTCCTATACCGTCTCATACCATATACCTCCCATAAGATATACCTCCCTCACAAAACCCTCTCTATACTGTATACACAGAGGATACTCCAGTGACGTGTATATATATATATATATATATATACGCTCTTACAGGTCCACAAATACAGACTCCATTGGAAACAGTCTCTCCTTAGCTGATCTTCTCATCTCCGTTGCTCCTCGTGGGTACCACCCTCCCTAGAAGCTGGGACCCCCGTGAGAAGGGCGATGGAGGGGGAAGAGCGAGAGAGAGAAAAAGGAGAAACAAAAAAAAGGGAGAAGAAGAAAATGTGCCCGCGGCGAACGCGCGGGCCCCCAAGTTGAGACATTTTTACCTGGGATAGGGTACCACGGCCTGACTCCACGGGAAAGAGAGATATTGACTCATCTCTCTATCCTCCTGGTACTTCTTCTTCTTCTTCTTAAACCTTCCTCCTCGTACTCCTGGGAACTGAGGAACCCACCCGGTGAAACTTTTTGGTAATATATGGACCGCGCTCTGGTACTCACGTTTGTATAACTGTCCGGACTGTGGATAGATCCTTAGATGGATAGATAAATGAATGGATGGCTTTTGTTGAGTGTATATATGTATATATGCACGATGGGTGGCACAGTTGGTACCCGTGCAAACTAGGGAATTTAATAGAATCTGTCAAATTGGTAAAATAGCTCAATTTGATCCTGGTGGGTCTTCAGTTACTTTTTAACCTCAACTATTTTTATCACTCATTGAATTACCATGTCGAACATTCATCATTCTTGCCTACAAGCGTGTCGGACTGATATAAACTGTCGAATGAAAATATTTGGACGTTTACTTTTAACCTTACTTCTTATTTCCTCTATACTTTGCCTAGGGATTTTTCACGTTCCTAACAAGATCGGCCTGGACTAGATACTCGGGACATTTGGGTCTCCCATTGCGTATGCATTGCGCAATTGTAAATACCAGGAAGAGCATTCTCAGACGAAGGAGAGTGAACTGATCGGAATAACAATGTATAAGCTTGAAGAAAATAATGACGATACACTCGAGATAAGGTAAACAGCCCATCTTTATTGCAATCGATTCGATCAGTATGGACCGGCTGTGATACCAGTAAATCGTATCGAAAGATTTCGTCGAAATTCGCACAGACCCTTGTCGTAAATTGCACACGCCGTATACTCAGCCAATCAATTAACTCTCGTTGGGCATGGTAGGCACACGTAATAGCGATTTAATTTATGTCCGTTTTTATCGAACGACAGAGTTCCCAGTACTGGGTTGGGTACATGTCGAATAAGTTATGGTTATAGGTATTAATTTATATGCATGCCGCACGGCATAACACACATCCGAGCCTAGAACGTTCTCGCTTGTAAGAAAAAGAAAAAAAAGAAGAAGTAAAGGAGATATAAAGTGAGACGAAGCTGAGGAGAAAATAAAAAGGGTGAAGAAAAGAAATGAGATAGAGAAGAGACAGAGATGAGACATGAGAATTATTATGTGAGTGTATAAATATATATATATAAGTACATGAATTTCTTAGAAGACGAGTCACACTTCTTGCGCATTGATTCAGGAACTGTATAATAAATTTTCCTTTTTCTTTTCTGCTAATTTATACATTTTTCAGTATGGACTAGGTACCGACTGTACCTTCTTCATGGAGCTGAAAGGTAACTGGCCCAAAAGGGCCCGAAGAACCCGGCACGCCGTTAACTACAGGCGCCATTGTAAAATCCTTTGTGAGACATGAGAAATGAGAAATTCATTAGGCCCATGGCACTTTTCCACAAAGATTAGGAAATCGAAGTAATCCGTTTGCACGATTCTTCCTTGGCGCCTGTATATACGGCCGTGGATATTGGTGTTCGTTTTCCTTCCTGATTGTGTGACAAGGAAATTCTTCAATTTTTCCATATTTCCTTGAGACTTTTTATTGCTGCACTCAGTAGTCTGTACGTATACTTTTCTTGTTCAACTTGCGCATCGAAAGGTACTTTAGACTGCGCGCAGGTTTGTTTCTACAGAAAATTGCAGTGTATCGCAAAAGTTAAAATCGCTACTACTAGTCGACGTGGCGTCGCAAAACGAAGCTTACAGAGAATCATCGAGAAGATACGTGCCAGTCAATTAATACTGTACAGCAATTACACAGAGTCGTACAAAGATACGTGCTGTGCGTATCGGCCGTACGATGGATGATACCATTCATTGGAAACCCGCGAAAACGTCATTCATTGACAGTGAAACAAGAGGGGCCATAGAAACGAGTCTCTTGGAAATATGCCTATATAAATGCTTCGAGTGACATTGAAGCATCGATATTCACGTTAGAATCGGCAAGTGGGAAAAGAAAAGGCGTAAGAAAATTAAAAAAATACAGGAAACGTCCAATTGGAACGAAACAATATAACAGAGTACAAACTCTCAACGATTCACGTATTGAGTGATGCTATCAGGTAAACAAGTGGTAAACAACATAAATATAAACGTGGATCACTCACTATGCGCCGCAAACGACATGATGACATCGCTCTGGTCGATGGCCCTGAGATCCTGGCCGGTAAGGTCGAACTCTCCGGACGTCTGGGTGTGCAGGGTGACCGGTTTTTCCTCATCCTCGCCAAGAGTATTCTTGTAGATATCCAAGAGGAACTTGGGTGCTGATCTCTTGACTTGAGGCACCTTACCAGCAGTGTTCCTGGGTCTGTCTGGTAGTCCAAGAAGATTGAGTATTTCGTGCTCCACTTCGCGCTTTTCACGCTGGGTAACAACCCTGTGAACGACTGTCTGATCGAGGCCATTGTCCACGTAGAGTCCACTGAGCCGTTGCCCATCGGTCAGGGTGAGTAGCTGCCCGAGAAGGAGTACGAGAAACAAACGTGGACTCCAGGAAGTGGACGCGAAGGAAGAAGTTGAGGAAGTGGAAGCTGAATAGGATGAAGACGTTGGCACGTGCACCGGGATACGCAGATCCATCCCGCTCTTTGAAACCATCTCTTGCGAACTTCCTCCTCGGGTTTAGCACTAGTTTATTTTTATTCGTTGAGTCTTGCTCTTATTGCCTTTTTTTTTAATTTCTTCTCCCTATACGATTTTCTTGTTATTGCTTTTTTCTTCCCTCTCTCAATTGTCCTTGCCACACCGCAACCGCCTCGGGGCGGAAGACTCCCTGGAAAGTCGTCCTCGTCGCGATGAGTGTCCCCGGTATGCCGCCGGTGTCGCCCGGTTCCGTTCACCACTGACTAACTACTCGGTGACCACTGCGGGTCTGCAATGCCAGTGCGAGTCTGTTTGTCTGGCCCGATCGCCCATACCTACACCTCTGTACAGTTCCTCACGAGGCCTCACCACCGCCTCCCAGGACCGTACCAAGCGAACCTTGTCGCCCATTCTCTCTGAATGAGCGCACCTTATACAATACAATTTTACTAACAGTTCATCAGAATATTTATCGTCCATATAGCCTCCTCTGTTCCATATTCAGTCCCATGTCCTATGGCAGTTCCATGTTCATTTAATTAACATTATTAATTAATATAATTAAATAAAATATAAATTCCATAATCATTCCTTGCGCCTCTGTATATCGTTGCTGTTGACACCTGAAAACAGTAATACCATAAATACCAAGAAAAATTTGTTATAGGTTTATCATAAAACAATTTCTTCAATGTTCCATAATTTTTTTAAAAATAATATATTGTGCTACTAATCTTGATGTACCTCTATACTACTATACCGTAATTTATGATGGCTGAAAGAAGCTTATTGTATTGGTAATTTCCAGCGCCGTTTCTGATCAATGGATTTTTCCAGAAGGAACAGAGTTCATCCATTTTCGTACTGTACGGTGCTACCATGTATAACAGAATTGTAACAGTGTCGTAGAAGATGCAGATAAGAATAACACCTCGAGGAGCTTCCTGAGCGGAAACTGGAGTCTGCCATTTCGTGCATCTGTGTTTTGATATCCGATATCCTGGCAACTGAGGGAAGTTCTACGTCGGCTGTAAGGAAGCGAAGGTGAGATCGTATCCTCGTTTTATGTAATCCGAGCGTCAACTTTCATTTTGTCAAGAGCCTCTGGGTCGTGCGCGTTATACCAATAGTATAATACATAAAGTATACATAATACTATGGCCTGAGAGAAAATAGAGAGATAGACAGTCGGATAATACCGTGCAGTGACTTACGACGTGTCGTAGAAAAATCAGACGGAACAGGGGCGGTGAACATTGTTAAATGTCAAGCTGAAGAATCATTCCAGTAGCGTTTCAGTGCCCCTGTATTACTGCCACCCGAATTCACCGCGTTCAGCTACGTCCCTGGGGCATAGAGATAGGACCGCCCCTGCCGAAGAGGTAGGCGTACACCGTTTCTGCTCTAAAGTGGCGCAAACGATCAGGGCTGGTGAACATAACTACCGTGCGACGAAGGTCCTCCCCACGTACTGATAGACGATGATCTACGACACACGAAACATAATATAGATCAAAATCCTCTGTGGTAACAGGCGTTGATTAGTGAAGAAATAAATTTTACCTTTTGTTGGCTCCATTGATTTTGACTCCGGGCAGAGACGGGATGCTGATAACATTTTTTTTCTTTTTTAATTGGAAAACGGTGAAAGGCGCGCTAAAAAGGTGTCATTAATTATTTTCAAAAAGCATCTTTATACAGGACTGACCAGGAGGTTATGGTGAAAGTGAATCTGACTGTCGTATCGGTAACCTGGGTGGAATCCGATGCACCGTGTGGAACCCGGATAAAGAAGAATAAAAAGATAATTGCCAAGGTGCATGGTACAAAGTGCGTTCCTGGTTATGATAAAATGTCTAAGATGCATGGAGGAGGAGGAGGAGGAGGAGAAGAAGTAAATTAATAAGAAGTGACGAACGTAGAACGGGTTGGTAAGTTGTAAAACAATCCTAGTAACTTGTGTAACAATGAAAAGAGACATAATCAACGATGAAGATGAAGTAAAAGAAAGTCAGGTCGTTCTACAGCCCTGGTCGACGGGTATCATCGCGTAGCTACCCAGGAGGACTCGCGAGGAAGAGAAGACAGATAGATAGGCAAGCAGGCGTGCTCGCGCGCGCATGGGCCAAGATAATAAATAAAGTAAATAGAGGATGTATATAGGAGGTAAATAAATAAATAAAAGAAAAATTCACAGAGCAGATGAGTGGGGATGAGATGCGGAGTTGAGGGAGGAGCAAATTCTCTTGGTCGGATCGAGAATCTTGCTAAGAGAAAATAAAGAATGAAACAAGGGAATAAGAAAGAGAGAGGGAGAGAGAGAGAAAGAGAGAAAAGATACAGATAAGTATATGTACATGTATGTGATGTGCGCGCGCGCTCTACGTGATCTCTGTTTGCCTTGATTTCTCGGTGGAGCCCGGCTGGCTCTCTCTGTTGGCCAGGTCGGTGCCAGGGAGTCTACCGATACCAGCTGTGCACCGGTAGACTGCCTGCCTCTGGCACTCGCGCCGGTCGGGACCCTGGGACCGGTTATACTTGACCCAGCGGTTTATACTCGCACACGGGAGACCGGATCGGACCGCTACCGAAACACCAGGCCGTCCCGATCCCGATGCCGATGCAGTCGTCTCGACACCTTTATTTCTATTTTCAATTCCACTTTTTTATCTTTATTTTTACATACAAAGAACTTAACGACCTCTTTGTCGAACCTTCCCGGGGGGTTCCCCGCTCAAATAAAATCAAACGGAACGGTCCTGTCTTGCGATACGGTCTAACTTATTTATTAAGGTAATTTAGATAGTGCCAGATACGTATAGTGAGTATAATTAGAAATGTCGGAATTTCTATTAAATTCTTCTATATTTCTTCATCCAGTATGTACATGTTTGAGTATGTAGTAAGAATGTTATATATGGAATTTTTCAGGTTATTCGATTGTTAATGGATATTTCATATTTTTCATTAGACTACCAGAGATAGATCGTTACGTAACAAATAAAATATTCTTACGGCTTGTAAAGTGCCGTGTGAATGATCCCAGGGGTCCATTCATCGTTTTGTTCAAATAGAATCTAACCGGAAGAGTCAAAGCCCTCAAAGGGTGTAGGGACTTCTTGAGGGAATTTAACAACGGTCTGTTAATAGTATGTGAGGATCCTGTACAAACATAATCAAACGAGAGGCGAGTTTGCCCACTTGAAAAGGACAAATAAACAGACGAGCTCACTCGAGGATTTTTTTTCAATGTGAAAAATATTTAACCAACCTCTCTGTAAGATGGGCGCATTTCTTTAGAGGTAGATTAATTGAGAATATAATAAACAATGACTTCGAAGCTTGTTCGTAGCTGGATAGTATTGGAAAGGGTACGTGATGACTTGAATGTAAGAGTGGCATTCTATTTGTCCGAAAACGTAAAGAATTCATTCTTATGATAAAATAAAAAGTATTTAAGATTATTTACAAACATAAGGAATAGCATTGTCATACATGAAACAATAGATCAATGTTATTCTGTTTTAACGAATAGTATTTTGTCATTCGTATTGTTAATGTCAGCTTCTACTTCACATATTTTTCCATAAATTTACGGTGAAACTCGCTTCTCAGAGAGTCATTTATGAAGACATCCTGCTTCTTCTTTGGCTCAGAACGCGCACAGTTCTTGAAGACAACGTCATCGTCCCATCTTCTTCTGACCTTCATGTCAGTGCGAGTACTCTGGGAAGAATAATTCAGCAAAGGATTTCCAGAGAGAATATTCTCCATCCTTATTCTTTCCTCTTCTTGTTTCTTTTCCATGTCCTGTAATATCAAAATTCAAGATGCTTATAGTATATTCAGAAATTCTATAACACAGTCATATTACAAATGTACGACATACTTTTTTTGCTTGATCTGCTGCTCGTTCTTTCTTGATTCGTTCTAGCTCCGCAAAAATTGCAGCACTATCATCATCTTCACTGTCCGAATCTGATTCGTCTTCATCAAGAGGATCGTCAGCATCCAAGCTAGCTGCAGGAACTTGATCCAACTTCTGTCTTTTGGAACTAGGCGGCAAAGCTTCCCTGGCAATTTCAATCATGCGTCTGTTAGAGGATTTGTCCTTCTCTCGCTCACGTTCTTCCAATTCCTTACGGAAATCACGGTTGCGCAGTTCCTCAATAGTTCCCTGACCATGTTCACTGTACAGAAAAGGATATTCGTTATAAGCTTAATAAAGTATAGGTTATGTCACCTATTTTCATAAATATATAAATCCAAATACTAAATATACAAATCCAAACAATAATAACCAGAAATATTTATATCAGTGACTATTGATTAAGTGTCTTACCGGTATTTTAGCTTTGTATGCGAAGGTAAATCGCGACTACTATATTGTTTTGAAATAGCACTCAAATCTTTTTCACCACGTCCCTGTCCACCACGGGCTGGTTCGAATGTTGGTCTCGCTGCGGTCGTCATCTTTGACTTCGATAATTTTATTCAGAGTAATGTACACTTGTTCACAATAAAATATATTTATACTGTTTTCAATGAAATTTTACGCTTCTCCTCCCTCAGCTTTAGTTCGCAACTGTTCCAAACTGTTCACAAACTTTGCGTGTCCTTCTTCCTTATTGGTTGGATTTTCTGCGCGTCCTTCGCTAGCGCCATCTATATTGTCATAATAAATGCACTACTACCAACTTAAAGCATGAAATTCGTAAGATTCAAGAATTTTCACGGAAATGTTATTTTACATGATATTTATTTTTTTCCAATATATCATTATATAATCCTTGCGAGAATATGTACGTTCCTCTAAGAAAATTATAAAATGTAGAAAATAATAAAATACAAAATTATGATCATGAGAATATTTAGCGGTACATTGTTGACGCCACTGATTTTTGTAATGATCATGCATCACGAGTAACGCGGTTACTTTTCAAAATTACATTACTTGCTGACTATAAATAAATAACAGGTATAAGAATAGAGTTAACGAATTATTATACTTTGGCATTTACCAATGCATAGTTTTATTGTAAAACAGTCCACTGACAATTTTCAATGATAATATAAAACTATTTACAAAATATTGTTTCAATTAATTGCAAAAATAATTACATCGAATCAGTCATATTTACAAATGAAGAAGCGTCTATGTAACAAGTTGTAAAAGCAATGAAAACAATTTAAAAGATAAAACAATATACATTAAATGATTAAGTACAAGAAGAGATACATATCTCGACTTATAGAGTCATAAGTAAAATATAGTCTCATATACAATTATTACTGAAAATTATCACAGAGAATGTATGAAATCGGACGGTTCGATTTTCTAAATTCTAAATTGTTTGTCAGTACTTAAATTCTACTTAACATATTTTTCCTTATATCTATGATGAAAGTCACTTCTCAAGCAATCGTTTATGAAGACACCTGATTTCTTCTTTGGCTCAGAACGCGCACAATTTTTAAAGACAACATCGTCATTCCATCTTCTTTTCACTTTCATGTTAGTGCAGCCAGGTTCAGAAGAATAATTGAGTAAGGGATTGCTGGATAGAATATTCTCTGTTCTCACATTCTCTTCTTTTTGTCTCTTTTCAATGTCCTGTGATCATAATAAAATTGCAAGTAGATTAGAATCTATTCAAATTCTCAATTATGTTCAATAACGTTGAGATCCTATAAATTAATAATATACCCTTTTTGCTTGATCCGCTGCTCTTTCTTTCTTGATTCGCTCCAGTTCCGCAACTATTGCAGCACTGTCATCGTCTTCACTCTCCAAATCTGATTCATCCTCCTCAAGAGGGTCATCAGCATCCAAACTAGTGACAGGAACTTCATCCACTTTCCGCCTTTTGACATTAGGTAGACATTTCTCTCCGACAATTTCGTTCACACGTCTACCAAAGAATTTGTCGTTGTTTAGTTCCCATTCTTTCAATTCCTTACAAAAATCACGGTCACGTAGCTCTTCGATTGTTCCTTGGCCATATTCACTATACAAAAAGAGATACAAATTATAAATACAAAAATTACGAATTAGGTTATCAATTAATAATATACATAAAAGAAAACAGTAACCAAATATATTAATCTCACTGACAATTTAATAAGAATCTTACCGATATTTTAGCTTTGTATGCGAAGGTAAATCACGACTGCTATATTGTTTTGAAATAGCACTCAAATCTTTTTCACCACGTCCCTATCCACCACGAGCTGGTTCGAATGTTGGTTTTGCTGCACTCGTCATTGTTCACACTATTGTACTTCAATGTAAAAGTAAATACTCTGTTTACAGTAAATAAACTATATTTATAGTTCTTAAAGCAGCTTCACCTCTCTGTACGTCCACCCACTTCGGTCGCCAATTGACAACTGATTGCAACTGATCATAACAAACCACATCAGACTGCGCGTAGCTACGACGCATCTATCCCCCACTCCTTGTACAACGTGCCACAGCTGCTTCCTCATTGGTCGAACGTAGTACATATCACTCCAAAGAAATTTTTCAACACTCCTTGTAACGGCATTACTGTTTACAATCGTTTAAAAAAGATTGTAACCGTTAAAAGCAATAAAAAATATTTTACTACACAACCCTGAATAAAATAACCGTAACCAACATTTCGTGATACTGAATTTTATTGTGAGACGGTACATTAATAAATACAATACTTTCAATGATAATATAATACTAAATACAGAGTACTATACCGATTAATTGGGCAAACGTAATTACATCGAGTCGGACGCATTTACAAATGAACAAAGGTTTTACGCCAGGTAGTAAAAGCAGAGATTGCAATAAATGTAGAAATTTCAAAATCGTCACGTACACGTCATAAAACAATTAAATACAAGAATTCATACACGTTCCTCAACCTATATACCGTGTATAGCATTAAGTAACGTGCAGTCACACAGTGTCGCCCTAATTAATAATTGTCAATAAATATTATTACAGAGGATCTACATAATTGGACGACTGAATTTCCTTCTACACTTTCCATCGTTCGTCACCACCGTATAACCACGTTACCCGTTATTATACACTTCCTCGAGTGACGTACAATAATAACCCTTAAAATGTAATTGTGCGTTCTCAAAGTGTAGAAAGACAATAATAATAGAATTTTGGTCGGATTTTATTTGGTCTCGAAAATACGCCACATTTAATAAATCTATGGGGTAATCTGTACCAGAGTTATACATACAATATCGAATATTATTTTCACGGAAATTAACAAGAAATCGATAAATTCACTACTAACATTAAAAAGTCACCGGTTTACCTTGATAAAATTTCAATGTAAATTTGTAGCTAATGTAAAATATGGAAAATACTTTTTTTTTCATTCTCTAGTCACAACGGTCAAGTTATTTTCTTTTTTTAGAACGGATTATATTTCACAAGTATGACTTTAATTGATGGATTCGTAATTGACAGTCTATTGTTTTCAATTGATTTAATTACCGTAAAACTTAGTCTGAGGATACGATACGTATATGGGAGATTTTATGATTTTCATTTCTTAGCGTTAACACGTGTAACGACGAATCTATAAGGATTCATTGTTCGCCTGTTATCAGTAAATATCAATCTATTATCTACGGAGACACGTCCGGCAAACGAATTACATTGTACACAGTAATAAATTCTTATGCTCGTAAATAAGCATCATCATGTATATGTTTTAAGTCAGCCTTATCGGTGTAACGTTAGAATGAGATTTCGTATTTATTGGATTAGTGTAGCATACGCGTCCACGCATATACATTCTTACTGTGTATATGTGTATATATATATACTTTCTACTGATCTCCCACTCTAATAAAAAATTCCAATTTTTATTCCATTTCTATCAAAACATCTCACTCGACGATCGAACAGTTTGCGCCAAAAAAAAATTAAAATAATTCCGATATATAAACAAATAAAGTCATCGCTGAAATCTTCGAAATTGAAGACTCCTAAATCTGGCCGATATCTTTGGATCGGATTAAAGTGGAAAAATAATATTGTATAATTAACGTAAAGTAAACATTGCATATTTCGAGTGAAAGTAAAGAAAAAAAATATTCCACGTTAACGTCATAAAATCGCCGTGTCGCGATAAATCGCTATACACAATAACCGCATTCGTCTCGGGCATCACAAAACATCTTATTTTTTTTTACATATAAATTCGTAATACACAATTAATCAACACTCGAGTAAACGTCTCAAATTAACAACGTTACATTAAATTCAATTATATCCGCGCGGGCTTTGCACAGATGGAGGAGACCTCAGATTGGAGGTTGAAGGAAACGAAATTCACCGCGAATTTACATTGTGCTAAACTATCTATAAAAACATTGTGTACACGATACTGTATATTTACATAATATTGCTGAAAAATAAAAAGAAAAAGAGAAGCACAAATAAAAGCTCGGTGTCACAGTGACCAGAGAAGGGAGCGCGTGGTCTTACTTTTCTTTATAACGCTCTAAGAAGACCTATCACAAACTTGTTTACAACGAAACTAATCATTTATACAGAGAGAAAAACTGAGAGAGTTTAAAACGTTAATTGGAGCGAATGAAAAGCTAAGTAAAACATTACCTACAGTGTAATTACGTAGAATTATTATTTAATAAATGAATCATATATCACCTTAGCTAGGATAATACAATAAATATCAATTCATTGTAATAATAATGCAAGGGACGATTCTAATCGTCCACTGAGGACTACCCTTCTCTTTACATTATATGCGCTTACGTATATTATGTGTGATTACATCTATTACGTAAAGGTGCTGAAATATACAAAAAAAATTCATAAATTCATATACAATTTGTTCATACATAAATGCCCCACCACACGCGTTCACCTACCTAAATATACTAAGGAGAATTATAAATTTTCTGTAAAATATCATTTCGCTTCCCTATTGTTATTGCGATTAATACTAAGATAATATAATCGCCAAAATCCTTCCCCCTCGTCATCCCATCCGTTCCACACTAGACAAGCATGCATGACTTAGCATACTAGAACCACACGTAAGGAGGACAAAAGGTTTTGGATAAGATAAGAGAAAAAAAAGAATCCAAAAAGTCGCTCTGTAGTCAGTCGTTAAAATTTAAAAGTTTGCCAACGTAAATAAATTTACACAGTGGACCAAATCCTGAATATACTCGTTCTCTAGTTGAACATTACGGCAGTGTTATCTCTTTACTTCCGGCCAATTACCTAGGCCCGTCTCTCTACGTTATCGATCCTATTAATAATACTCTCTTATCACTTTTGGACATACCTGGGCGTTCAGTGAATTATCAATTGATTAAACACGGCGAGAAATTGCCTCTCTATCACTTTCATTCGGGACACCCTGTACGTACGCACACGATACATTACACAGTTTCTGTCCGATAAAAGTGCCGCGTTAATTAATTCGTTATAATTGTTTAATTGGCGCTTGATTATCGGAACTTTCAATTAACTTACATTAGTTCCACTTTGCGCTATCACGAGCCAGTCGACACACGCGTTTCCCGCAATCGTGTATTCCACGGATTATAAAGTGGAGAAAAAATAATAAGGAAAATAGAAAAAGAAAAAGGAACAAGAATTTCACAATTTACTATTCAATCTCGACTCTATCGAAGTTCACAGGCAATTTGGCTAATATTTTATTATCTCGTTAAAATAGCACGATCGACCTACGCGTTGGTACGTGACTTCGCTATCATTCTCTAATATCAAAGAGAACGTGAAGAATTATTCTAACTAGAATTGATCAGCCTAGCGTGAGAGCAAGCTGATACTAGTTATTAAATATAATATAAAATGTATAAATTTCATACTAATTGCTGGAGGCTATAGGTGAGAAAGCATTAGGTATGGTAATATAAAATAATATACTGGCACGGTTCGCAATGTTATGCGCCTGCGCGGTTTAGCAAGAAACTGATAAGCGAGGTTAACAGAAATATAATTTGTACCTTTTTTGCTTTCTATATCGAGTGGGACTATATATAAATTCTATATGTGTATATATATTTGTGTACGATTATTCATACCTGGGACGATATTACTTTAGACACCCGTTAACCGGTTAGTCTTGACTTAGGCGGTACTAGTATGATTATTAGCACCACTAATAGCACTGAAGAGTGCAGCACTGTTGCGCTTCCAACTTCCTATTTGTTCGTCGGGCCAGACTGGTTCGCCAAGCAAGGATGATAAGTTTTGACAAAGTTTTTGATAATTCTCACGAAGTACTTCCTGATACTCGTGCTGATCCGACGTGATCAATTTGCTGTTTATCTGTAGCGCTGTATAACAAATCTTTACGAATTCTCTGTAACAGAAAGTTGAAACGACGATTATTGTAGGAATTGTAGAGAATTTTGTTTTATGTGTGAATTCTCGTAATTACCTGAAGACATCCTTTAGTTCTTCTACTTTGTCGTCTGGGTATTGTGGTGAAAGTGCTGGATCCAGGAATGCTGATGCGTAGGCTAGAGGTCCTGCATTTACAGTTACGCAGATACTTCCTTGAAGTCTCAATTGAAGTTTCTTGGCATCGGTTGGTGCTATTAGGGCTACGTCTTCTAATTCCTGCACTCGCTGTCTCATCTCATCCAAAGCCACTTCGATGGGGCTGAGTTCCATTATTCTTTTTTCTGTTACTGGTATTCGCTTCTTGATATACGGAAAGGAGTACTCGGCTGCAAAGTGGAAGTATTGAAATGAAATAATAGTAAGTGAGAATGTTTAAGGATGTCGAAAGATCTTATATTACTTGTAAGGATCGTTCTTCTTTTCCATTGATCTTCAGGGTTACCCCTGGCTTTGCCTTCCTTAGTGAATGGTGTCTCAAACATAAAGCACGATACATCATGGTTCTGTTCAAATTCTGTTGGTCGTGCTTCTAGTTCATATTTTTCAAAATATGGAGTAACGTGTGTCACTTGGATATATGCTGTCTTGGTATCTAATTCGCTGATATCCACAGGTACGGAATCCATAATCATTCTCACGTTTTCCGCACCGAATTTTTCCGAATGTAAACGATGAAGGCGTTCTGATATCTCTGATAAGGACGTGACTTTCGGTTCCTTATAAACGTACTCTTGTCCGTTCTCTTCCTCAAAGTAAGCCTGTACACACGATGGAATTAATTCTTCAATATAAAAAAAATAAATACAAATCTACTTACACTTCCGAAGAAAGCGACCCGATAAAATCTACCAAGGAGTCTCTTCCCACTTTTGCTGACCTCCACGACCTTATTACAAGCCTGCGCCAAATGCGTATAGCAATTCGACAAAGCTTCATAATTCCTTTTACTCTCGTACATAGGAACGATCAAACGATAAAGATGGCCCAGGAGTTCAAAGCGCTCAGCTTTCTCCAGCATCTCAGCGCAAGTTTCCAACTGTTCCAGTAGGAGATATTCATTGTAATGAATATCCTGCACGCCTGCAATAAATAATATGATTTTCAATTCCATATACAGGTAACATCGTTAATGAGGGACTAAGCACAAAATTTCAGGCAGATAATAAGCGTAACAATACAATAATACAAGGAATGCTACCGGGGCGTACGAAAATATCAAAGACACCAGCAAACTGTGATCCCAGGTCTGTAATACAAAAACAAGAGATTTACCACGCTGTACAACAATGTAGAAGCAAACACAGAGTCATTCTTGTAACATGCATAGGATGCGATAATTGTTAAGGGAGGCTGACATTTTTTTTCTCTTAATGACTACCCTAACCGTGCTTGTGTTCGATAATGCAAAAACAAACATGTGCAAGACATACAAATCTCACCAGCATCGAGCTTCAATCCACGCTCGTCCCTGGAAATATTGACAGATATTTTGTCAAATGCTTCAGCACCCCAGGAATGAACTTTTTTCAGCTTTAAATATTCCGCCATGAGTGCAGCTATGTGTAATTGACAGCAAGCCGCCTACGAATGAGAAATAAAATATTGTTAATATAATTGCCACTATTTAAATTACCATCTCGTAGTAAAACGAACTTCAGAAAAGTTTCCATCTCGCGCATGATTTCTGGCCATCGTTTCCAACCACGTATGCCTTAGTTCCGGTGTGCTGGCGTATGAATTTGCTAAACTGTGCTGCAAGTCCACCAGCATTTCTGGATCGTTATTGTGCTCTCTCATCTGTGCTGTAGCCATTAATACGGTTCTGATTCTCTTGTTGAGATCCTTCACTTCAACGGGAAAGCCTGTCCCTTTCATGACCTTGTCAGAAGATGCGTAACTATTTATCAGTGATAAAGATTCTTGAAAACGGGAATTGTTCAATCCGATAACATTTCCCAGCATTTGGGAGACAGATATTATCACCTGAGAGACAAGATGATTTAGAGATTATATAACGCAATATTATACACTTATCAAACTTCCAAATTCACGTATTGTTTTACTCACTTGCAAATGCACTCTTGTCAATCCTTTTCTACTGGTGAATTCAAAGTTACTTCTCATAAGCAAATACAACAGAGCGCACGATTCCTGTCTGATAGAACTTAGCTTACTGTTACAGCAGCGCAATAACTCGTAACAGAGACGACCGCAAAGTACCGCATTGCCTGGAATGGAAAGAGAAGACCTTGCTGTATAATGAATTCTATAGGCTGTTGCAAAGTTAATAACAAGCCCACGTTTATAAACACCTATTGTTTCTTATTTCCTCTGATTAATTGTCTACCGTGACTTACGAACAATAGAGCTCGTCCGCAAGAGACTGTCATTTATGTAATAGGTGTTTAAAAACAAGATAAAATTCACTAAGAATTCGAGGACAGGTATTTCACGTTAGATACAATATCTACCTTGGAATAAGGCTATGGAGTAATTGTTCAGGAAAGCTCGAAGACCGGCGAAGACGTGGCGGAACAACGTTTCAGATTGTCCAAGTTGAAGGAACGACAAATAAATGTCAAAGAGCTTTTGCATAACTGGATTATCTCCATCGCCAGCTAGAAGTGCATCCTAAGAAATGCAAGAGAGCTGTCAGTAAACTTATTATACGATGATAACGTACAAGGTACCAGAGTTAGAACGAGGCATGCCTTAAAGTGAATGCAAAATAGTCCCAAGCAATCCAATGCTATAAGACCCACTTCGGTTGTCATATTAGCATCTAAAATAGCTTGATAAACTTTTCCACTGTCATTTTCCACTAAGTTCTCTCGCGCTGCAGTATTGTGTGGCTGTAAAGTGCCAGTGGCGGGACTGTCAGTCGAGAAATCTGGCGGTGCCATTCTGGCAGGCAGTGTCATAGCTTTGACAGTTCTAGGCTTGCCAGAATTATTAGCAGCGTTAGCTGCTATTTGTCTTTTACCAATATATTTGAAATGATGAAGACTCATTCTGTAGTGAGAAAAAAGAAGAAACATTAATGACTGTGAGAATTGTAACGAAAAGAAATCTTGAAGATTTGCCATGCCAAAATTATTCCGTAGCACTCACTCAATGACAGTGAAGAATCTAAGAAGCTCAGTGTCACTGCACTGTTGCCACCAGGCAATGATCTGATGGTCACCCAGATGCTTCATAACAAATAGAAAGCAAAGTAAAAGATCCTTGACTTCCGATGACTGAAGCTTGTCACATCTCGATGACGTCTGCGTCACGCTCAATGATCTGGAATGACTTTTTCGCTCGCCAGTGCCATTTTCGAGAGCCTCACGTACAATAGTCGTTTCCTGAGATATATTTGACTGAGAAGCACTAGACATTGTCGACGTATCCGACTCGATACTAGTGCATGAATATCCATTAACTAGACCCTGGCCAGCAATCGCGGCGAAGTACGTAGAATCTCTAAGGTGCATCGAAGCTCTTATGGGAGATTGCGTATCCAGATGAAGTGTAAACCTAATATAGAGATTGTTAATTTAAAAAGAAGTTCCCCTTAAAAGTCATTTTTACTTGAATTACCTATGTAATGATTTTGGTGTTCCTGCATTGGCTGTACTATTTGTAGCTGTGTCTTTACTTGCCAGGAAGGAACTGCTGGTAGACATTCTATTTGAAGGATTCTGTTTAGAATCTGCTTTAACGTCATCGTGGACCGATTGTAAACGATGTAGATTTTCCAAGACAATTCCCAGCCAGGGTATGTAGATTGAGGCTATTCTACTCAACTGGCCCTGAATGATCCAGAAATTTACACTAGTACAACTTAAGGTCGATACTCAACGAATAACAAAAACAATATTATACCTTATTTTGGTATCTGTCATCCAACTCGTGTTTTGCCATTAAATCCCTTAAAGTAGCCACAGCGACTTTGCGAATTTGCACAATCTCATTTAGAGACGTTTTTACTTCTTGAAGTAACAGTCCCACCAAAAAGTGATGCTTGCAAAATTCTTCCGACAGGCAATACTCGTTCATTAGATCTGCAATATAGATAGAAAATAGATATATAAATTTACGCAACATCGTGTCTAACATTGCTTGAGGTGCTGTAGTCAAAATGAACGTGTGAACATAGAAAAATCGGTGTTGACCACAAGTGGTGTGATAATAAACTGCGAGGAATAAGGTACTGTGAGTGAATTCTAATTTCTAATTATACTAAATTCTCAGGTATTTCGTATCTAATATCCAATACTTTAATATAAAGAGGATTGTGCGCGTACTCCCACTCACTATGGCTACATGAAAAAACCACAATAAAGACGGGAGTGTATGAACGTGGCACGTACCATCACAATCGGTCTCTCGCTCTGTATCTTCGAAGCCAGGCATAAAATGATTATATTACAAATGTACAGATAGCGTGTGCAATTTGATAACAGACCAACTTACCACGTGTAGTGATACGAGACTGCATCATTGGTAGATTGAAGGAGACGTAATGCTCGTGAGAACAGATTATTTGCAGAAACGTGAACTTGAAGTCATGAAGAGTGCGCTGATCGCCAGGTGAAAAGTTGTCCATGTATGAATTTATCAATCTAAAGACAAAGCCACGGTCCATAAAAGTCAGACATCTTTTCAGAAAATGAGCAAGACTCTTGTTTAACTCGTGCGTCTCCACTGGCATCTCTTTGTACTTGTTCATGAGGTACGGTGTTATCACTTCTAAGAGATTTTCTATTTTACTGTGATACTCCTTAGAGAATCGTTCATTCCTGTGCATCTGTGGTACAGAATTAATTGTATCGTAAAGAAAAAATTAATTTTAATATACAATTATATGGTACCAGTGCGAATTGAACTTACCTTTATTCTACCGGTAGTCAGTAGATGCTGTGCCATACTTTTTACCATAATATCGAAGAAGAAGCTGGAATGATGCATGAATTTATTCACCACCAAGAAGTCTGTATTACTTGGCTGAAGTAAAGTTGGCAGATGTCTTCCCAATTGCTCGTGTACTGTAGCGTGTCCGTTCCCTTTGGATGGTGAGACGAAAACAAACTGTAAAGAGACCAAAAAAAATATATTAAATAAATACTCAGTATTATTGAAGGAATAATTAATTTCTGTTCACATCTTTCCGTACCTTCACATATGCCTGAAGTATTTCCTTGCGTCCAGCCTCATGTACCATATTTATAATGTGAATCAATACTCTGATAATGTAAAGACCAACTTCCTCGCTACTCGTGACTATAAGTAACGTGAACAATTGATTTAAAATCGTTGGCAAGAATGTAATGGCCGTTACTAGCTGTATAGCATGAGCAGCCTTGAGGATCTTGCAGGTTTCAGAATCAGACGGCATCGCCGACGGTTTCGTCTCCAGGATTCTCTCAGCGTGTGCGAACAGATTGTGTAGATGAGGATCACGCGTGAAGACCGTAGAAATTAATTGAAAGCCGACTGTGAATATTGGTCGCTGGGAATCTATCCAGGTGATATCCGGTCCAGCGTTCTAAGAGATGAAACTCGAATTAAACCATGATCAGAAGCTCAGATCCCATTTTCAATATCCTGGCAGAAATAGAAACAAGCTTACCGAAGGACAATTAATAAAATCTATTTAAATAAAAATGTAAGCCTAAACAATTTAACATGAAATCTTAAATCAACTTACTAAAAGTAGTGAGTTGTTACCAGCAAATAAAAGGGTTTCTTAGAATCTACTTTCCAAAAACTATTACTTTCAAAATTCTTAAAAAGTCTGCAACATCGGATATTGAAATATGGTTCAGATAAATTTGTATAGACAAAACTCCTTGTCGTGCATGTATTATAAAAAGCGTTAATGTCACCCCAAAAACCACAGCCCGCACAGTGGAAAAACATATTTTAAAAATGCACACCAAAGCACCTCCACAATAAATAGTTAACTCACATATCGGATGATCGTTTAAAGTCGATGAATAAGTTCAAAAATACACACTCTCCATGCCTGCATCCGAAAAACCGTTTGAGCACACGCTAAGTGCCCGCAGCTGTAAGGCCTACGCTTTATTCCACACAATCCGTCAAATAGCATCGATTAGAATTAAAGCTGATTAAAGGAAAAAAACCAGAGTAGGCAAAAAAATAATGACGTGTGCACAGTATCGTTCCCCACGACACTGCATTCTGTGAATGTTCCAATGTTTCTTTATTACGTAGTGCCAAAATGAAAAATGGTGAATCGATGCAATTGTAACGGGTTACAAGGCATAAAGCAAATGCCTCAAAACAAAGTGTATTAATGAGTGAGTGAATAGCATGATCTTACTCTTACCCCTTTTCCCAGGCCAAGGGGTTGAATGGCAAGGTATCCTGCTGGCAAGTGCGTTGCCACAGGCAACACTTGGACGTTCGCATCCACATCCACGTTTAGCCTGATCAATTAAGCACATTATATGCCAACGGAATATATACTAGACAAGTGTACTTGATGAATAGGTAACCTATCATATTGCTCGACAGGACAGATAATAATTGTACGTTATACTAAAGCTTGATAATTGACTGGCTAATGTATAAATGAGATAGACATTCAGATACAGGACGGATCACGTAGACAGATCAAATAAGCTTTGTAATATTTATAAGACACTCTGTACCTTTGTGCAATTGAGACAGTTTACTTTGTTGCTGTTAGATTTTTTTGTTGCAGGGACGTCAATTGGGGTCTTGGCGAATTCGTTGAATTTAATTCAAATAACTCACCGGCCTTTGTGTAAGAGCGGTGCCCATGCGTAACCGACGCAATTCTCCACGCCATTTTCTTTTTTCTTGTTCATATCACAACTTATGTGGTAAAATGAAAACAAGAGATGGTGCTTGGAGTGTAGCTTTGTAGGTAATCTCATTTTTATCTCCTCGTACCAAGAGGGCACTGCATTATGGTGCAAAACGGCACACGATGCTCTCAGGCACAGAAGCGGTGCACCGGGTTTTCCGTATATACACTGTGAAAAAAGGACTCACACTCTAGACAGATCTTTCGAGCATTACGATACCTGGGGATAATGTTCAACCAACCCTCAATGGTTCAGCATTCTCGTCATCGTCGTCGCGAAGCTCTACGATGCAGGCAATGTTCCTGGCTCTTGTGAATATCTTCTGGGTATCAAAGCACAGCGTTTGAGGATAGACGTAAAGGTGATTCACGTACGTTGTATAAGGGTGAACCTCCCTTTCGGATGAACCCTCGAATTCTGCTATTTCTAAGGTTGGTTCGGATGTAGGTGGTGTTGGGAATGGCTTCAGTGGCGCCAGGGCTGTTGTTAAGGTATCTGAAAGTAAAGAAATGTTATTAATTCGTTTTACTATAAATAACAAAGTAATGTTTAAGGTTTACGTAAAGTTTTTATATTTACTTTCAGGAATGTCCGTCACTGGATCAATTTTTAATTTCAACCATCCTGGTATCACAGTTAATTTACTTAATTTCTCCGGTCTGTAAGGATAAATGGTAAAGTGTTATTTGTGTGCATCGTAATGATATTTTGTTACTGATTAGACGTACTTTCTATATTCGCTGAGAAGTTTAAGTAATTCATCATCCCTTATTTTATTCCCTTCTTGTCTGTATATAGCAGGAAAATCAGAGGACGTATCAAGCTCGTTACTGTACAATCGAAATAGAGGCCTTGCGGCCCAAGCAAAAGGCATTCTATAATTTCCCAGTCTAAAATTGAATAATTAAATTAGAATTATATTAAGACAATAAGACTGCATACATTATTCTTACCTTTGACAGCACGCTCTGACTTGTTTATGTACCTTCAGGCCAAGACGTGGATCCTTCGTAGCTCTTAAATAAGGTTCCGAAGTCTGACAAATGCTACCTTGTAAAATTTTGTCTATCCTCACCACAAGAAATATGTCAGGATGAGGATTACTAATACTGAGTATAGCCTGAAATAGAATATTAAGAAAAAACATAGTAATATATCTCAATTGAAATAAATAATCAAAACCATACCTGTTTGGGATACATAATCCATTCTTGCGCTATATTCTTTAAATCATCTGGTAACTTAATACTCTCCTGTTTTTCACTCATGACACCCACGGGACTTAACTCCTGGACCATATCGCGCACAGCCTCATGATTAATATCAAAATGAAAATTTTCAGTAAGTTTTCTGCCGTGTCTAGCATCGAATAAACATAGACTTGTATGATACGGCTCGACTTGACAAAGTGCTTCCTTTTCATCTATAGGAGCTTGGAGTCTAAACTTGAGACTTTCGCACTTGACAAAAATCCTCTGACCAAATTGTTCTTTGTATGGATCTATACTGGACTCGCTGGAATTTCCTACAGGTGTTTTCACGTGAGGTATTTGAGGATACATGATAAACAAACGTTTCCTGTTCTCCCTCCTAGATAGCGCTATACTGGTATCAGTTTCTCTGGAGTACTTTATCAATTGAGGATTCATGCTCTGTTCCAGTCCCTTCAAAGTTCCATAAACCTATTAAAAGAAATGATTAGTACAAATACAATTACAAAATAAAGTACAGTTATTAATAGTCCACTGTATGACGCACCTGCATAGGCTGTGGTGAGGGCGGTGGAGTATTGCAAGTTCTTTCCAAGGACGCTGCTCTCTTTTCTTCTTGCTGCTTATAATGTTGTAATACTGAGCTTAATTTCAATAACCAATCCTGCAAATCTGTTTCATTGTCCGCTGCTAATGTATATGACTTGTGAGTGCCGCTCATACGTAATTCAAAGCAGTAACGACCGCGCTTTGGATTTCTTATGACTTCGGTACAGAAGTCCATTACTATTGTTAACTTGGCCTCGCCTTTTTTCTCATCTTTAAACAGTTCCAAGATATAGGTGCCATCCACTTCTTGTCGAAGGTAACAGAAGCGTCTTTTAAAGGACTTTGAACCAATATGAACAAACATCCGGTCACTGCTCCCAATCTCCGGACCCTTCATTAGGTATCCTTGCTTAGTTATTCCATCGCTCTTTGTGAGATCCTGGGAAAATAAGTGATAACCAATTAAAGTTATTGTGACGAAGATATTTCTCAGGGTATTTCACTATATAAAAAGTGCAACTAAAAAACTCAACACGAGTGCCTCTATTATTAAGGAAAGAAACCAAATGGTGCGTAGATATGGAAATGAATGAACGGCGAATTACGTCGAATAAACTAGAGTGATACACGATGATGACAGGATACTGAATATTGCCTAATTGAATAGAATCACTAATGTTAGTCATGTGCAAGATATGATTTTGCCATTATAGAAAAACACAGACGATGTTTTCTAATGTCTAACCATTCTCACTGGTTTGTACATGCGGCCTGCTAAATAGTGCCACAACTAAAAAGACGAATGTGTATCATTAGTCATTTTAATTAATTCTTATTCATTAATAATACGATAAATATCATTTACTTTATTTACCTCATCAACTTGATCGACTTCCGTATCGATCTCGTAAACCTCATCCCTCAGATCATCTGCTTTTGCTATCCTATAAAATGAAATGATGTAAGTAAAGTAAAAAATCATTGCCCAACTATAATCATAGTAACAGCTTGCAGTTCCTTCTTATGAGATCAATTTCAAAAGTTTCTATGTAAGAAAATGACTCTTAGCACCTTTTACACATATTTCTTGTGTAGTCCTAAGAACGGGATTCAAAAAATACCATACATTTTAAATCTTCACGTATTCTTGTATCTACCAGTCAGGCACATGGTGAAAGAGTAAAGGTGACTTTTTATGGAAAAGTATAAGTAAAACTGGTTACGTGGGATTCAGTAAAGTCGTCAGGCCACTTGTACACCTGGTATGCGCAGCTTATAAGAAAAAAAAACTGAGAAACGACAATGCATACATTAGGAACGCGTATCGAAATGCAAATCAGTTGGCGATTGTCGCCTCATTCGGCCTTCAAACAATCTTAAGATAGTAAAATTGTTATCCATTGTTATTTAATTTAGGTCCCTAGAAATAATCGTACCCTCTTTTATTATTGGGTTGTAAAGAATAAAAACAATTTCCTTAATAGATCCATCCTGCTTACTCGAACCATAAAAGAAAATTTATGACCAGTTTGCCAATGGACTAGCACTGAGAAATGCCATTTTAAATAGCCGTTTATGGTATCTCTAATTTAATGCATTGCCAAACGTACTTAGGCAGGTCAAGGTAGGTCCCACTGTAGGCTGTGTATTTGTAGTGTACCAGATTCCAATTAGATGCGTAACTGCGTAGACATTCCTTTGTGAGGAGACTCTCCCCACCATCAGTCATTTCCGAAACATTTTGAACCGTAGGTACCACCGTGCGATACCGTCTGGGCAGGACCACTTGCTAAATGCCAAAGAAACATTTCTTCAGTTCGTAGCAGTGTTGCATTTGTACAGTTAATGGATATCTGGTGTATTTTTTATATTCTTTAATGGAAGTTCTTTAAAGGAAATGTGTAACTTTATCAGTGATTTATACGAGAATCATATCAGTAGACTGCGTGGGAGAATTACTACTAGGTCTTATCGTTTTCAAGGATGCCGGATGTCGCATGTGTTATGCTACAATGGTAGAACTTTCAAGGAACGAGGTCATGAAAAATATAAACTTGATAGTAGTATTCTGAGGATGTGAAACTTCTTTCTAAATCTACTCTTCGATATAAATAGAATCTTTATGGGTTCTGTCCAGTCTTTTACTATAGGGGCCTTTTTCTGATTTCTATATCAGTCTGTGCTCGATGATCTCATTGAAATATATATTGCACTTTACCAAGAAATCTTATCTATGTCAGTAACGATATTTTGCATACTTCATAAGATAAGAATGATCAATGTGGTCACTTACCGAAACATCATCCTGTGGATACAGCAAGAGTTCCCTCTGTGGATCATTTTGTAAAAGAGTTTTATTCTTCAAAACAAAACTCTCAAAATCTATTGGATCCACTAGATTTGGTTTACTCTGAAATAAATTAATAGTACTCCTATGATTATATAGATAAAAATGATACTCTTACAGAGTAAAATTAGAAAAAATTCAACCTAATACTCTATGTATAATTGATGTGTTCAGATTGATTGCATAATAAAAACTATTCTTAAGAAGTAACAAAAATAGAACACTATAGCATACAGATGGAACCAGTGTATTGATCTCTAGTCAAAAAAGTAAACAACCTGTCAAACAGCAAACTAAAGCAATATCAAACAAATACATAGAGAACTATCCATTTATTCTTTAAAAACAAAATTTCTGTTAATGGAAAACTACAAAAATAATATGGACTCTTCGAAATAACAAAATCAAGATCCCACTGATCCAAATTCTGTCCGATAATCTACAATCATTACATAAACTACTCAGCAACAGGTAAAAATCTATTAGAATGTAAAATATGAAAACAATAACACGAAGAGAAACGAATTCTTCACAAAATTGTATGAATGATAAGCAAATTTAAGATATTGTTAAGAAGAAATTCTACAGGAATGATAAGGCAGTATCCTACGGCATAGAAACATATGCCGGTCAGTAGATTGCGTAGTAGGTTCCAGTAATTGTTGCATAATTACCATTCATAGCAGTGCCGAAAATAACCCGAATCATGTGTGAATATATACATATACGATCATATAGAATATAACAAGAGCGTGTGTCAGTGGTTCCTACCTGGACCGTACTCTCACGAACCACCTGAGACACGGTTTCCCGGAGTTGTGCGGCCATGCCCGGTTTACCCAGGCCCCGGGTGAACTTTCTTTCGCTCATCTTTCACGATGACACCGTAGTCTCATCACCGTTTAGGACATAAAACCAATGGAATCATCACGCACACCCACGGCACTCCAGTAGCTGTTTGGCTGCCATGTTTCCCTGACGTCTCCTACCACGCCGTAACACCTGACATTTTCCCATCGGGGAGTTCCCAAATTTCCGCTAAACGAATCATTGCACTTTTGCTTTGCAATCCCAAGTAGAGAACACAGATGTTTCACTTCTTTCAGTAATTTTAATAGAAATTAAATATACGTATCATAAGAACCAAAAAGTGCAGGCGCTTTCCGTAAAGCGATACGAATGCTACTGAAGAAATACTATGATTTTAGAATGCCGCCAATTTGGATTTTTTCTTATGTTACTCTTGAGTATTTTAAAAAAATCCCAAGAGCCGCCAATGTATTTAAATATGACTAACCTTCTCCGATAACCAATCAGAGAACGTGGCTTGAGTTATTACGAAGGAGTTATACAATTTTGCGCGTGCGGTAGGGGGATCAAGCCGTGAGTTTAGACAGTTGGACTATAGGAACAGTCAAGATTACTTGTGTACAATCGCGGTGCTCGGAGATGCGAAAAATGTTTTAATCTAGCCTTTTGGAGTCCAAAAATAGGGATTTTTATCGGTGTAATTACTGCTAATAGATTAGCAAGTTGCTGTGTGGACCAAGACAAGATCGTCATTGGTTATCAATGTGACGTTGCCAAAGAAACTCGTGCGTAGTCAAGTTTCAAGATATCAGAGGATTTTTTGCTTATTTTTGTCCGCTGCGAAACTGGCCTTTCGGGGATCCTGACCGGACGAATACTCTCAGGATATTATGGACGACGAACTTGAAGACAGAGTCCTCTATCAGGTGAATGTATATAGGATAAATGTGGTTTTTATCATTGCATCAATATCAATTATCACTATAAACCTGAAGCGCAATAGATATTGGACAATACCTTTCCGGTCGGCTCCAAAACTGAGTAATAGGATATCAAAAAAACCATACCTGCAATAACAGCATTTTGCGAACATTACCATACTTATGATTCATTTGGATTATTATTAAACATACTAATATTTAATGTGTGGGTAAAGGTACCTCATTGTATTATTTGAATATACCTAATTTACCTGAATCAGTTAATAAAAACATATTTAGTTATTACTACTGTAACATAAGATCAGACAGGTAAAAAATAATGTATTACTATGCTGTAGCAATTAGTCTTGCGAAAGATTATACATCTTATTCCATATAATGTACATTATAAAAGTTATGACTCTAAAGGGCAGGATATATTATGAGACACATAAGTTGCCCTATATTTACTTCTGCATTTGCTCTGTTATTAACAGACATACGTATCACACATGAAGCTGATGTCAAAGTTTGCCGTGGGGATACCCACCGGCCTGAATGCTGGGGTGAACACGCCGCTGGGTTATTTTTGGCGATTGATGCGAGCGTATGCGCTGAAGCCTGAAGTCTTGGTGTGCGGCGCAGTTCTGGTTGTGATGCTAGTCTACCTTCAGGCTGTTGACGTTTGGAGTAGGACACTTCTTGAAAGAATTCAGTATACTCTTGGACGATCCACTTCTAAGGTATAAAAGACATCACAGCTACTTCATCTTGATGGACGGTATCATTTCTAAACGTTCATCCACTTTACGATACGCCGGCATAGTGCTTGCATATCTTTTAAAACCGAGACTGCTCTTGGCAGCCATCGTAAGTCATTAAAACGCTTAAAAAATACTCGTTGCGAGTCAGGCATGATTGACCTAGATGCTTTCGACGAAGAAGAAATAGAAGAAACTAGTAATGTTATCCTGGCCTTGTCACAGGTATCCAAACTGCAACTCCTAAGTAACGGTGAGAAGCTGAGCTGGGAACTAAAAGAGGGATATGTAGCCGCTTATGCTGTCCAGGGCCATAGGGCGCGCATGGAAGACCGTTTTGTAGTAAACGATGACATTAACAACACAGGAGTCTCTTTGTTTGCCGTATTCGATGGTCATGGTGGCGAGGTAAGGGATTCGCTACGAGTCTCAATATATTTGGACTTAGTTCAAGAATGTTTGTCAAACAAATTTCGAAACTGTAAATGACTGATTCGCATTGGAACAACGCAGTTTCGCTGATGACGTTGGCGGTGCAATCACAGCATTAGAAGTCATTAACTGCATAGTACAAGGATGCAGCGAAAAATGTGAAAATACAGAAAAGATATAAATAACGTACGACGACTAATAATCGTCATTTACTAAGTTGCTTTGATTCCTTCCTATTAATAATTCTCTGCATTTATCTATATACGCACAACTTCATGCGTGTTAAGTATTATTATACAATGAAAAGAAATGCAATTATATATTCTTATTAGACTAATATTAATCTTTGTATACAGTTTGCAGCTAACTATGCGCGCGACAAGCTTATCCCAAATATTAATAAAAAGGTCATCGAATTGAAAGCTATGATAGCCGGAAGACCGACAAATTCTAAACGAGACGAAGAGGAAACGAATGATAACGATACGAAAAAGGATGAGAAAACAGATGGAATTTCCGTCGAGCGTAAAAAATCATTTCGCAAGACCATGAGCACGTCGCAGACCGATGAGTGTACAAAGAAGAGTGTCGGTGTCACAGATCCGGAATTGCTACGAAAATTAGATCAATTACTACCGATTACTAGAGAGGTGCGTTTCTTTAATGAGTTAATTAATTTACATAAATATATATCCGTACAAAGCCAGAATATCGTAACTCTTCTCATATTAGGTAAGACCTAGTAAACCTGGAGATAAACCACCTCCAAAGGTAGACACTGCCAGTTACCTGGATGGGGATAAGATTAACTATGCTAGATTGCTAACCGACGAAGTCCTGGCGGTCGACAGACTCCTAGTGGAAGCTGCTAAGAAAAATATGGACGTTGCTGGTAATTGTTAAACTCTTGTCTTGCTACTGGTAAAAATAAGAAGGTCCTACTCCTAAATTCGATTTTCTAGATTTTCAAGCACGTTTTGTGACTCTCCTGATCTACTCTTTCTAATAATTGTCATTAAGTAAACTAACTAATGAATTTCAGGTACAACTGCACTAATAGCACTTTTGGAGGGTAATAAATTAATTGTGGCCAATGTTGGCGATTCACGCGGAGTTATGTGCGACGGCAAGGGTACTGCAATACCATTGTCTTTCGACCATAAACCTCAGCAGGTAGATACACAGTAATAAATAATGTTTAAATCAAAAGTAAAACTAAGTCATTAGAAATATTGAATAAAAAAAAAAAATTCCATTCTATCTCCAGCAAAGGGAAAAGAAGCGAATAAGAGAAGCTGGTGGCCATGTCACTTTCAATGGAGTATGGAGAGTTGCCGGCATCCTTGCCACTTCTCGAGCTCTTGGAGATTATCCTTTAAAGGATAAGAAACTAGTCATTGCTGATCCGGATATTCTGACGTTCGACTTGGGCGATCACAATCCCATGTTCCTGGTGTTAGCTTCCGATGGACTCTGGGACACCTTCTCCAACGAGGAAGCTGTCGCTTTTATTAAGGAACGTATCAATGAACCGCATTATGGAGCTAAGAGTATTACGCTGCAAAGCTATTACAGGTACCTTTTGTTTTCTTGCTGAGATTGTAATGGCGGAGTTCAATGAATATTTTTGTGACGAGAAAATGTACATTCTATTGCAGAGGATCTCTGGATAACATTACAGTCGTTGTGATCAACCTTAAAGACCGCAAGTATAACATATCAGAGAAGAAGAAAAGCGTTTAAGCCAATTTTCGTGTTTTATTGTCGTACTGTAATTGTTGTACGATCATCTTTGTATTTCCTTGCAGAGATGTTCTAGTCACGTGGGGATTTTGATGAATAACTCTTTAGTTTTCATCTTGTTTAACGTCATCCGATCTTAAACATACGCTCCGCGTCAACACGGGTCATTGGAAATTCTGTGGGAATTTTTGTTTTGTTTTTCGTTGAGAAATTATCTATTTTGGGAATAGAAAAGGAAGAGAGTGAGAACAGCTTTCTCTCTATTTATTATCGTCGACCGTAATACGCATATGTGAATTAGGTCTTAAGACTGGCACAGATGAAATCTGTTTCCAAATCAAAGTGAACTTCGTATACGAAATAATGAAAAACAAATGAAAACTCGCTTCCGAGCTAGAACAATTTCCTATTTAATATAATTAACGCTCAATTAGCTAGCAAGGCTGACTGACGAAAATTTTATAATTAAAAACTACCTTCCAATGTCCAAACCAAAGAGAAAAAAAATGCTTTTTATAATAATTCGCCACGCGATTCAGTGCTGACAGGTGGCATTTTTCAAAATAAATTTACAATGTAACGCGAGCAACGTTACTAATTCGTGAGGTTCGTGCAGTGCAGTTCGATGAGAACTTTTTAGCAACATTGCGACTGGAAGCGTTACAAATCTTTTTAAAAAATCCCCAAAAAATTGTCAAAAAATAGATAAATGAGTTTTAAGCAAGAAGGAGGACAAACTTGTTAATATTTTGACAATATTTATATGAAATTTTGCAATGCGCATTGACGTCGCCATTTCGCGTTTACTATTCCTCTATGCGAAGGCTTCAGCTAATAACAATGGCTTGTCTAACGAAGCCGTTCTAAATGATTCCTGCTAATCATCGAATACGATGACATTAATAGAAGCGCGTTACAATAGAGGAGCTGGCAGCTACTTGTCATCCTTAACCCTAGGAGTACACATATGGGTCTGCCAGACCAGATGAAAAAGTCTCAAATTTCCTTGTTTTCTCATTAGATCAATTTTTAATCCACTTAGGGCCGGTTCAACAAACTCGGTTTATTGTTTAAACTCGGTTTATCTTCAAAATGGAAGTTTCTGATTGACTAATCGCGCAGTTAAACCGAGTTTAAACAATAAACCGAGTTTGTGGAACCGGCCCTTAATCGAATTTATTTGGCTAACTATCGGTTCGACGCATATTTGAACTTCACAAGCATCTTCTTGATAGTTTTTTTTCTATGGCTGGTAAAAACATTTTTTTAAATTGTTGATTCTATCTAGAGTTGCAGGCACCAATAGAATGCAGGTCTGAGAGACCCAGTGTGTACGCCATGGTAGCAAAAAATATGTGTGTACTCCTAGGCTTAAGAATTACCTCGAGTAACGGAATATCCCACTATGGGAGATGATTATTAAACGAATCCGTCTAATTAATACGATTAGTGTATTTATATATATATCTATTTGTTTCTCTTTGAATATACGAAAGATTTATCTTGTATAGAAAAGATTTATCTCTCTGCTTTAACGTATAAAAACGCCCGATGACAATAGATTTACGCGCGTTCTTATACGTCGACCATATACTCTATGGTAAATTCAGTGTCTAAGTGTCTACACGTCTCTTCTTTTTTTTCTTTTCGATTCTTCTTGTTACCCTGGATATCTTCTACCAGTACTACAGGTCTTTTCAAAGTTTTCGCTTTCAAGTATGAGACAAGGTAATTCATTGATGAAACGGATAGAACAGTGTGTAATTAACACAATTTCTTAAAAGACAATCCTTCATTCTGTTAAACATTAAATTTTTTATTGTCTTCTGGTACTTTACCTTATCTTATATTTTTTTTTAAAGCAAAGATTATTCTTCACACATCCGTGTTTAAGTTTGCTGGAAGCAAGATATATTCGCTTGTTATTGTCTGTTTAGGCATCGTAGATTTCTAAGTTTAGAATTTTAGATGCACCCTTTAAGTTCCTACAGAAAGTAAGAGAAAACGCGAAGAAAGAGAGCAAGCAAGAAAGAGAAAGGACGTTGATTATGTAGAGAGAAAGTGAGAGGGAGAGAGAGAAAGAGAAGAATCCTTGTCAAATGTTATAAATATTTTGTTACGAGCATCGTTGATCATTATGTTTCTATAATGTAGTACAAGAGTATTGCTGTTGTTTGTTTTCTGTTATTTTATTCTTTTGTTATTACTTTCGGTGCAGCTATCTGTCAGTGATTCGTTTAGTTATTGAGAGACAGAAAAAGAAAAAGATCAGCAAAGGTTTTTTGTATAGAAATATTTCATATTCCTGTGTTAATGAAAATTTCGATTGTTACTATGGGCATTGATACCGTTTTAAATATCTCGCTAATGCTACTTAATTTTCTTGGTAAAGAGAACAAGAAAGAGATATTAAATTCTCATATTTTACTCTCTATGATTCACGAGGATAGTAACTCGATATCTTTTTCAATCTAATGATCCTATTTGTAACAAATAGTCTACGTGACTATTAATGACTATCTGTTAAGTATCAGGTATATTTTGACTAGCGATGTAACAAACTGAATTTTTAAAAATTGCTAAAAAGATTGATTGCGCCCTAAGCGTAGAACACCTCGTGGTGACCATCGAGGAATATTTATGATGATAAGAGTGCAAAAAGAAACATGTGAAAGGAACATTCAAGATCTGATAACGGATACAGTTTGTTAAACATATCAAAGAATGATAAAATGAAGAAGCTTTTATTAATAATTCTAATTGCCTTATTCAATTACGACGCTTTTTGTGCCGTCCCCTTGGATGGAGGCTCAATTAACTATTTTTTCACATAAATTAATTGATAGCCGTGAATACGATTGTTCAAACGAACTTACTTGCGATTCGCTACGTCTAATAAATTATTGTTATCCAACAGTAAAAAGAGATAGATAACGATACGATTGCTACAAGAAAGAATTGGCTGAGAGCAAAAAAACAAAAACGAGACACATGGTATTGCCTGTGCCAAATCTTTTAATTCGATAAGAAGAATCACTGGAATATAATTAGTTAAGTCAGAAATCGGATATAATCAGAAGGGAAAACAAAAGTGGGCAATAAATGTTGAATCAACGTCCCCCCGAAAAATGTTGTTGCGCAACGAGAACAAAATTGCTGAATATCTTTGTTATATGTATATTATGCATCGAGTGCATTGCATTTTTTTGTAATACTACGAACCATGAATGCGATTAGTGACAACTGCAGTTTCCTGTCTGAAATGGAAAAGAGAAGAAGTGAAGTACAAGAGAACACAGGGTTCGGTTGTATTTTTCAATAAAATAAATTTCACAGAATCCTATCGCTGATGATCATGGAAAGGATGAAAAGGCTCACATTAATGATGTTTATTTGAAATGCATTGCTCACTTATGTGTATTCGGTGTATGTATATTGTTGTAAAATTGTAAGGAAAGAAAAAAAAATACCATCGATGTTGTAAACGCAATTTTTGGAATCCCGAGAGTTTCTACTCGTTGTAGCATTGCCTGCCAGATCAATAAATATATTTATTTTTAAATCGTCCAGAAAAATTGTCTCCCACTATATTCATTCTAATAACACACTAAGAGCGCGTTCCAAAATTTACTGCAAACTGCTGCGAACAACCTTGCTTCATTGTTAGATACATGACAGACAAAATTATAGAATGATGTTCGCAGCACTGCCACTAACATTTGGAGCACACCCAAAATCAACTAGTAATGGAATACAAGATTTGAAGTATGATGGTTTTGGTTTTATTTTACAAAATGACAAATACAGAAAGTTTCATTGGACAACCGGATGTTTCCATTTCAATGCGCAGCAAATGTGGCTGTGACAGTTTTAATAGGAATGCAAGGTGGATTAAGTGTATCATACATTAATTGGTATTTATGTTCTCACTGAAATATTAATTTGATTTATCGGAAGGAACAATGACAGCTAAATTCTTATGCACATTAAATTTAATGGTTTTCCTGGGTTCTTACTGATCTTACAAAATATTTATCACGCATAGAAATTTATATTATGCAAAACATTCATCCAGAAAGCCAGCAACTACTGCATGTCGTACCGTCGATTAAATTCAGTCACATTACTCAAAGTTGCCAAAACAAACAGATTGTAAGATAAACTTGAAGAATAACAACAGTTCGCAGTTGGCAATTCATTCTGTCACTTTAAAAACAGTCCAGCTGACAGAGCTGTTGGTGATACTTTTGTTATATAACAATAGCAAATACATTTGTGACGCAGAATTGATCATACGTGTGACAATAATAAAATACCAAAAAAAGGTTACAGATATAACCTAAAGACAATTAATAGGAATACCGGTGAATATTATTCCTTAAATTTGAAAAAAAAAGTAAAATATGTCATATACGAGTATCGCTTGTTCCTTGTAATATTCATAACGATTGTTTTGTGTCAGAGACAAAATGCATTGTGTTTCTTATTATTGTATTATCTGAAATATTAGTTTCCTACGAATAGGAAAAATCGAACGATAACTCTGCTTATGCGAGTAACAGAGTAAAAGCGTGTATATATCTTATGTTATTAAAAACACAAGACAAATACTGTACTATCCAATCTCTGTATAATTTCATATACAAATTTTTATTTCTTATAATTTTTTATAAGATTTTAATGTCGTACACTTCTTGCGTTTACGAATAATAAGCGGTATTATATCGGCTACACGCATTTATAATAGAATATTTACAAAGTTCTTTAAATCGAGTACGCATCTGTGTTAAGGCGTCTTACAAGAATTTTCAGACCGGAAAAAAATTAAGTATGTCCTTTGGATTAGATCCATTGGATTCTCTAAGGATCCCAAGGAATACCTGTATTGTGTCAATTCCAAATGAATGGACAATGCTCGTATGATCTTTAATGTCATTAAAATCACAAAATCGAGTAGATGTATGATCATTGAGAAAATTCACAAAGCACCACCGATAAATATCGCGCTGACATTTCCTCATCTGTAATAATAATTTTTATTCATTCTCTAGCTATTACTAACCTTACGTTGAGTAAAAATGTTGTCGCAAAGATCACATATTCTTTGTGAGAATATCTTCAATAACTTCTCCACATTTTTTTTCAATTGGTGATGCGTAAGCGTCATGATCAGGCGTCAGCATCATATTTATCAGGGGCCAACTGTCAACCAAGCAGCTCAAAATCTTCGTCGGATGTATCATATTGACGATCCAGATGTTCGAATTCCAGAACTGTAAAGATCAATCGATAAGTGTTTTCATGTGGGATCATAAAAGTGTCGATACACACAATAAGAGCTTACGAGTAGATGCAGCAGCTCCTAAAGCTTCTGTTGCAATATCCTGTACCGGAGACCAGGTTTGTCTTTCAGTACATAATTCAAAAAGTGGCTGTTTCTCAGGATCTATTAATTCCTCTTGCATCGATCTGCACAGAGACCTAAAGTCCTTCTCCGTAGCACAGAAAAAACACTGTAAATACATTAGAGAATTATTAATAATATTCTCTCCATTCGTAATAAAGCCAAATTTTGTATGTCTATATTAAAATATTACTAACTAGAGCAACAGATGGATCCATGCCAGTTATAGGAATACGACTAGCAGTTTTGCAATGGTACGTGGCATCCATTTCTATTTCATTTTCTTCAATTTTTTGTTCGACACTACCAGATCGTTGTGTTGTGTGTGGATCCAAGAATATTACTTCATCCCCTGAACAATAAACTCTCAGTTTACAATATTCATTACGTTTGTAGTATACAAAGTAAGGGACATACCAACAGAACCAATAAAATACAGTGCAAGATTCGGTTTTCCTCCTATGACTCCAAGTGATTGGGCTATTTGAAAGGACGTCTGAAATATGTAATTTTTTACGTAAATAATTCTTTCATTGAATGTTCATTAAGTTGAATTGTTCTTTATCGATTGTTACTTTAAGGCCATTTATGTAGACGGGATTGATCTCGCTTAAACCAAGTCGTAGAGGTATGAGAAGTAGTAATGGTTTCCATTGGCTGGGTGCCTTTAAAGGTTCTTCACCGTCGACCTCGACAGTCATTCCGCCTTCCACCTTACATTGTCTCACTGTAATCATTCCTCCTTACTGGCAGGTATTTATGGATAAAGGACGCATCGACAAGCCCAATGTTACTCACGAATATCATTGACGATTAACGTGTTATCGAGAGCGACGTGTATCGTTATTGAACTCCATTCATCGTAGACAACTAATTTTCTGAAAGGAAGTCATTTGTTTGAGGTTAACCTCAAAGAACAGTACTCTTATATTCTTGACAATGGCAACTTATTATTACGTACTTTAAAACTTGTGCAACAGTATTCGGACCAAACCATTGGCCAACTTCCTTCCCTTCGGATGCTCCCATTAGAGCAATCTGATGAATTGAAAATGGTGCTGCTCTACGGTCTTCGAACCTGCTTAAAATTTTTAGATACGTACTGTCTTTTGTATCTGGTGTCCATTGCCAATCTCTGCCTGTTTGAAACAATTTCAGTAATAGGTTCTTGCATGTGGCAAATTTGTATTTGTATTATTCATACCTAAGTGCAAGGAGATCAATGCCTGACCAAGGACCATCTGGCCACATCTTAACATACAGCCCCATCCTTTGTCTGAGGTAAATGTGGAACCGAACCCACCTATTGGAACAAAACCTTTGCGATATGTGAACCACAGTTTAGACTGTATGTCCCTGCGAATGGCGTCAAGTTCTGAAATAGGAGATGGTTCTTATCCAATCTAGACTACTAGGGTTAAGATATCGTTAACTGGAAACCTTTTATAGCGTTGTACTTCTTGCCAAGGATCCAAACTGGTTCCTGTGTTTGTGGTATATCATCTGGTTCATCAGACACATTTTGTGTGAAAAGACTGTCCATTTTAACAACCTTGGTATATAAGAACTCTGGTGTCAAATTGATCAATGTGTCATTCGAAACAAGCACACTAGAACACTGTAAGCAAGAGACTTAAGAAACAAATACCAGAATCAAAAGATCTATAATATAAAGAAGTGACCTATTATATTTATTAGATAAATTCTCAAATAGATGATAGTCAATGAGATAAAAAAGATCCATCCTAGAGGATCAATGCATCAAGATTAAAATAGTTTAGAACCATGGACAGCATAAGCACTTCGCTTAAAGAATTATTAAAATATTTGGGTTATAAAGTTATCTAACTAAGCTTCACTCCTGAAGATTAGAAATTACGCAGAAACGTAATAAAAAACTCGTAAATGACTAAAGTGATTGAGGTTACACAGCAAAGAGCTGGCTAAATCATTCTCTTTACTGGGAAAATTATCGTCTTCACATATTACTAACCTTCAATACGCTCGAAAACATTGGTCATCGCATCCCCGACAATGATCTCATTGTCCCCTTCGCCAGGAAAATTAGGACTACCATCCGAGTGTCCGACAATGTCAACAACGAAATTATGACAGAACTTCTCAGCTGACGAGGAATATGGCGCAGATACAACATTCAATTTTCCAGATACTGTATAATCGCTCGTCTTTGTCAAAGACACAAACTCGTTACCGTTGACTGATCGTGCCGCACGAACATTAACGGAAGGTAAATAGACTAAGCATTCCCATGTGTTTCATACGGTATTGCGCGAATCTGACATACTGACGGATTATCGGGCTCTGCATAGTTACCCCCTGATCTGCGACGAATTTAAATAATTTTTGTTGTAATCGTTTGTAGGCCATTTGTAGGTGTTTGATAGTCTATCCTCGACGTTTGATAGTCCACCGTTTATTTGCAATATGATATTAATTTTCGTAGAGAATTTTCAAGTTAGCCCCTTCTTACAATACTACGTTTCCATTGTGCAGGATTTAGAGAGTATTAACCAATCATGTGCAACATTTGAGAAGAATACAGAATGTTTCTTCTCAAATGTTGCACATGATTGGTTAATCCTCCCTAAATCCTGCACAATGGAAACGTAGTCAATGTTTTATAACTTACGCTCGTTTTCTTCGACGCGGTTCAAACTTTAAACTCAGTTTAACCATGTGATTAGCCAATCAGATGCTTGCATTTTGAAGATAAACCAAGTTTAAAGCTTGAATCGTGTCGAAGAAAACGGGCATAAATCACTTTTTTCTGTGTGCAATCGTTTGTAGGTGCTTTATAGGTCATTCCTTCCTTCCTTTCCTTATGGCTCTTTATAGGTCATTAATGATATGAAATAATCAATCCCTTGATCGTAAATAATGAAGAAACTTTATGTAGGTAATTCACCAGTGATCCAAGAGCGCCTAGCGCGCATGCGCTATTCAAATATTCAAATAGTAAATTGGTCTAAATTTTAGCTCATTTTATTGTTAGTTTAGATAACTCGGAGAACCAGATCCCTTATTTGTCACATCCGATTATCACGAAAAAGTTATCCGACAGAGCGGTCACGTGATGACCAATTCTGACGAATGAGGGATCTGGTTTTCCGACTTATCTAAGCTAGAATGAGCAAAAATTTATACAAATTCACTATTTGAATGTTGCCGCCCGTTCGTCCATACGCATGCGTACTAAGCGCTCTTGGATCCCTCTATGGGGAATTCCCTAAAAAAGGTTTCTTCATTATTTACGATCAAGGGATCGATTATTTCATATCGTCAATGACCTATAAAGCACCTACAATCAACCTACAAACGATTGTACACGAAAAACAAGTGATTAAGTTATAAAACATTGTAAAGAGGGGCTAACTTGAAAAGAAAATTCCCTGGGAAAATTAATTTTATTATTGCAAATAAACTGAATGTAAATAGACTAAACATGCCCGTGTATTCGATGCCGCGCGGTTCAGATATGTAGAATATATATCTATATATTTCAACGAGTTTCCTAAATCCTTGATCATCATTTCGCCTACAAAACTATTCAAATCAAGCACTTGCCTTTATCTTAATCGTCAAGTTATTGAGTGAAATTTATTAGAACTATTTATTACGAAAATCTTATTGACATTCGGTAATAATATATTACTATTACCTATTAAAATTATTACCTTATTTAAATAGAATAACAATACTAAAGAATACAAGGCAATAACTGAAACATCAAAATTCGTGTTCGTGTATATTTATTGCATACTAATCAGTAAGTACATCCAACATTGAACTAAACGTTTAAGTTCCTTGTCTCCTTTAAATCTATTACAAAATATCCTTCGATTATTTTTATTATCATTAGAGATCTAATACATAATCCCAAGTATAACGCTTGTCACCCAAATCCATTTATTCATCTTTTTTCTTTTTTTCTCTTTTCTTTTCAAGAACGTCTAACTAATATCAATAACTTTAGTATGTCCCTCTAACAAAGTTAATTACGTGTACCCGTTTCACGAGTAATTCGCCCGACGTTATGTTAGCGAAACTTTTGGTGACTTTGGTGTTTACCAGCAACCCCACTTAATTCACTTGGCATTAACCTATGTACATATATATATCTATGTGTACGTATATATGCATATATATAATATATATACACACGTTAAGATGCATCTTCCAAAATGTCAAGTGTAGAAAAGGGATACGAATTGTGAAAAGGCACTAGGTTCGTTCAATTTCTTTTTTAGAGAATGAGAATTCGGTTGCGAAAGTCACGATATTTGCCTAACGCAAGTTTTCGCGAATTCTTGAAGTATCGAATATTATCTTGAGCGCAGTTCTTCCTTTGAAGAAGATATTACTAAGGATCGCAGTTTTAGATGTAACGGTGTCGATCGATGTACTTATAATTATCGATAATCGTTTATGAATTTTATTTTTAAGGCACCTTACCAAGAATCACGTTTTCTTTTTCGCTCTTTTCTCTGTACTAATACTTCTTTTTTCAGTTTTAGTGCAGTCCGATGTCGCGTTTCTTCGAATTACAAATATATACTATATTTACGCTAAAATATGCTTAATACTTTTGTTTTGGTACTTGTACGATAATTTAATTGTATTCTTAATCCGCCCGCGGATTATATAGTAAGCACGAATCAACCGATTTGACGATCGATATTTATGCTTGTATATAAAAGTGTTTGATGTTTAAATTGAAAGTTATTCTGGAGAAAATATTAAAAGGATTGGCAATAAAAGATTCTGTGATAACGTGCACAAACATATGTAATTATGCTGGGATCAACTGTAATACTGGATTTTAATAGTACCACTTAAATATCCGTGCTTGTTAATCGTTGCTTAAATTGTTAAGAGATTTAATGAACGTTAAGAAAAAAAAGAAACTTTACTATATTAACCGGAAGTCGATCTCCAAATCGTAAGATTCGTCTGAATGCTATGGTGAAATCAGATATGTATATCTTTCCCATTCGAAAATAGAATGTCTTCTATGTACTATTTATAATTAAGTTTCGTACTTGATTGACTTTACACGTTATTGCCGCGCGTATAGTATCATAAGACACATAACCTACTTATCCTTAAACTTAAAGCACGTATAATTAACATCTGATACTAAATACTCTATGTCTAGTACCCCTATTTGTCGTTGTATTATATAATAAAATTATTCATCTGTGAGCAATTTTCAATCTTGTTACAGTTGCCTGAAGTAATAGACATAGTGTACGTATCGTCGTTATTATTGTACCAGACGATTTAGTTGAGTGACCAGTGCCATTTATTTTTAAATACAAATATCCTTGATAGACAAAAGAGTTTTTTGGGGTTATGACTGTGGGAATCGAAAATGGAGATTTTCGAAAAGAAGGTTATTAGTGTAAAAATAAATAGCACCAATCACCCCGACCAATTCGCGCGATACGTACTCGGAATATTCGGCAGAAAATCGACTAAGTTTTTCTGACAAAATGACTGCGCCAATTTGGCAGTAAACGGTAATCGATTGAATGCGTAATAATCCAAACGTGCAATATTACTTGTGAGCATTCTTCAGTTATTAGCACTTACGAGGTGCGATTGGTCTTATGACATATCTTTCGAAAATATCTCTGTCCAGGACAAGCTTGCGTCGACAGCAATGACTTTTAGGCCTAATTTTCTCGTACCTCGTGACATCGTCATTTTTAAATGTGCAAATTTTCCTGATAACCTTCGACCTCGTTGTACATATTTCTTACCGGATCTCGGATCCCGTTACCAACGAAGTTCCTTATAGTAGGAACAACCTTGTTCGCTGGGATTCCATTAGCGAGATGAGCGACGCCATTTTGTAAAAGATGATTGGCGCCATTAGCTGCACCATTTTGTAAACTAACTGGAGCGCCATTAGCTATGTCATGCTTTCCATTGTTTACGATGCCATTAGCTATTCTAATGCTACCATTCACGATTGACCTTGTCGCTCCGTGATTCGCTGCTTCTTGAACTCTTTTCGAAATCGAATCTATCCCGTTCGCCAAGGTTTGGCCAATTTGGCCATTTGCTAAATTATCTTGACTGTGATCTCCATGATGGACCCCATTGCCTCTCCCATATACTCTACCATTGATATCGCCATTGATATTACCGTTACCGTTAACGTTTACGTTTCTGGTTAATTCGTTTGTATTCTTGGTGATATTATTCTTAATGTCATTACGCTTGTCAATGTGATTGGCCAGAACATTCAGGCCGTTTCCAATTTGCTTAGTGTAGCCGTTGTTAGGTCGCTGTGCGTCGTCGCCACGATTGTCAATTCTTTGGCCCCCGTTGATGTTACCGGGGGCCAACAAGTTTGGGTAGCTTTTATCCATGGCGTTGACCTTGTCTTCCTCTGCATCATTACTTCCGTCGAATCTTGGACCCTGAGGATGAAGCTCCTCCTTGCGACGAGCTTGCTGCACGTGTTGGTACAGAGCTGCTGTGAATTCCTCTTGGACGCTTGAAATGTCAGTGTCGCCATCGACCTTTGATACATTAAAAGAAATGTTACATGACGGAATAAGTGTCGCTTAAAACTAACCCTTACTTTCTTAACCCCTTAGCTGGCAGGCCAAAATTCGCTTAGGGGCGAATCCCTTACCCAGGATGCTTATACGCGTTCTTTACCAGCTAAGGGGTTAAGACTATATGAATCATTAAAAATACATACTATTGTAAGACGGTTATCATTGTCTAATGTTTTGAGCATCGGAAGGGACATCTCGCGAAAGAGCTCCAGCCTCTTCCTGAAGGCTGACACGCTGTCATCCAATCTTCCACGACCTAGTTGAAGTTTTGAGCAGTCCAACAAGAGTAATGGAGGTTCCTGACCGAACTGGAAATAACATTACGTCATATTGGAGATTAGTTTAGGTAAAAAAAATATACTTAATGTATAATTAAAAGTAAAAGGGTACCTTGTTCTTAAACTCTTGAACCTGATTAAGGTCCCTGGGAAAGCCGTCCATGACAATCCCATCTGTATCCCGGTTAAGAAGCACCTGTTGCTCCACTACCTGCATCACAATCTCTTGCGGTACCATCTCACCGGAAACAATAGCATCGTTTACTCTTGGATTCGAGGACGCCATATTTCTCAAAAGGCCACCGATGCTAATGTGAACCCATCCTGGCAAATTACGTACTGCCTGGCTGCATAAGCTTCCTTTATTACTTCCAGGACCACCTTTAATTAAATACGGTGTCAGATTGATTATTATTTTTCTTTTTTTTTCATTATTTTGTTATTGTCATTTCAAACTTACCGATCACCCAAATAAACGAGGGAATCCCCTTGCGGGGGATGTCGGCAGTTTTCGAAGGTTTCACGTGGACACCAGGAGACGAAGGTGGCGGCGGCGACATTTCCGCCACAACTATCTGCTTCATGGCCGGTGAACTTTTAATCCCTTCGTTCCTTTCCACGGCGACCTAATTAACCGTGATTGTAATTAATTATAAGTTTTCCAAATAATCCGCAACGGCTCAAAAATATTCTGACAAACCTCAGCCTCCAGAGAACGCGGCGCGTCCCTTGGTAAATTGTCATCCTCGGACATTCCAAGAATTTTCATAACGGCTTCTCGGAAGTCGATGTAAACTTCGCTAGGATTTCGTTCTCCGTTAATCTAGAAGAAAATATCGAAATAAATCATAGTCGTCCAATTATCGGAATTATGAGATTCTAACGTATATTTTTCTATAATTCATGATAATGTACGAATATCGTAAAAGACGATAACAGTATTACGGTAATACTGCAGCTGAGTGCCATTGCAACTGCATATATTGCATCGCATGACTAATTTATTGCTTCGAGATTGCGGCTGTTGCTGAGAATTCGCCTTTATCGGGCACATCAGTCACGCAAACACATGAGAATGGCGTTAACTTCTTGTCACAATATCTATTTATCGATTTTTTGACAGTAAAGCTTCAAAAGCTTTAATTTATCATTCAGGATATTCATTCGGTCGCGCACACCTCGTTTGTTCATCACGAAGAAAGCAAAGACCAGCAATATAGTCAACGTCTTAGTATACACAATTTATTATTTATTTTACCAAGAAATCTTTTTCGATTGAATAAGATGAAATGAATAATTCAATGAGAAAAGAAGAAATAAATATTCGACTCACCGCAAGCAGCAGTCCACTCTGATCAAAATACTCAGCAACGGGCATGACGTTTCTATAAAAGTTGTGAAGCTCCATTCTAGCAAGTCCCAAAATCACATGACCGAGTTGGGCCCCATAATCGATCTGTCGCTCAAGGACTTCTTGCCTCCAGGATACAAGGACTACGCCGTTTACTATTTGTATCTGCAAGAATTTTTTTTTATATCAGTTTATCAGCAATTGATTATGGACACAGTGACGAATCGCTATAAGATTCGAATTAACTAAGTGCTCATTAAAAATCTATCGTTAATTATTAAAAAAAAACACGAATTCTTATTCCATGCAATATCAATGATTAAAATGCGGACAACGTACGTGTATAACGTATAATCCATATCTATATCGTTGTATCAGAATGCCAAGCGACCTGATATTCGCGAATCGATTCCATGGCTGTCCTTACAGTACATTACTTATTTATTAGGAAATAAGACTGCGTCATGGCTTATTTCGACTTCGTCAGAATTTCGATGCCGATAAAAAAACAAGATATGTAATATAAAGATTCGAATTCGTGAAGTTAACAAGTAATTTATAAAAAGAAAATTCTAATACCTCACTATGCATAACACCGTAAGGGGATCTTCTGATCGCAAAGTACTTCTCAAAGTCATTAATTCCAGAACTTATGCAAAGATCATTTAAGTCCACTGCCGAATGTTATGGAGGAACTAAGTTTCGTTATAAATTGTAGCAATTTTTAGCAATTGGTAATAACGATGAGACTTCGTGGGAACCATTTCACGTGTATGACCGCCATACTAGATTCGTATTAAATATACATATATGGAATTCGCGTTTATGTTGACAATTGAGGTCAATGGGACAGTAGGTCATGTCAAATATTTTTCGCTATTTCCTTACGATTTACGATACACTTTACGGTCTTTTAGTTGAACGGGACAACGTCGATTCTCGATAAGCTTATCGAATTTGACGCGCATGCGCAGAATCAGACGCGCGCTACGTTACGATAATCGCCTGTTTACTACGCCAAATGGGTTCAGGCTTTTAATGATTTATGTCAAACAGTTTTTCCCCTTTTTTTGTTTAATCGCTGTTAAACTCCTTTCTGAACAATTTACTTGTATTTTTAGTAGCCAGTTATTATTTACAATTATTTCGTACTTAGATCTTCGCGAAGCAAATATGGTTGTGGTTTTGACTCCGCGTCAATTCAGTGTTCAATTATTTAATAACGTTCTTCTTCTTGTTTTTTTTTTTTATCACGATATTTTTTGGTTTAGTACAAGTGACAGCGGATCAATGATGCATTCGATATACTGTTTCATTGTTAGAGATTTAATCTATGAACATTTTCGAATAAACTTTAAAAAGGATGCATCTTTCTTCAAAGCCTACGTTATACAGTCAGCTCAATAAATGTATCCCTTTAATACAAGAACAGTCCCTTTAGTATAAGACCATGTCAGAGTTAATTAGCCGCATATCGAAAAGAATTTCGAAAGTATTCTTGTCGCTTTTCCACGATACCGATTGGTCGTCCCTATCGTCGTTCAATGCATATGAATTTGCCGCTTGGTGCGCCTGTTCACAGCATGCAGTCAATTCGGCAGATTGCCGTTACTTTAGAAACGTAAATATGAAATAATTTTTTAATCGTTAATGGAAACCTCATTCGGTACGCGCAAAACGTTCACAATGGGCCTCTAACTCTACTAGAATAATCGTACCACTGCTGACCAATAGGATGTACTGAGGACGCGCCTAAAACTTAATTTCCCTAGTAATTTAGATAAGTAACTGTTACTAATATTAGTACAGTACACACTGAACAAGAAATAAAAATTTCTCCTCATCTTGTAAAGTGTCGTTAAGACTCCTCAGTGAACTAAGTAATAAGTGAATTCCTTATAGTCAAATGTCGATATCAATTCGTATGATCCACGTGGCTCATGTATTCTATCGTCTTCAACCACATAAAAATTACTCTCACTATGAAACCACATTTCTTTCTTCGATTGATAACCCAAGGGTACACTTGCTATCGAATTAATACAATGTCCGTCGACTCCACTTTGATTGACAATTTTGCTAATGGCATACAGAGGACTATTCGCAGCTCGAGAATTACGTCAATTATTTAAATATATATTTCCGTCGTTCAGGGCGTCGACAGAAATTTATTTTTCTTTATTTTATGAATATATGCGCGCACTCACCTTCTCGGAATACTCGACGACGTCCCGCATATTTCTTGGATAGCCGCTGACCAGGAACGTCTTGGCACCTGGTGACATCTTCATCTCGAGCATAAGCACCTCAGACACGGTTTTACTACTCAGAAGACCGAAGTCTTGCATATCTGTTGTATAATTGAAAAATGTTCATTTATGTACAATTAAGTGAAGATAATGAAGGTAGGTTTACTTATTTGAACCAATTCAAAAGTTGAACACTCTGAGTACTCAGGAATCTGAGTCACTGATAACGAGGTAAACAGTCGCTGACCCAGAAATTATATTTGTAATTCTATGACTATAATGATTAACTATGATTTTATGAGTAGGATTACGTACTCGTGTTTAAAAATCATTCCAATATCTTGATCTCGCAGATTTTTTAATTTTCACTTGAAAATCGACTATGATTAAATCATGCTCTTATCATTCATGGAAGGATAATAGCGCGCGATAAAACCTACGTTTCTCGTTCAGAGATCACGGATCAATATCATCAAGGATTGATCGAATATTCATGATTTCCATACAAAATAATTTTACACGGGTTAACAGATCACAAATTGATCTATCTATTGTAAAATTATGATTTTTGACAGTATCAAAGTAGACATACAAATTCAGTGTCTAATTCATAGTACGCATATTGTTAACACGTTGACTGCCATGGGGGTCACCGGTGACCGGCACTCGACTTGGCTAAAGAGCCGTGGGGGCCACCGGTAACCGGCGACGCAGCAAATAATAAAAGTACATAATTAGAGTAAATATGGATACTGATAAATTTTTCAATAATACCATTGTTACTATAATGTCACCGGTGACCCCCAGCACGAAAAATGCTTCAAGCATGATTTTATAACTCACTTTATTTGCTGCAAATAATATTTCAACATAATATGCATCGCATAATGAAAAATTCACGTTGGCGCCATGGGCAAACCATGGAAAATGCGCCTGGCAGTCAACGTGTTAAGAAACATTCAAATGACAGAAGCACACGCGTACAAAATGATGGAAATTTTATCTATATCGAATTCCGAGAAATCGATTATTCCTAGTGACGAGGCAGACTATTATTCGCGACACGTGTACAGTCCCCATCATTATTTTAAGTTTGGTGTCAATGACTAGTTCCAATGCCTTCCTATTTCACTACCCTGATAACCAGTATTATTAAATGAATTGATCATTAAAAATAACCAAAGAACTGTCAAGCCAAAAATTTCTCTCACCATTTCCTAATGCATATTGCTGTAGTAGATCTGTCATATTAATGTGTGCAATGCCCTTTTTCTCCTGCATCAAATTATCGCAATGCGTCACCTTACCACTTCCTGGGCCACCTGAAAAAAGAAATCATTTTCAATGAAAATAATCGTAGCTCGAAACCTTGCGCACCAAAAGTAAATGCTGAAATATTTTGTGTTACCACAAAAATGATACCAGCAATTACAATAATATCGTGTGCTATAGCATCTATGACGAAATGCCAATTAACAAAATAGTCAACAAGTATGTCAAACTGTATAACAAAACTGATCATTTAATCTCGTTGTTAATCAAGTAAAACATTAATGATTACTAACCGAGAACAAAAATGACTGGCACCTTGGGTGTCTCAAAGTTAACCGGCCCAACATTCTGCATGGGAAAACGTCCATCTGGGGGCGTCGCCAGGAGTCCAGCTTCACCTCGCCATCTCCCCGTACCACGGGCATTGTTCTCGTCGAACACCTGGGATCCATTCTGTTGCTCTGTAACAAAAATTTTGAATTAATAACAAAAAAAAGACTCATACAAATAAAGATTCCGCTTAAATCCAACTATACGGGGCTATTCGTTACAAAAGTACCACCTGAAGGTGGTTGCACCATAGAAATCGAATGGACAGGCTAACTTCAGATTGTACGTACGTTTCTCGTGAATAATCCTACATATTAAACATAGATAATTTAAGGTGAACTTCTTTCCTGGGCTAATTATCATCTACTAATTGACTTTAAATAATCTCTTAACAAAGCTTCACAATCGAATTAAAATGGAAATCCTACGTGCAAGTGGCATACTATAAGTACATAACCTTCATTCAGTATATGGCTGTGGTCCAATTCCTCCAACGCAGCTCAGTACGTGAATTCGACTTATCTTAAAAATCCAAGGTATTTCATTGGCTAATCTCGCAGTTAACCCGAGTTTAAATATTTAATTGTACTGGAGGGTTCGAGTCCATATGTGTACATGCTTATTAACCATTATTAAGCTTTGGCAATTTGTGCTTTCGGTTTGCCGTAAACGGGTGATTATCGATACTATGTACATATACAGACTTGTGAGTCGCGTTTATAGCTCAGGCCACGTGAAACGGGTATAATTCCGAAACGAGAAGCTCAAGCGTTCGCTAATCGTGATAACGAAACTTTCTGGCTGTGCAATAATTAATCAAGTAATTAGAATACCCGAAGTCCGCTTTATGTTTAACTCGACAAGTCTTTCTTTTTCGTCATTTCACTCACCGGGATATTAAACGTAATGACAATGATAACTACCCTTCTGTCTGTAACTTTGTAAAAGAGAAAGAGAGAAAGAGAAACAAAAAAACCATATCATTGTTCTTGATGAAATGTTTGCAGAACATTTGCCCATATCGCATAACGACGTGTTTGTTAATGAAAGTTCGAACTGTATAAATGCTTTATACGTTTGAAATATATATTTGTTTCACATCTTATACATTTACGTATCTTTTAACGCGACAGTTTATTGATTATTTACCTGTAAACAATGTATACACTGGTGCGTGAATGATTCATCGTATTTTAAATGGTATTTTAGATACAAACGATAACCCGATTATTTTTTATTACTGTTCATAAAATAATAATTGTCATTAACGAGAATTCACTTAGGAATGAAAACTAGGCGTTTTCCTAGAACTAACGAAAAGGTTCAAGGAATGTCTAACGTTATTTCCAAATTAACTCGTTGTCAGTCTTATCACTTATGCTCTGTCGTCACCTTTCTCACGTATAAACAAAACACTTGGCCTCGTTTCCACCTACCATGACCGTTAGTAGGTCATTTGTGACGTCGCAACGATAACACGACAAAGCTCATTTGAATTTTAAGACAATAATAAAATAATCAATCGAAAAGCCATAAATTCGAAAGCTTTAGGCTTTAGATTGTCGACGAATTAAAAATGTTCGGCAGACGTGAAAACACGAATAACTATAGGATATATAATACATTCCGTAGGAAGAAAAGGACACGTGTCGTATTGAGTTTAACTTTGTTACTCGCAAAGTCCACGTTACGCAATAAAGTATACATTATATCCGTTGATATTTTAGATCTATACGACGCGATTGGTTAGCTACGCCATTGATTAATTACAAATCGAATAGCAGAGCGTTGCTCATCGAATTATAGAAATCTTCAGAATTTATTAAACCATCCAACAAACAATGATTTCATGACAAAGTTGCACGGACACGAAAGTATACGATATACTCCTTGTAGAAAATTTATTGTCGGAAATCATTCGGTCTGAGGACTGCGGATATAAAGTACCTGTTTTATTCGCGTGACTAGCGATACACGTAGATATATATATATACATACACACACACATATCTATCTCACAGTTCTGATTGACTCTGACTGTCTGCTTTTCTAAACGCAAACATTTCGTGCTTTACACAATCATGTTTTTACGCGTCAAATCTTCTGAAAATAGTTTTGGACGTCGATTTTACAAGTAGCAAATTTATTACGTTACGCTCGTACGCTGTTTCTGTATATATTAGATTTGAATTTCCCGCCTAATTTCGATCAATCTTCCTCTTATGCGATAATGAGTGACGTAAATTCATCTAGGTGCGTTCCTTATAAGATCATATACATACATAGCCGAATTTATGTCTTTCGTTTTTTTTTGTCGTCTCACTAATATTTACCGATTGATTAATAGATAACGTATCGATCATAGCATAAAGGATATTATGTATGGTAATTGGAAGGAAGATATCGTTGGGAATTTCCGTTGCTGTACGCATTAGAGACGTCTTTTGATGTTATTATCAAAAATTGAATAGATTTTGTGGATGTAAATGATAACGACAATATGATTGTTTTCCGATAACGACGCATACGGGATTTTTTCGATTGGAAATAATCGATAGTATGCAGCGATTTAATTATCGTGGAAAACACTGTAATTATTATTATTATTATCATTCAAGATTATTTTATTTTTACGGGCAAAATGCCCAATACAAACAAACGATAATAATGTAAATTATTGTACAGGAGTACAAAACTTTCGTGGATGGCGCTGATACCTAGTAAATAGAAATAATAAACTATGGGAATTACGGAAAATAATACATTGAAATAATTGTAAAATATAAAAATTAAATAAGTATAATAATTTCCCCAAGGAAAAAGAAAGTTTTACGAAAAATTATGTTATCATTTTTTATCGGTCCGCAATGTTTTTCGGTGCTTAAAATTCTTTTTAATTCAAAACCAAATTACCCGGTATAGAAAAAAATTTTCACCCCAATCATACACCATCTGCCTGACAATTACAAATTACCCAATAATCTCGATTTGACAAATTTCAACGCAAGGCCCACTAATGCGAACAACAGTGACAGCAGTGAATCAATCTCGTGATTAATTGCAACTCGAAATGTTACTAATTAAGGAAAAATTAATTATTTATCTAATCACAACTAGCTCCTCTCTATAATGACAATAATAATCGTTAACACTCAGCTTCTTAAGATCAGACCAACAATACAACAACAATAACTATTGTTACCCACTGTTTATCAACATCCATCATCAACACTAATGCAACTATATACAATATATAATTAGTATGTCTTATTTCAATGTCCCTGTAACAGCCGGCCGCGTGTATGTAGACTAAATATTTCTAAAAAAAAAAAGCAAATGACTACACATACGACGCAAGCTAATAATTATCCTCTACACAGCTAAAAACTGCAGACCTATAATTAACACTAATTATCTCCCTCCTCTCCCTCATTAGAAACATACAAGCACCCCAAGCCACTGAAATATTAATTGATCAGAAATTCCCCCACAAGATAATCATTATCAAATTTAAAAAAAAAACTCAAAAAACGTCTGCACGAAATATCCGAAAACTCCTTTTTTACCTGAATCATCTTTTAAAACTTTTTTATCGAGCGATCGTATTAATCCCTATACACACGTGTTGCATGCATCCTTATGTGTCGCCATACGTCGCGTGTTCGCACGTCATCATCAGTGCACACGAGTATGCAGTATGTACTGTCCACGTGTTCAATGTGTTTCTTTTTTTGACAGTTCGCATGCCACGTAATCCTTATCAAATCGCACGTGGTTTTCCATAAAATAGCGTAAATATATGCTAAAATAGAAGAATAAAATATATACCGTGCAAAACCATGCATATGCATACTTTGTAAGAAACATTTTATGCAGCGACACGTGTGCCTTGCTAGAAGACTTCATTGCTTTCGATCTGTCAAAAAAGACACATCGAACTCGTGGATCGACTATATACGATACTAACATGACAATGGGTGTAGATACTTGCGTGATGAAACGCATTACAAAACACGTTACTTCAACCACGTGGGACAGTCACTGGTATACTCGTTGCAACTGCATGCAACTGCATTCAACGTGAATAACAGTTGATAGGATAATCCTTGCAGTTATTGTGTAACTTTAATGAATTAATTGATGGTATATTAACCCTCTATAATAGCCGGGGGTCACAGTGACCCCACGGTGTTTTCGAGTTCGAATTTCTCCCATTAAACTTTCGAAAAACCGGCTACTGGTGCTATCTGTAGGGAGAAGGATAGTGTAACATTTTTTGTGAAAAAACGTCATTTTTCCAAATTATTTTTTCGCGGGTCTTTTTAACATATTCAAAATAAAAATTTCAAGTTAATTCCTGCACACATTTAAAAAGAAAGGTTTGGTATGCATTCCCAACCCTTCAAAACCGCTGGGGTCTATTAGACCCCGTGCTATTATTACGTGATTCTCGGGAGGTGCTACTATAGAGGGTTAATGCCAATGAGGATTATGTGACATAACTATAGCGATTTGAAAGATGCTGTATTTTGATTGGTTACTTTTCAAATCTGACGTCACTGTTCTATGGCTGACCTGTACGGTAGGTTACTACTGAGCGCTTCATGTACGTCGCGATGAACGTGGAGGATTGAGGATTTACATAACATTTAAGGATATATCTATGAAGGCGTAAACGTAATTGGTCAATCAGAGCACTTGCATAGGGACACCCTTTTTTTTTATGATTGACGTTATTACGTATGCTTATGCAAATGCGTCTATATGCAAATCTATCGATATCGTCCTTGGGTTGTTTTACGTCGACAATTTGCTTTCAGGGTTCTTTCTCAACTTTTCATTATAGCTATTACATCTTGCCGTAGTTTATCACTTACTTGGTGGTCTGATCCTTGACATTTGATATCGTTCATCTTTGAAATTAATTCCAAATCGAATTTAGTACTGACTCTTGAACGGCTTATATAGAAGATAGTAACTTCCGTTTTAATTAATGGGAAGTGCTGTTGATAATGTTATCAGGATCGGAGAGTCGTGCGCGTGAACGTTAATAATTGTAACGACATAGGAATTGATTAAGATAAACAATTTGTTTCCAGAGAATAGTTAGGGCGATTAATATTTCATTAATATCCTCTAGATAATCATTAAAATTATAATAAAAAATTATAATAAAAAATTATAACAAATAATATTATTGTAGAACAACCAATCACGGGTATAGAGATGACAATTTTACTGGAATATACGGAATGCTTTATTTTTACACTTAATCGTGTGGATTTTGTTCAAATTTCCATTTTTTTCTTTTCCACTAATTATAAGTGACCCTTTACACTCGTATCCTCATCTGCGCACTCTCTCGCTCTTGTCCTTCTCTCAGTTTCTCTTTCTCACCTTCAGTCACGCCTTTGAACGTGGTCACGATCATATATCAGTCACGCAAGTTCCAATCATTCCTCAAAGTCATCAACCGTTGCTACGTTTGCCTCTGCATTATATATATATATTTTTATTAATGATACTAACCAGTGTCCAGGCAGATGCCCATAGTAGGTTTTTTGGAGGGTGGATCGGTCGTCCCACAGCCATTTACCTCACATGCTTCGAGCACCCCCTCGCGCACCTTACAGTAACACTTTTTAACCCGTACCGAATTGCTATGTTCACAGAAAAGAAAAAAAGTCACACGAAAAGCCCCTGCCTCACATTCGCCGGTGTGAACGAACCTGTAACTCCGAATGGACGATTTGTAGTGGAATAATTTACTGGATTCGCGTGACTCGGCGCGATACAAAAATAAAGTCAAAATAATAGCACGTTATAAAGACTGTTCTTTCAGGAATTCAACTTCTTGGGCTTCACTGTTGATTGTACTTAGGCTTTACTATAATGACGCAATAAATCGTTGTGTAGATATCAAATGAAAATTGTTGTCACAACAATAATTAACGTTGTCAGTGTCTATCAACAGTTGAAAATCGAATCCACATATATATCGAATGACTCGGATCGTATTAACGTGCTACACAATATTATTCAAAGTCACTCTAAACTGTCTCAATTAAAAATGACGTGTTGTTGAAAACATCAAATGTCCTTCCCGCACGAGTTGACAGACATCAACGTTCAACAATCCCAAATCATTATTCCTATTACATTTATCAACGTCACTCGAGAGCAAGAAACACACCGCGACGGGTATACCGAACTATCACCGATGTTGATATAGTTGATGATGTTGATGACGAGTCTCCCTTAGTGTCGATGCGTCACATTTTCTCCTTCTGTTCGTAAAATTGTGCAATCACGAGTAAATTCACAAGACGTCAAGACAGACACGATATGTTTATCAACGTTTAAAACTATCTGTCGGCACTGTTGAGTAGGTTTAACGATCGGCTCGCGAGGTTAATAAAATTAATGAAAAATCATTGGCGAACAGCGAGACTTTTATACGGTTTAGCTTGCGAGTGGAAACATTTTACGGGAATGACCAGTGGTCGCAGGAACCACTTGTAGCCATGGTTACGCGCATGCGCACTGAACCTAACCTATACTGACATCCACCCCTAATACCCATAGTTAGATTTCTATGTGTCCACGCATCCCTACGACATATTCCAACCAACCCCTAGCCGATACCAACCACCTTTACTCGCTTCGAAAAGTAGAACAGGGCTTTCCAAGTGTTTATTAAGGTATATGCATGACGAATGGGGAAGCAAGGTTCCTTTTATGGGTTGATAGTGGGGTAGTGACTTGTACATAGTAATACGTTATGGTACCAATGGGTACCAATGGTACCAACGAAATAATCCCACTGTCGATAACCTACCCCTGTCTAAGGTTAAGGCATAGGCGAAGTCTTCGTCTTATCATGCATCTCTTATCTTTCAGCATTGGACAGTGGTTAAATATATATTTTATCTTTCATCGTTATTATTATTTCGATGGTCACCAAGGTCAAGATAATAATTGTCACTTGTAGTAAAAGAAAACTTTTTTTTTAATTAATTAGTTCATTCATGTTTTAGTATTATGACTTAAATTTTTACTCCCTCTAGGTTATTCCAGCAGGGGTGCTATATACTGATGTGCAACGTTGTAGTATTGACGTTAACACTGTCTGTGACGATTTAGGGTTCGGTGCACCAGGTGTACCACACGCTCCAAGGTTAACGACATAAGCGAGTAGGTGTCGACTGTGAACGGTACCAACTAGAACGACGTAGACCCTTTGAACTCTGGACAGTTGAATAGTCACCCCTATTGTAATTAATGCATAACGATAGAGAAGAGGGACGAGACGTACATCAATTTCAACGTCTACAGTGAAATTGATTGAAAATATAAAAAAAATGGAGAACGAGCCAGTGAACATTAATTTTATTGTATTTAGGGATGATAGACAATTTTTTTTTTATTACTTTGATTAAAAGTTCTTGAGGAACGCTCCTTCGTGACCTTGAAACTAAATGCTTGTCCAGTGCATGAGAGTTTTGCTAATTTATCGAGAGTCAAGGCTATTCGATTAATGATTGTGTACATATGTACTATACGCACTATAGGTCACGTTTCTTGGATACTTCGGACTAAGTAGGCACCGCATGCCCGACCGAATTCCACGAATTATTCACCAGACGTTGTACAGTAATCCTATGGTAAATTTACGACCTGTGTAAAGCCCACCCCTAAACGCCCACGATTCGGTCAGACTCACCCTGTCACGTGCCACTGCGAAATATCCTTGCTCTCTTCTGTGGTATATGGTATGGAAAAAGGTGTGTACTTTCTCTTTTTTTTCTTTTTTTTTCTTATGAAAATAGAAGAAAACATTATCGACGGTAATTACTGAGCGTGTACCACGTTACCGACAGGGTAACGTGTGCGTCAATGACGCATGCAATTCCTTGTGTAATTTCTCGTAAGTGCATCATCGATGACTTGAATCATTAATGGGATTTAACGTAGCTGTACTCCAGTTACTGGAACATCTTCTCACTGGAGGAGGCAGCCACAAAGGAAAGGAAGGAAGGAGGAACGTAGCTGTACTATTTATAGGGACTTAAGTGCGCTTTGGGTAGAAGGTGAATTTTGGGGGAAAAAAAAAACATTTTTATCGCGGCTTCGTTATATTTTAATAAAAGGAAACTTCTTGAGAATTTATTTACATACGCACACACGGTAGTGGCCGAGTCTATATATTCTTTATTGTTAATCGTTTTCCGAGTGGATCGTTCGTATTAATAATGAGAGCTTCGTGTAGTATTGCCGTAATAATGTTTTTCATTCGATTTACATGGTCGTTAAGGAAAATCGATTTGTACGATTTTTCAAATATCTTCTAGAGATTTATCGTGCGTTATTTATTTATTTTTTTTCTAATCATTATCAGTGTAATGGGAATTTCACTATAAACCAAATGTGCTCCGTACGTATTGTTTAAGCACGTTGCTCTGACGATGTCAAGTGTATATACGTTTATGAATGACGATCGACAAGTACGCGTATGACGTCGAATTGAATATGCCATCCTGCTGCGGATTCGTACTACTAAAATACCAGATACAAAAGTACTATACATAGTAATAAATTGACAGAGATAATATTGTTACGAGATGCTAACCACGGCTCGGTTAGACTTTCATGTTGAAGAAGAGCTGTCACCGTCTCAGCTAACTGTCATCAGAAGTCAGCTGATTCCACGCTTAAAGAGTCAAACGAACTGTCAGTTGTCATTGTTAGCTTGACAACTAGTGCACTACCGATCGGCAGTTAGCTCTGAGCCCTGATAGATAATTAAAAGTTATAGTTATTTTATATGACCGAGCCTATCAATTATTGTAGCATGCCGCGTAGTCGAAGATCGTCTTCGCTTGGGCGTAACAATATACTGCCTTGGGAATTACCGTGCATTAATTTTACAGAAGTAAATAAATTATTTTCAATTCATTATTGCGAAGGAAAAGAGAAGCGTAAAATTGCTGAAACATCGTTATCAAATTCTGAAACTCAAAAAAAAAACAATTAATGTAAAACTATAACAAAAAAAATCAAAAATTTTATTCCATATGTTACACTTGTTTTGTCCGATGATCGACCTGTGTTTTCGAGAATGTTGATTCTCAGAATTGTAAACAGTTTATTACACGATGACAACCACAGCGACGAACTACGTCCGAGACGGTATGTACAGTCGATATCGACATGAGATTAAATAATTGAAAACTGTAACCCAGAGACAGCTGCTAGTGTCTCAGGTACGTATCTATGCATAATTCTAGGGTGGCAAGGTAACTTATATAGACGGTATACATATATGTTTTGCTGGCCTGTTGTACGAGGTATATATATATACATTTACTATCATATACTAGGTTTCTAGATACCTATATACAAATTTGTCAAGAGGTAGTTATGAGGACATTGTCGATTATGCGGCGTTCACAACAGCAAGTTGAAATGTTAAAAAAGACTTAAACCTCGGGGAATCTAGCATTGGAATTGTAGCCTAACCTAACCTAGCCATTTTTAAGTACATCACAGCCCCTGGTGTCTAGCATTGAAAAAATTTTGGAAAATTTGATGTGAGAGTCGCTTTATGGTCCTTGCAGTACACCTTATGTCTGAAAATCTTGTCAGTACTGTCCTGAAGAACTACAAGAGTCCTCGCGACTACTAATATTCATGACAAAACGTCCTGAAAACTATTCTGTAAAATTTATATATATATATGTCATACGCGAACTGTTAAATGCATACTGAAATAATCTATGTGTGCTATTCTAGGAAAGTATCTATATACCATACTTTGTCTTAGCACACGTGTCTTGTATTCTAGTCCATTTGTAATTGCATAAGGGTAGTGAGTACTGTGAATTGTGATAATGAGTTTGAATTAATAAAAAATTCGATACTGTCCAGGTTTATGTATTATGAGAAAAATGTTGGAGGTTTTCAAGATGTTTGTATACTTCAGATTGTAAAATTGATATACCCATAGTGATTATTTGTTATATAAGGTACGTAATAACTTTAGGGTAACGATTTAACGTGGTTAATTGAGTTAATGGATATTTAAAAAATTTTATTATTCCAATCAGTATACTTGTTCAGGTAGATATGATTTTTATGAAGTGCCAGTTAGATGGAGGGAAGCGTGAATGGTTTAAGGGGTTATACGCAGTTAGAATTTTCAAAAAATCGATTTTTTATTTATCCACTTATTAGAAGCTGCCGAAGGAATGGAGGTTACATTATATGGCCCTGGAATAGACGACTCAATGTAAGTTGAAAAAAAATGTTTACTATGTGTAAAATGCTCTTGTAATATTAAACGCGTTTTTCTCAAAACTACGTTTTTAAAGTCGGTGTGCACGATTTCTCGGAAACGGCTGAACCGATCGGTCTCAAATTTTTACACAAGCTTTGTAAATATATTTTTTAGTGATTAATCGAGGGTTTTTGCTCGGCGATAAATATTTCCCATTTTATAAACAATTTAAGGCCAACATTATGATCGAAAATCGAAACTTTTTTTTGAGAAGCCGCCATTTTTTTTTACATTAATATTTTGCTTATTTCTTCGATTAATTACGGGATAATACGTTATATTAACGAAATCTTTTTGGTTTTTTCATTCCAGATGATTCAGGCATGAGATATCGTGCACACCGTCGAACAACTTTTTTTAGAGGAGCGCCCGGAGATCTACTATAACGGCCATAAAAATAATTATTTTTAAAAATAAAAAATATTACAATAAAGTTGAAAGGTGTTTCTATATGCATACAAATTTTTAAGTCAATAAATTAAAATGGCTTTCCAGAAAAAATTCGTGAAAAATCGCCTTTTTTTCGGCCTCCTAACTGCGTATAACCCCTTAAAAGAATCTGAAAAAACGCTTTTATAATGGCCACGAGGAGTTTTATTTGAACCTGCGTCTTGTTCGGTTATACAATAATTTATTATTGTTATACAAGTGTGTCGAATACATATACAGTTGAGCTACACACTTGACTGTTGTTTTGCTATCATAGCCAGAGCTTTGATAGACCGCCTTTTTGCTTTGCTCAATACTTCTTCATTTATTATTAAAACATATCATAGGTACGGATATCCTTCAAATTGTCAAGGTTCTTCGTGGAATATCATGTTATAATATTTTTAATACTTTTTTTAATGAGATTAATTAGAGAGATAATATCGTTAGGTTTTGCTTTTGTTATTACAAATCTTGCAGAATAATATAAAAATTGAATTACAATCCTGGCGACCTGTGCAAATTATAATTTGGCTTAATTAATTCCAATGGCCTCCAACCTGACGTGTACGTAATCTTTGTACAAATGAGCCAGATAACGCAGAGATGTCCTCAGGACGCCTTTCAGACATCTATGAAATCTCGACAGACGTCTATGAAATCGTTACAGACGTCTATGAAACGTCAGAAAGACGAATAAGAGATTTCTTATGTCACCAGCGAAGACGTGTCTTTTTATAAAAATTTCTACAAGATGTCTAAAAGACTCTCAATTTCAAAGTCCTGAGGAGCTCTGAAGACAGACGTCTGCTGGAAGTCTTCTAGACTTGTGTGCTATCTGGGGAGTTATTGTGGGACAAGAATTAGTCGGAATTTAGTGGTAATTTCCACGGTGTATTTTTCTCTGTACTGTAAACGAATTTTCATACTGGCTGTGTATGCTTTACTATTTTTGGATGTACGTACCGACGGGCTGAGTAAAATACCTATACCGTTAACGGTACGGCCTCGTTTGGAAATAACGTGAATAATTTGGGACAAGGTCTTTAGGGAAAAGAAGGACATGAAAAAATTAGAATTAGCTTATTACACAGTTAGGAAATAAGTATAGGGGACATAACTAGACTTTTGTATTTGCTTTATATTTCTAGGCCATAGAAGATTCTAGAGGGCCTGCGATTTAGGTGACGTTAGAATAAGTAAATTTCAATTAAAAGGAATGTCACGGAATATGGACAGATAAATATTTCGTTAACTAACCCATCAAACGTAAAGTAACAGTTATGAGAATGTTGAAATGTCCTGCTCAAGTATTTAATAGTTATAAAACACCTGATGCACGCAAATATTATATCAATGAGTAGGAAATTGTAAAATTGCCAATATGTAACCGTTGCTTTGAGTTTGCTGTAAGGAAACTGTAGAATAATATGACAACATTACTTCATTAATTGACGTCATTGATTACAGTATCCTTTTGGTTATCGCGTGACAGATTGAAAAATCAGAAAAAAATTAATACAGGTATTTAGTCTTGTTATAAAAAGTATAATTTATTTACCGAAAATTCCACATTTCAATAATACGTATCACAATTGTTCTTCATTCTTCTAGTATTTTACATTCAAATTGACTCGTTAAGAAGTATAAGAAAAATTCCGGATACGCAGCCATACAAGGCAATACATGGAAGATCAACTGACCGTGAGTATTAAATAAATAATCCGAGCTTGTAATATTCTATAAAACAGTGTCACAATATATAATACATTCGAAAGAAACTCCGCGTTTTGTAGATTTTGTAAAATCAATCTTCACTATCAATACAAATTCTTAACCGACTCGAGTAGATGCATAGCCGAATCAGAAGTGCCGAAAGCTTCTTACTATTTCGATTAAACCAAGGACACACGTTGCTGAATATCATAGGTAGGATCATCCGTATATCCAAGTGGTAAACCAAACCAAGAAAATAATCGTATAACGGCATTGAGTCGTTCAAGTGTACCAGTTCTCCTCATTTCTTCTTCTTCTATATTATTATTAGGATTAAGATTCTTTGACTCGCGTGCGTCGGCCATCTTGTGCTTCACGAGAAGTTTCACATCCTGATTACGTTTACGCCACTGTCGCCAGGATTTGAAATGAGACCTGCGTTCAAAGTACATACAGGTATACTTTGCAAAGTGTTATCAATTATTTACTTAATAAAACGGGTATAAATTATTCGAATATTATTAAAGAATAACTACCTTATGGTAACAGCCAACCAAAGGAAATAAGTAGCAACAAGCACACAACACAGTATGGCTAACCCAGTGCCCTCCCAGAATCCAAGACCTGAGTAGGCAGTTGCACCGACGGCACAAAGATAAGTCGCCGCGACGCATAGCGGCGTCAGTACTAAAAGACAAATAAGATCCCCAACAACACCCTGAGGTCCATGAGCGTTCCTGCTACTCCACCACTGGTAAAGTGAGCACATAAAAACGATCTAAGAAACGGGTATATCTCAAGTTTATAAATTAATGAACGCCATTTCAATTACCTCTGAGAAGGATTTATTCGTCCTTTGCAATACGTATGGATACTTGCAAATCTCACAGCGATTCGTATTCGACGTAGACAGCCATTTTTCTAAGCATCCAGTATGCACCAGTGCCAAGGTACCAGAACACTCGCAAGGATCCACTAATTCTTCCAAAGATCCATCTACAGATCCAAGATGTACCATTCGGCATAGAACGATCTATTTTATTACCGATTGTGACAAGCAGACAGAAGTCTAAATTGAAGGTATTCGTTTTTAAGTCCAGCAAGGAAATATTTATGCAACGCAAGGATAATGCTGTATCATAAATCCCGTGGATTTCTGATCATAATAAAAATTCTCAGACAACTACATAACAGCAAACGTTTCACAACGAGTTAATCGATTTAGCCAAAATAATTATTCACAAGAGAAAACAAGGCCTCGCCACTGACGTACGTTGCTACCACGGACTCCAAGCAAGCACGACTAAATTATTATGCTGTTACATTCCAAAGACGTATAAGGTGCATTTGATTTATCGTTCAGTGAACTCCTACATAGTCTAATCTTGCCAAAGAGCAAATATACAACACGCCTAATTGCTCATACGAATTTCGAAACGTATTTCAAATAATACGTAAGGGATTTCGCAACAGTCCAATACTAAATAGTCGAATAAACACTGTGCTAAAGTGAGTCGTAAATTCACGAAAATCACCATGACGACGATCACGAGTCATTGTGACTTCGTCACGGATTTATAAGCGATGATAACAATTGATTAATTACTGAGCATTATTTTTAATTAGATATATATTTTTTTTCTCATTGGCAGCAGTCACGAGTTCACAGTGGATACATTTCACGAGAACAGCATTCGAGTTTCACGGGGATGACGTTCGTACGATCTCTGGGGATTCTTACGGTTTATACGTATTCATGACGGATCACTGGTGGATGAGAGGGCATATTTATAGAACAGAATTCTCCGGGATGTACCTTCGTGACAGATTCGACAATACAAGGAAGCGGAGCTCCGCTTTTCCGGCGTCATCGTGTTACGTCGACAGAACGACGACGGGACCGTTGTCGGGGCTTCCGTCAAAACACTGCTACACTCTGGGGTTTCCATACGCGTCTCACCCCTCCTTACGATACGTGTACCAAGATCGAATTATCACCGAATTATCACGACTCTGATTAAACTCTCGCTTATCTCGTTCGAAAACGATAACCGATCAGTCGTGAAACCTTGTAAAATGATGTGTAAACTGATGTTCACAATTCTGTGACTGATAACTTATGGTCTGTTTGAGGGAAAACTAGTATCTACCTGATTGGTAATTGGCACTGTTTAAATCTTTGACCTCATTTTGAGTTCCTTTTGTTGATAGGAACGTTATTGCTATTGTTACTTTTCTTGGGATATTGAAGAACTGTCAGACATTGACAGAACGTCCGAACGACAGTAGAGTAAATAAATGAGTATTTATCGGTATCTGCTTTTAATTAGCGTTTTCAAGGTTTTTGATAAACTTTATTGTTTTCTTGTTTATACTTAGATGCCTTTAATCACATAAACAAAGTCGAATGTGGTTAATCGAGAGTGTATATATTTTTCAGTTAGACTTGTTTTAATTATTTATTTTTGTTATATTAATAATTAATGTAGTAAATCTATTTTTATGGTGTGTTGTTCCCAAAATTATGGAGATGATATTGTAGAGTAAATAGTGCGCCTGTACGACTGCAACCAGATGTACCAATGACGACATATGAACGTAATACCCACCATAATACCGGATGGGATCTTAACCTAGAAACTCAGCGGTGTAGACAATTGTGAGAAATCCATGCATTGTTTCTAAGAGAAATATAATTATGAGTGATAAAAGTGATTTGAGTGATATTGAAGGTACTGATAATGACGATAACAAAGACAGTGATTTTAATATTGAGGACTATGAGGATGGTGTTGATAGTGAGGCTTCATCGCATGAAGGTTTGCAGAAAAACAAAACTGATGGAAACGTAAGGATTTTTTGGTTCAACAGCATGATTATTGTTTTATTACATTTTCTATAGTGAGAAATTGTTAATACTTGTCACTGTATTGTCGTAATTGCTATCCACTGCAGAATAGTGGTTTTTTCTTATAAAAATATTAATAAAGTACGAGTGCTTAAAATCATAAGTATTAATTAAACAAAAGGTGAATGATTAGGTTTTCATACAAGAGTAAGAATGTATAGTATATATACACATGTTCATGAAAAAAAATGAAACGTAATTATATTTCATATAATAAAGAAGTAAGTAAAACTTTCTTATTTTATGATCAGATTTAATTTATTTTTAATTTTGTATCTGGATACAGCGTACCGGAACAGACAAGGTAGACGACAATGAAGGGGATGATGAAAAAGAGTATATTGGGCCTATATTACCGGGAGGACATAGATTTGATCGCAAATTTGTGTGTATCAAATATCCTGGAAATGTTGTCAATCCAGAAAGGGCAATTGAAACTTTAGGAGGCATTACTGCTATTTCTACGGTATATCATTGTTTTATATAATTAGGGACTACATGGTTCTTGAAGAATACCAATGAAATCTTTCACTGCTAATATCATACCCTCAATGTTTTATAATAGGCTGTTAATACTCGCAACAGGAGATTAGAGCTTCGGTTTAGACCAGATGATGGATATTGTAAACCAGCTTGTGGTGATAGACATGCCGTTGCTGGGTTTTTGTTACGGGTCAGAATAAAAAAGAAACAGATAAAAAATAATGACAATACCACAAAGGAGACCACTAAACGTGTAGAGGTCATAGAAGTAATGCAGATGGATAAAGAAATAATTGACAACAACGTAAAGAATTCAGGCTCAGACCAAACTACAGAACAAAATAAGGATATTCCTATTGATGTATCGAGTAAAGAATGTATCAATCAACAAAGTGAAAATAAAAACATAGAAAAATCCATAGAAGACTTAGCAAACCAAATGGGTATATGCAAAGTTACTTCAACCAAATGTAAAATACTTGACGAAACAGAACAATCCAATACAGATAAAAATACCATGAAATCGAACCCTCCAGAAGAAGAGTATCAATCTTTTGTTAGGACCCATGGATGTCCTGAATCTAAATCAAATATCGACAGTGTGAGCAACGATAGTACTAATACAGCAGAGACAAAATTGAAAGAAAACACCTTGCCATCATTCGACAGAAATAAGTATGAAGATTTATCAGAAGACAAGGACTATGAACTACCAAAATTGAAAGTCTTAGGACGAGTTGATACAGAATTCAAGTTCATGAGTACGTTTGCAGACATTTTATGCATAGGATGAAAAATCTTTCATTTCACAGCAACGTAGAAAGCAACGAAAGAAAGTAACCGAAAAATAATGCATCCTGATACTTTTAGATTTGTGCGATTTCCAATACTTACCGATTACACGTTCGCCGAAGAATCCAAAGGAAAATGAATGCATATACAGCTCAATTTATCCAACGAGCATCCCACCGTATCAGTGGCTCAAAAACAAAGTGCCATATTTCTTACCACCAGCTGCATTCAGTAGAATGGATAACGTACAGCAATACGTACCAAAAACAGAAACCGATACACTCCCGGAAAATATTATCGGTAAAACTAGAAAGCGGCGTGCTGGTTTTTCAAATTTTGTATACTTCAACATGCCGAACGTACCGGAAACGCCGCCAAAAGGTATCGAATCCGCCATGAAAGTCAAATTTCTGCAGAGCTTCCATTTAGAGAGGGTACGAAAAATGTTCGAGCAACGTCCAATATGGTCAAAAAACGCCTTAATATACGAAACAAAATTTACTGGCGATCAATTGAAAATATTGCTGCCTTCTGTGGCTTATTATTTTATGAATGGACCATGGCGGATCATGTGGGTAAAATTGGGTTACGATCCCAGGACTGATCCTTCCTCTAGGAAATACCAAACTCTTGATTACAGACTAAAAGCCATGCGTAAGTTAATTTTGAAAAATTAAACGAAAAATCGTTATCTCCATGCTTATATTTAAAACTAATGTTTTTTTTTTCATTCTCATTACGACTTTCACAGACGGTTTGCAAGCGACTATCAAGTGCAAACGGAGTTACTCGAATTATATTTTACCCTACAAATCTGCTCCTATATCAAAACCAAAAACTACAGTGCTCACTGCAAATCTGTCCCAGGACCAGAATCGAAAACAGGAACGATTGTCTAATGAGAACATGTATATTTATCGAGAGGGCACTGTACCACCTTCGCGACAAATGTTTTATCAGGTATATTGGCTTTGCTAGAATTTCTTGAGTGTATGTAATACTCCTAACAACTTTTGTCAGACTGTAAACAATGATGGCTATTATTTTTCACCAATTAGTATTGCGACGTCCTCGTGGATGAGGTACAGGAAATGCTGGCCAAGTTACCGGATCCACCACCAGGTACAAAGTGTCATGAAAAAATGGGATGGCTACCAAACGGTTTTGATGATCAATGCAGGGAGATCATTAATAAACAAGTTCGCGTTGTACTCAGAAAGAAAATGAATATTCCTGAAGATCGTGAGTAATATATGATATTAGCGCGAGTCTCTTCAACTTACATACAATTTTTTAATAAGAATTTTACCGTCTATTGTTGTCATGACAGATTCCATTGTATAGCAATAAATTTTTGTTTTACAGATCCAACGTCGTTACCCAGGAAACGGAGATTTGGTGGTAAAGTCAAGATGAATATATCACGAAATATAAAATCGAAGAAAAGTAAATTATTAAATCCCAGTTCCTCCTCAATTCATATGGAAGTCGTTCCTCAGGGATCCGACGAAGAATGGGAAAATTGTACTAACGTGGATGAACCAAGTACAAGTTCAAAGGTCACTTAGCTTTTGTGATCCGTGCGTAATCTCAGTATCTGAATTAAAGTAACCTTCGTTCATTGTATACGGTTTAATGCAAAAAATAATTGGGCATCTTCGAGCTTTCTTAAATACAGAAATTCGTTATTAAAACAAGGAAACTCGAATTACAATTATTTTCGATCTGAGATTAAACGTCTACGATACAATTTATTCGCAAATGTACAGTGACGAGTAAGGAAATTTGTATCAATAAATATATGTATATATAATGTTAATCGTTGTCAATTATGATAATTACAATTTAAATGACATACAAAAAAGATAATTCAATTTACGTTGAACGATTAGGGCACATGCATTGCTACTAAACTTTTTTATCATAAACTCGCTCGATATTATATAAGATACTCATTGTTATCGTCCACGATACTACAGAACCCTGACATTCGTGAATATTCACTTACATCTCAACACCATTCTCTTGTCACTCATATTTATCACTAATAATTCAAAATGGCCATTCAAAAAATCCAAAAGACCCTTCTACGAACACAATGCATAAACTTCAATCACTAGAGGCTCTATAGTGACGACTCAAATCAGTCTGCTTGAATGCCTTCGTCACTTAGAATATAACAAAAGATTGACCTGACCTTAAAAAATCGAGTAATACAGGACAAATGAAACTCAAGGAGATTATAATACGTCCTCCATTTTAGTTCGACGTGCCCTACTACCCTACTGTCCAGAAATACAAGAGCTGAATGGTGAGTAAGCTTACAAGAATAAGGGTGGAAAAAAAAGGGTAGGAATGTTTCCTCTAAGTAAGATTATAAGAGTGACATGACGTCGGGTTGAATCATGATATAAAAGGAGATTAAGGATTAAAGAAAATGATGGTTGATTTATTCAAAGACGAATTCCGCGATTAGTACTGGCAACGTAATTCAGAAGCTCTTCGGAATCCTCGCAGACAAAAGGCTTTTCGTGATAACAAGCAACGTCGTGCCAGGCGATGCCATCGTTATAAACGTTGTTCAAGACCGAAAGGCAAGACTCGTTGGTGCCATTGATATCAAACTCAGCATTATCAGGTTGACGTATCTTCTTGTGACCAGTCTGGGACCAAGGATTGTAACCCCAGCCATTGGGAATCTGATTGGTAGGCGACATCTTCTCGCGGTTCGCTGACCAGAACCAACCGTAAAGGGACTTTGGTTCAAGATCACGACGATTCTCGCAGCCTTTGAAGTCACAGAGGCGTCCCGACGTCCAGATATAAGGTACATCATCTGTGAAGTATAAGAGATGAATATTAAAAAATTTTCATAGACCATCAATCTATCAGATTCACATTGTTTTGACAAGACTTGGATACGAATGGCTAACAAAAACGAAATATACAATGTATACGTATACAAGGCGCCGGTCTTAACCTATCGGCGTGCTTTTCAAACCCGCTGGCCATCTCCATAAAATTTCACCAGGAAAGTTACACGGCAAAATGATTCGCGCATAAAATTGTTTTCACCTTGGTCGTTGAATCCGTCGGTATGCGCAAAGAATTACGCACACTTTAAACGTCTCCATTATACACAAAGCAACTCTCTAACCTCAACCCACTTTAAGACTGCGTCGCCTTGGAGCTACGTCGTTACACCCACCGGCGTTACACCTGTAACGCATCTTCTACGTAGCTTGTCACATTTGTCTTATATACTTATGAAATCATCTTACTTTCCTTCTCTCAAGACTGTCAGACTGTACGACGTCGAATCTTTCAATTTGATTTAAGACAAATAATTATCTTTGAGGATTCGGGGAATTTCATTGTACGCTTATGCGTCGCAATTTACTGTTATGTGCTTTTTTTTTACTTAGAGGTACTGATTATGAATATGGTAGTTAAGGTAGCGAAGTTATGATATCAGGATAATTAATCAACAAGCATAAAGAATTTGTGCCGGGTCAATCCTTTCGCAACTTCTAGGTACTCGTGGACACGAGGGACGAAAGTTGCATCTCGTATGGTTCGTTTACGATTGAACAATGTTGATGTTGACGATTGACTGCCGACCCATCCTCTTCTTCTTCTTCTTCAGAATGGAAAACTTTCTAAGTCCATTGTGGTATATTCCGACTTGACTCCTCGTGCTACTCAGGATGAGATAAAATAATGACACTGGCTCAAGATAATCAAGAGGCAATATATCTTGCTGCTCTTCTTGATTTTTCGATTTTAGTTTTCCTTTTTTATCCTACTTACTTTCGTAAGACGCCATCAGTGTTTCGATTCAAATTTTTGTCTCTTAATTATTGAAACTGCTTCAATCCTTATGGAGATTCTTGAAACATTATTAAATCATCAAAATGATTGGTACGTCGACACGTGGCTCGTATTAACATTTATACAAATTTTGTTGTTAACGAATACTTGCAGTTAATCAGTATTCTCTGCTGGTCGTTTTCTTCCATAAATGTTCACGTGAACAAACATTGTATCACTTTACACTTCCTGTAATACTCAGATGTCTGCATAATATTTTCGCACTCTTTCCTTTATGTACAGATGCGTTTCATGTTCTTTGAAGGAAGGATTTTAATAAGCAGATAGCTTCGTGCTAAGACGTTATTAGCAGAAAAGAAAAATGTCATAGTAACAATTATATGTTAAACTGCTACATGCGAGTACAAAGTTACATCTGGCTGGAGAAAGTAGCATGTATTACTATGGTCATGCGCATAAGAATAATTATCATTGTAAAACGTGAGTGAAAATCAAAGATGGCGTATATGATTGATGCCAAACTTACTCTGCTGGATCAATCTGAATATAAGATTGTTCTCTTCCTGAGTCTCAAGAGACACAAGGTCCATGCAGTATTCCCTGCAGATGTTCCTGGCGTCTAACCAGTCGACCTTTTGGCTCGCGTGGGCAGGCACGTGTCCACTGTAGAAATAGTTATGGCCCCTGTAGTTAAATTCCTTCGGTCCTGTAACCAGTTTCATAAAAATTCATTATTTCCTGTTTCTCTACTCACAAAGTTATGTGGAATGATAATTTACTTGTATCTACATCCGGTACACAAGCTCTAGAACAACATCTTAGACATCTGAACATTGATTCGGACAAGTCAAACAAAAAAAGAAAACAATCCAAATATGGTAACTTGCCAAACGGCTAACAATAAAGACAATCATTGTTCGAATCTTCTTTCCATGTATCCAATGACGAATCAATAATTTTTATCAAGCTATCGAATCTAAATGTCGATGGCCAAGGACGCATCGAGTCATTGAAAATTAAGGACGAGTTCCACCAGCTCCGATTAACCAACAGCCTGTCAAAGTCCGTTGCCAAGTGCTAAGCTGTGAATGGAGAAAGGGAAAAAAGAGATTGGATAATTGTGAAGGATGAAAAATTTCATAGGATGGGAAATTGTTTGAATTGTTGTATTTAATTATTATAACAAAACGATTGTCACCAAAGGCAGATTCGAAGAGCTCCTCGGAAAAATTAAACTTGCAATTTACACTCAACAGTAGGCAACGCTACTTGACAAGCTGTTAGTTAATCAGAGTTTGTCGAACTCGCCCTAAGCAAGGGAGCAATAACTTTGAGCAATATTATTTTCGTGTCTGATTTCTTAAACAAACATAATAAATATTTTAATTATTGCTCGAGACGAGTTCAATTATCTTACAATATTATTTCAAAAGCATTGCGATTATTTGACGTATCAATTAAGATTCTCCCATTTGGCGTAACTGTCAAAAGTACTACTTAAGTCAAATCAGAAACTCTATATCTATCAAGCGTTACGCGCATATTTAAAATGCCCTTTATACGAGGTAATAAATTATTCGCACGTGATTCGTAAATCTGCCGATCGTAGATCATAGATCGAATGGTAAACATTCCCGATTGAAACTGTTACGTAACAGTTATGTCGAACGGATCGTGAGGTCCGCCTTAACTCATTGATCTTAGCGGGAAGGAGAAGCTAAATTTAAATGAATGGATGAAAGAACGTCCATAGTCCTTGCGGTTACGTTTCTCTTTCTAGTTCGTTTATTTTTTTTTTATACGTCTCTGTCCGACACGGCAAATATAATTGTCCTATATAAATTCAATATCAATGTAGTTTCTCAAGAGAAAACGAAAGTAAATAATTCTATCCTGACTTCGTCCTGACTTTCAAAGAGACGAATGCGATAGTCGCGAATTCACGACAATTACTCTTAAGAGAATTACGTCTTAAGATTGAAATAATAATGAGTGAAGTTTGCTTGAGATGCATCTTCGTGCATACAGGATGCATTATCTCTTTAAATGATTCTTCATCCGCATATTGCATTTCTCTTTCTCTTCCTATCTTTTTTACCGACGGCATGGTCTACTGGATAACGTAAGCGACTAGTAGTATTGTGCCAAGCGGGAGGTCGTAGATTCGATCTCATCTCGCAGCCGATTGTTTCTCTGGGCAACAGTCAGTCCCCACTAACTTCGGTTTCCGGTATACGAGCCACGGCTGTCCATGAAGACACATTTTCGGGCGTGCGTTTGAACTTGGGCCGGCTTACACCGGACGCATTAGACAGGTTTTCTGCAGTTTGCCTCGCGTCCTAAGCCAAAGCGATGTATTCTATCAACATCTTAAGTGAGCTGGAGACGCAATTAGGGTTTAATTATAATATGATAACGTACAGTTTGCTTAAAGGCCTAGCTTCGTGCATTACGATAAAGCATTCCCTATCCATATCCCTCATCCTTATCTGTCTTAGATCTATGTCTAATGGTAGCGATAGAACTTGGAAGAATTACGAAATCCATTGCGATACATCCTTTAATCCTTATGAAATTCATCAGGCTATACTGTATATATGCACATATATACTATCTATGCATTAGAATCTTTGTCACGCTCGATTACAAGCATGTTTTCCATGCACGACTCTACACGGTTCGCTAAACGTAGGAAGAGTCGATGGTACCTCATTACACTTTAAACACAGAGCCTTAGATAGCGATTAGAAAATATTACTACCATGTACAGAATTTATTGGCAATGGCGTGTAAAATAATTACTTTCGTTATAGACTTTCGAATTATTTATATATTTTTATTTTTCATATTTCAAATTGTATAACGACGATATTGCCGTTGTCGTTACGCAAAAATTTTCGGACTCACCCAATACGAATGAGCGTGAAAACGTATAATATTTGCAGACAGGGAGAATTCCAGAAAAAAGGAAAGCTCTTGTCTGACAAGCTGAAACGCCATCGTAAAACGTCAGGCATATTCTAAAGGTGAAATTTCTTTTTCTTTCTGTCAAGAGGTCAACGGGTTAACTGCATACACCAGCGTCTCCCACGAAGACCGAAATTCTTTCTCAAGACAACCGGCAATTACGTTCATCCAATACTAAAATTTTATTGACAGGTATCAAAATGCTGCTTCGAGCACTAGTCACACAAGGTACTTCTTAGTAGCGCAGAAATAAAATAAAAGGGCCTCTAATACGTGAGGTTGCGTAACGCGACACTTAATAAAAGATCAACAGATCTTGTCACAGTTTTCATAGCAGTCTACGTGTACACTCGCATTACGTTACTTATATATTTCTATCATTACGACTATACACGTATTATGCAAAAAAAAGTTACGTGAGAGAATCAATTGCGCGTAATTGCGAGGTTTATATTCACCATAACCTAAAAGAATGTCGGATGTTTTCTGTCCTCTTAAAACCGTAGTAGACTCAGTGTACTCACTTAAATAGTAAACAGACTAGTGGGTATATATATATGTACACACCATAAACTCCAAGAAGAGTATTTTATCCACTATGTAAATTCTCACGGCTTCAAGCTGCTCCTTAACGGATCCTAACTCGAGTAGCATGTCTAAAGAAGATAGTGGTACCAAGGAGGATCGCAGTGGCGCAATCGTTCCTGACATTTTCAAAGCAACAAGGCAACGTAGACAGCAGCAGCAGCAGCAGCAATAGCAACAGCCTTTTGTAAACTTATCTCATTGCAACAGCCGTCTGGTCAGCGACACGTTCCAGACAAGAGGGAGGTCTTATTAACGTCAGAACGTGCTACTCGCCACTTGCACTTTTGCTTTCGCAATCCCGATTAAACTGCACGACCGCGACTACGATTACGACGAGCCTCCTACAAGAGGAATCTCGTCTTTCACTTCGACCTGACGCTCGACCTCGTCTACGAAGTTTACGAAGTCTACGAAATTTACAAACGCCTTTCAATCGTTCGGCTTACGATTCGCCGGTATTGAAATGGCTATTACGTCAGTACGTATCCCTTTGCATTGACTATTACAGTATCGTGTTTTGAATGATAACAAAAAAAATCAAATATTTTTTTATTCTAGTAAACATTACGCAAGTGTACGTACGTTGCGATTAAGTACTACGTTATATTCTAAATTGTGTAAGATGACTATTCTAATGGCAGCTACGTTGTTTCTTTTTTTTTCTTTAATTTCTTGTAGGTAATTGTAAATCTTTTTTCTGTTGCAGTTGCAACATCCCTGAGATTAGGGTCATTCTCAAGACGCGGTTGTTCGTCGTTGCGTATACTTTACGGTGAGTTATGCTTCTGTTCTTGTGACTCAAAAGTGCTAATCGAAGATGCTGGTTCGGATAATTGAATAATGGAGTCACTAAGTGAGAATCATCGTGAGTTATAACGAAGGGACATGTTGGTGAATAGGTCAGGCGGAAGGGGCACATGCGGCTGACGCATTAGAAAGTGTGCATCTACATTTACTTTGCCGTCGTTGAACAACGCAATGCAATTGTACCTATATTCTTATAACAGACGCGATCCTTACTGTTATTATTTTATCTCGCATTAATTATACCAATACTATTCCCGTAATTGTCAGGACGCAATTTCGAAGGAAGGTTAAAGAGTCTATTTTATTATCAATGACACTAATTAAGGATTGGTAAACAATCCAATGCTTCTGGTTATGATTCTTTTCATTGATATCAGCAGCACCTGTGTTCTTATCTGGATATTTTATCATTAATCATACTCCGAGTTAACGTTCTCTGGAGTCATTTTTATAGCTTGGTAAAAGAAAAAAAAGGTTAGGAGGTCAATGAAATGCAGAGCGTCAAAGACTGCGGAAGGCAATTCCTCACTGGTAATACGATACTCTTCTCGTTCATCTCTTTGACCTCGTTTCGCGTACCTTGCCTTTTTTCTGGAGGAACCGCGGGCGTGAAAGTGCAACGTCTCGTCGAATGCTTCGACACGCGAATACGAAATGCGCCCGGCGATGAAAGTTTTCGGCGTTACGCACCACGTGTGTCAACGGCACTGCTATCGTCAAATATCCGGGGACTTACCAAACGCTTCGAGAACTCCGTTTGAATAATAACGATGTCGCACGAGCGCGAAAACTCCGTCTCGATTCTCATTAATAAAACATCTTCGCTATTTCAAAAAGTAAATCCAATAAATTCTCAGCTATAAGTTATGTTAAGTGCTTCCCAAGATTGTTAAAAATTCTTTTTGCCATATTGGACGCCTTTTTTTATTTTTCATCATGACTCGATCCTTTGATAATAATATAGATCCATACCAGATATATCTATTCGATTGCATTCGTGACTCGTATTTATCAAATTTTTATCTTTTAAAGCAAGTACGTACGGTTTGCACATTTTTGGGCTATTGGCAGCGTGAGAAATCTTCCAGGCCGGTTACTGTGTGGCCGAGCTTCATTAATTGCGGGTTCGGCAATCGCCACTGCTGCGAGCACCGTCACCACCACGGCCAATGACAGCACGCTCATCTGAAAATTTAATGATTCTTTTATTAATCTTATATTGACTTTTCTTGATGGCATGAAAGTGAAAGTAATGCTGCGCGAGGACAATTCGTCGATTTAAAGGCCGATCATTTGCTTATGAAAAGGCTCCAATTTTTTAATTAACATAAACACTGTTTACACTGTGATTTAATATTTTTTTAATGAAATTATATAAAGATCGTATAAATTATTTCTATTGATCATAATGATCCATCGTGTGCTCTAACTCTCTACTCTTGGTCTTATTCTATCGTTTCACTTGAATAGTCCTTAACACTGTCGCCATTATCGTCACCTTCTCACCCCGCCGGCAATTTAAATGCAAATCAACACATACAGGTATACCAGATGAAAATGCAAATATGAATGTAAATTTCCAAAAGAGAAGATGGACAAAAATTGTGTGGTCGCCGGTTACGATGTCACAATATCAACTGTCCTTGTCAGAATTGCCAATATATTGCCACCAGTAATTAAGCATGAATATTTATTTGATATTAACATTTTTTGTTAATATCTTTAGCCGCACAGGCTTTTCAACATTTATTTAATGTCAGGAAACTACAACCAAACGCAAGTACGTCCCTCGCTCCTTATTCAGCGACCATATGATATATTATATTAAGCCCTTGACTGACGGGCTGAAATCTGCATAAGTGCCTAGCTTGGCAAAACAAATTTTGAAAATTTTGAAAATTTCGAATTTCAGGCAGCAAATTTGGTTACAGGGTTTTTTTTGGGGTCACTGATTACGAATCTGATGTCCACAATTAAAATTCGAATATCAAATTAAAATTTAAAATAGCGCATCTAAGACAGTGCCAATAAAAAGGTCTGATTTCTATGAATATAAAATTTTAGCTAAAAAGATGAAAAATTACAGAAATTTTATTTTTAAGTCCGTCATATTGGATCCGCCATTTTGAATGTATCACTTTTTTATTTTTACGAATACTGCGGTTCGTATAAAAATACTTAAAATCTTGAAAACGACTCATATACATTTCCTATGATGAAAATTCACTTGCATAATTCACTTTTTAAATTTGTAAAAGTTACCTGAATTATCTTCGCCATATTGGATTCGCTGTTTTATTTTCATTTGTCAATTCTGACCTTATAATCGTATTCAGCAACCCTTAAAACCCCCGGATACCAATTTTTATCGAAATTGCTTAACATTTACTAATTTCATAGGCATTACAAATTTTGACGTACTGGTGCGTCAGGTGCAAGTTTGGATCATGTTGATTAGACGCACCAGTGCGTCAACTGCCAGTCAAGGGTATTAATAAAAGCGAAAAGCAAAACTAAAAGGTCAAAAATGAAATGGGAATAATAATAAAAAGGAAAATCAATTTCCAATTGAATAAAAATTCTATAGACGTCACAGATGCAGATCCACAATTCATAATCACAGTAAGTAGATAAGAAAATGGTAACAGGTGCTTGGATATGATGATAATGATTATTATTACTGTACAGATCGATTAAAAACTTACCTTGTTGCACGAAAGACGTAAACGGAGAGTTCGATGCTTAAAGAATTGTAGTGACAGATAGAATATGGAGAGACGGGCAGCTATACCGGCGGTTATATAGAAATAATCCCCACCACGTATTTAAGCAGGAGGTGCGATCCCACCCTGGGGGCCCACGGACCCAAAGATCTTCAGGATCACGTGTCAGCGGATCCAACGATCACCACCCTCCTCCCAACCCCTCGACCTTATACTCGTCATTCCTCTAGGTAATTAGACTTTAGTACCAACTACTCCATTCGATCCTCTTCCCGGTTTATTCCTTGACGAGCCTCAACTGCTTCAAAGTCTCATTCCTCTTCGTCTGGTCCATCATCACTCCTATCACAGCATCACTCTATAATCTGTCTTCACTATCACTCCTTAAGAAACCTCCTTGCATGTTTTTTTTTAACGTTATCAAAAAATCTTCCCGATGCTCCCATTTCCTGAAAAATGTATTTCACAGCCTTAAGTTCACTGACGCTTATCTATATAATTATGGGACAGGTGAGAGTATCAGAATGCGACTTTTATCAAGTAAAATAATTAGTATAGGAACGATAATTAGTGGTCAGCCTAGAAAATCGTAACCGATGTCATTGACAGCGTCTTGTTTGTTGTCATTATCTATTTCTGGTAGTTGCCTTCGGTGTCATTATATGTATATCGTTGTTTACAGGCCTATTGGGACTCACGCTTAACGTCTGCATGTCAGCGAGAACTCGGGCAGCATGCCAAAGCACTTTCCTTTTTTTTTGAACATCCATGAGCTTCTGTACGTGAAAATATTGCCAGGTTGCTTCTTGTATTTTTGTTTTTTCTGTAAATTCATTCTCACGTACAGGAGTAATGAAATATTATTCTCTTTTGAAATACAAAAATAATTATTTCAGAATTGTCATTTTTCTTGTTGCTGTTTCGCGCGAGAAACATACATAAGAAATTGATTTGTAGGTCAGGTGGCATTCAATGATAATAATGCTACGATTACACTGTTATCCTAATTTCAAGCAGCAACTTCACCTGTGTGGAATTCGCATGCTAGGCTTGACGCACTTTTGTCGTTACGTAAATGTGCAGTTATGGTATATCCATCCTTGTGACAGCTTTCGCTTTTTAATACCACATCAAATAAATTCTAATACCTAATTCTTGTTCCCTTGTGAGATCACACGACCTTCCTCAGACGTTACATCCAGGGGCCATCTTCTATCCGGACTAGTATATACAAGAGTCCTCTGAATATGAACCATGCAAGATTACGCTGCTCCGCACTGTATTTTCCTTTTTTGGACAGCATACGCGTAACTCATTTGCATTGCGCAATTCAAAATAAAATTTTTCAACTTAACCTGGATCCCTGATTTTGTAACGTATGATTATTAAGCTATAAATTTCGTGATTCGCCGATCAGAAAACCTGTTTTGATTATTCGTTCAGTTTGTCTATGAGCATATTATTTGCTTCCTATACTGACATCAGAACAGAGTCGACGACCTCGCAGGACTGACAGATTTGCTGCCCCACAGTAGTTAAATAAATTGATAATCTCAACAAATTAATACAAACAATCCTATACCCTTGTCTCTCTAATCCTAAGATAAATATGAAAGAGACAGGAATACATACTGTGTAACGCCAATTGTCAAAAATAACAGCATTGTATTTTTATCTTAATTGTTAACTAACAACTCACCAAGAATAACTCTTTTCTCACAGTGAATGATCTGCCAGTTGAAACGGATAAAACTGGTATTTCCTATTGAAGGACAGCAATTCATCATGGACCGAAGGCCTGGGAATTAACCACTGTTCTTCAAAGAATTAAGTAATCAGCAGAACGTCTTGTCTAAACGTTTCACTGAAAAATCAAATGCAAGATATCAATCAGCATCTACTTACTAAAGATTTAGTACACTGTTAAGAAAAACAGACTAAGAAATATCTACAGGTATAGATACTACGTATGAATCTTATTCGATTTTCCTTTTTTTAAAACATATATTCTATTTAGTGCTCTTATTGAATTTAACGATCAAATCAATTCCTCTCTGCATGTTTATTTACTCATATTCATTCTCACGATTACGTATGATCGTTTATTCACAGGATTACGCGTTCCATGTAATACTGACCTAACAGTTAAGCACGTCGGCTTTCTCCCACCAGAGATAGACGTAATCGAACATGCGAATGTCATATTGATATATCGATCGAACTGCATCCTGTTATTTTAATTTATGATAGAATTTGAGATTCATTATACCCGCGTTACATGGAAAATTTATTTTCTCTTTAATTCCAAATTAAAAGACTAAGGATACTTGGAACGGATAAGTAGAAAATAAAATCTGTTTTTCTAAGTGCTACAACTTTCTTTTAAAGAAATTTGTTCCTCTAATCTTTCATTGATAAGAGATAATCAGTACATTACGCGCAACATATCCTGGGCGTATAATATTATCATTATTCAAATACCTGTCTACACCTTTTAACGTGTTTTCCATTCGACTACTGGAACAGTTAATACACACCGACCTACGTCAACATGGTACATTTATTTTTATCTTCTCTTGTAGGTGTCATTATTGTTATTATTATTGTAATGCGGCCATCGCATAAATTTTACGAACGGCATCTGACTCTCGAGATGTCTTGATTAAAGTAACGCTTCGATTACGTGACTCTCATTTTCGTGACTCATATGATCCAAATCCTTTTTCTATTTCGCTCCCGATCTCGCGTTATGTCGAGGAGTCGATGGAATTTCGACATCAGCCAACCGGATCGATGTTTGCTTAGCTAACTCGGTCAACATCCGGTTGTCAGAGAGTAAACGCCACCGTCGTAGAACTGCGAGCATTTTACTCTGCAAAAGATATCATTTTTCATTCATCATTTCAGAGGTTTGCTATATAGACTGTCTTTATAATTGAATATTTTTCATGCTTAATCAATTAGTGTCATTGATACGTACCCGTTAATCATTAAGACCGTTGTTCTCCTTTAGTATCCAGGAGATATGGTGGAATCAACATGGAAGTTCTGAAAGGGTCGAAATGCCATACATTTCGTTTAAGACAGAAAATACACGGGAGCTGGTCTTCTTTATCGATATCTCCTTGGTGCTTTTAGCGAGACTTTCACGTCTCAGGACCACTTTGAATTTCCCGCCGCCCTAACTGGCTTGTTGCTTCTTTAAATGCTGACAGGTTTTATATACTATCTGTTGTCGTGATCGTGCTATAAATAGTAGCTTGTATCATTAACGGTATGGATTAAAAAAAAGTTATGGTATAAAGGATAAAACTGTCAATGTTCACGATCAAATATACGAAATATCAAAGGAATGTTATGTTGTGTTACGTTATCTGAATCATCCGCTGGTATCGCAGTAACAGTTTCTCACAATCAAATAACTAACCTTGAAGACGAGTTACTTAACTTTCACCAAGATAAGACGTCGCGACGTTCCGGAATCAACACGATTATCAGACACTACGTGTAAATAAATAATCAATTTCATTTATGCTACGTTATAAAAATCTACTACCGCATCTGCCCGATGATGACATTTCTTACGAATAGCTTTTACATATTCTCTCTTTAGCTTCTTCTTTATTATGCCTTCCTTTTTAATATTCCGATTGGTTTTCCCAGTTGATTTGATACTGAGCCCGGAAAATCTAAGCCCGTTTGATTTCTAGGTTAGATCAGTTACTCCATAGTTTACGAACAAAGTATATCTTTTACAGATGCTCGTTTTCACTGCAGGTAAAATTATTTTATAATAAGTGTAATAGCTGTGCACCTAAATACAGCAATGAGATAAAATTGCAACCTCCAGAGCACGATCCTGGTATAATGGAATCCGGATTTGGATACAATATAAGCAAGAAGTAATTTCAGTCTTACCATGAACAATAATATTCTTGCTGAGAAAAGCATGCTGTACTGTATTTATAACTACTATATAAGCAGTTTATCTATGCAGAAAATTATGTTCAATGAAACATTTCTAAGTACTATGTACATATGTATACATATACTGTGACTGCCATCTTTCCTATTTCATTGAACAGGCTGCTACGATCAGTATATATATATATGTCCTACAGAGCATTTTTCTAGAAAAGATCAAAAGATTCTCCTGCCACTGAATTATGTATACGATCACGAGTAGGGAGCGAGGATTTGTAACTACGCTAATGAGCGACCGTGGTTCCATCATGGTAGACCTCGAGTTCTCTTATATTAGATTTGACTTTGACGACAAACTGTTGAGAAAGGTCGATGAGATCCTCGAGGAGAAGATTAGTGCCAAGCACTAGCCGTATGCGGTTTTCGAGCAGAAAATTTTCATTCATTTTCTTATGAGCTTTTCTATTTCCTTTTTCTTCGTTTGCCAGTACGAATTTCTTGAAATTCACTGTGAGATATCTTCAAGCACTCCTATCTACGAACAACCTTGAATATTCATCCTTATTACAATGTACTCTCGTGAAGCCTGGTGCCAATAGCGTCAGGAAAAGATGACAAAAGTTTGTAAAAAGTTTATTTATTCATTTTGAATAGAAACGTCAAAGGGTTTTATTCCGAGTTTTTCTTTAGGTACATTTTCGAGTGTCTAATGGATCCGAATTGAATGTATGAATGCACGAATTTATTCAGTCGGACTTAAATAGCCTTTTTTCTTTTGCTGACTGAATGTGCATCATTGTTGTTGTCTTTGTTTAAGGTATTCTAAGCTCACGTTGTATCTGGTTCTATGAAACAAAACGGATTTTTAAGCTTAGATGACCCTTTCACTTTTCATGTAATATACACAGCACGCGAACGGTAAACCAAACATGAACGAACCGGTTGCACGCTAGTACTTATTGCCCAATATACTTAGTTTTCAAGGCTAATTATCTTAGTAATTTTGTACGCGATCTTGGTAATGCCTTGTATAAACAAAATGTATGGATTCTAACTTAGAACGTGTCTGATCGAGAATTATGATTTTTCTACTGTGTCCCACTACTGTTGTGTCGAAGCATCTTATTATTCGGGTGTTATTGTCTGTCTTAGAATGCAAATTGTTAACATTCATGGTGAATTAAAATTCCTTATACAAGTTGTTTTCTCGTACTGACCAGACAAGGTGCCATTCGTGCGATCTTGGAAAACGTAAAATAAAGCATTTTGATAACTGTCAGTCGGTATAATGAATAATTCAAAGATTCTACTGTCTTAGAACGAAGATCGGAAAACTGGGTGACTTTCGAATAATGAAAAGTAAGCCGTTCCCACAGCGATACGATCATTGCTAATTATAAATTTATAATATACTCCAGAAAGAAATCCTAGGCTTTCATTGTGGAAAGACTGTGAGAGTGGATGGAAAATAAAATGTATAAATTTGAAAAACAATTTTTAAGATAATCCACTAATATCGGCTATATATATCTCGAATAACAGTGGCACAAAAAGGGTATTTATAAAATCTATACAATGAATAGTGTAAAGTGACTTCTGTTCAAAAGAAGACAATTAAAATGAAATTAAGATAAACGTAAGCAGTTGGTTCTTATATTTGTATACATAATACCTCATTATACAATCTCTTTCAAAATTAACTGATTCCAATGACCGTCACGTTAAATCACTTTCGTCTTTTGTCAATTATTATTTTTTAAGGATTAACAATTCCCGCCATTTACATCGAAGTAACTCGGCAACATTCTTTTTGCGGCGTCACTTCATTTTCGGCCGACTTCATACACACTCGATGGCGCCAGGCGAGAAGAAAGAGAAAAGACGAACAATATTTCTTTTTCAGTCAAGCGTCAGCCAGTGGAATTTTATGTTGTAACACCTGAGCTACGACTTTCAGGATTGAATATAACTGCAGCCTTTCGTAAGCATTGCGTTATACATATGGATACCTGATGAGATCGAGTGGTCGCGCCAAAACACAAATTATAATCATCAACAGGAAAAAACCATTTTTGAATACAGTCTTATACGTTATCAAGGACTTGACAGAGTCCAAATAAAGAATAGATAAGAACCTTGTTCAATCTCCATCAAGAGAGGAAACCTAACCAACAATAATTTAACTGCAAAGCTGTAAACTCGAACAATAAACAATTGTTTTACGAATACAATGGTGCGAAGCGTCGTGATTCGCTAAGAACGTAAGAAAATGACAACCGCCATTACCCACGAAGTACGAAACATCCGTTTCGCACATGCGTGCGAAAATAGGCGAAGGACCCGTTGAACTCCGATCTTCGCATATAGTGTGTATATATATATATATATATCGTAATGAGACTGATAAAATTGATACATAATATGTCTACTAATTTGTTAACATCGATATATTACAGTAGTGTGTCAATCATGAATGATTAATCTTCTAGAAACAATCATCAGGATGAACACGTATAGGAATCGGCCCGAAGGAAGCCGAAGAAACCCGAATGAAGCCGAATCTCACCTTGGATGCGAGTACAAATTGCAAGATGTGCTAATCGCTAATGAGTACTGATGAGCTTCCCTCTCACCGGATGACGACGAGGAAAGACTTTGTCTCACTAATGTGAATGCGATCTCAAGGCTGATCTGAATTCTTTTGGAATGCGCCAAATTAGCGCATTGGTTCATTTGAATCTGATCGTTCAGCAAATTGAGATCCTTGACCTCAGACATTCACTACGATCGCACGATGATCACTGACAATAATGGATATATGGTAAACCTTGCTTGAGATCATCTTTCCACTTTGATGACTAAGGTCAAATAGAATTCTGAAACAAGATCATGTATTTATTACGAAGTTAAGGAACGTTTTAGCAGTTACAATAATAACGTCGTTAATCAAATAATCAAGGATGTCATCACTGGTACATTTTTGGCAAAACTTATGGAATTCCGAGGACATTTAGATATGATTATCGTAAATAAAGTTTGCGAGGAGGTGGATTCTATAACTTTTTTTTTATTATTAGAATAAAAATATGGCGGTACGAAATTTTAGGTGTTATTGGATTAACACTTGGGAATTAACGAGGCGATTGGTTGATCCTATTGCAAAATACCCTGTAAACATTGGCCTGACATTTTCACTGCTCGTGCGTCTTTTTACCAGAAATTCTTTTGAAACTTCGCATCGATATAAACAAGAATTCAATCCTTTAAATTTCTACAAATTAAATTTATTATCTTATCCCGCTCTACTCGTTTAACATGATACTTTTTGGATAAACTGTGGTGTATTAAGTCAAATATCATGCATTCATACATTAATCACTTTTAATAATTTCCTATTATAAGAAATTACTTAAATAATCAACAGATGAATTTACATCTATCGACAGACACGTCATAATTGATGAAACTGAAATCTCTTAAGCGTTTGATTAAAAAAAACAAGTCATGATCATCAAATATATTTAAAGAAACCTGTATTTGTACCAAAAAGTCGCATGTAATTGTTATAACAAAAACAATATTTAACAACATTTTTAGCTGCAAAATTTTTTTTATATATTATGGACATTGAACACTATAGTAATACATTATACGAGAAATTATAATTACGCATACATTCTCAAATTGTACAAGCATATTAAATGTAATTATCATGAGGCTCATTTATTCTGCTGAATTCATAAATATCCAATGATATTTTTTATCCTGATTCCATGACAATGATCATGTACGATTGTAAAAGCAATTAGTCAAAGTGAATAATGAAAATCGCGATATGCAACAGCCGTCAGTGCAATTCGCCGTAATCGAAGAAACCTTTTAATTAATTAAAGAGAGAGCATCAATTCTTACGTATCGTTCCTTAACTCCTTGACATTTAAAGCAAGAGTCAATGCCAGATACAGGGAACTGGTTCGAAAAGATGCTACCTCTTTCGATCGAGATCATATGATTCCAACAAGTCTCAATGTCAGTTAGATCCGCCATGAAGCTACAGCTGTAATCACGTGTCTTGCAATCATACAGATGTTGAACCAAAGGAATTCTGACATTCCTATAAGATAGAATTATTCAATTAGGATAAGAAAGCTAAGAATTCTTATGTGCTTTACAGCATTTTTTTTTTAAATAAATTATCTAACGTCCTTATATTTTTCATAGATAATTTAATGTTCGATTGCAACTTGTAATTAAGAGAAAGTATAATATGCATGAATTTGTATGCAGATTGAGATTTTTGAATTGAGTATGAATATTAGGTAAATGATTATACAATTGCTACTGTGACTCGATTACCATTGATGACCCGGTTTTTAAGGGGGGTGAGAGGGATGAGGCTGGAAGAGAATTAAAGAGAGAAATTCGGAATGCTTTGGCTCCTCATCAGAAATGGTTTGGTTACCCTTGAGCTACATAGCGATCTGGCAAAAGGCACAAGTTATAGATGCGCGATGCTCACTTTATGCATGACTTGTATGTATAATCCTCGCAGATGGCAAGTTATATAAATCTGGATGAGCATTACGCGTCCATGAAAAATGAACGTAGGATTACGGTTTTTGTATTAAGTATATCTTGGATTATTTGTATGAGTTTTTACGTAGCTGGTTTATGGCATATTGGGACGTGTATTACAGTTGTATAATTATAATGTATCAATTATACTTGTTATTTATCAGACGCTAAATCACATTGCATTTATACACAATTTAAGTACAAGCTTCCATTCTTTTTTGTTTTGTTGTAATAAATAATTATTTTAATAATTACTAGAATCTTTAGACTAGCATCAATTTTTAACGTTATATATGAAATATCTGGTAAACATATGTAGCAGGTCAGTGTCCCTTGGATACTGATAAGTTTTTATGTATTTACTGAGTATTTTGCAATCATAAATAATCTCAATTGGTTTATTAAATCTCTTGTTAATTATTGTATTTCCTTATTGTGTTAGCTCTTTTCGTAACGATTCATTTGTATAGCATGTTTCTCTGTATGATACGTTTTGAAAATTTGACTCAGAATGGGCGAAGCTTCTGGATCGTTAATCCACATATTGGTTGCTGATGGTGTTTCCAAAATTGACAAGTAAGCTGAAACAATAGTTTTGGGGATTTAGTTACAAAATTTCTTAATTGTTGTATTTGTATACTACTTAACCTTACCAAGTAGCATTTTAGGATTAGTGAGACTGAGCTGTATATGAGGATTACTGATAATGGCTTTATAAATTGGACCATCCATATCCAGACCATCATCCAAATCTTGTAAGCTACGCCTTCTTTCCCCAAGAAGCCATTCGCACTGCAATATTTGCATAGTTTAAATTGGTATTTAATGAATGATTTAGAATAATAAGTATTTAGAACAGGGTTGAATCTCCTAATGAAAAATTAAGAATAATATATTTACAGCATTGTACTCGTGATTTCCAGTAATTTTCAAAGCCTCAGTAACCTTTGTTTCTTCAAATCCCATATCCTTAAAATATTGCGCTATTCTGGGATTTGGTTTGAATTCAAGCTTTTTATACTGATGTAAATTGTCCAAGAGAAGTGACACAGCGTGCATTAGATTTGGTTCTTTCTTCGCAGTTTGATTGCCTAATTATAAAGACTAATGTAATTACAATACACATCTAAATATTTAAAACAGAAATTGTGTTAATAACTTTTCAGATTCCTCTCGCTGTTACCTCCTTTGAAAAAGTCTAGATAACCTTTAAATGATTTTTTTTTTCCTGATGTACCTGATGAACTACCAGAAGCCTCAGCTGTACTAGGTCCAGGTGCATCAGTATCAAGCTCGCTATCAAAAGATGGAAATTCAAAATCTTCCTCATCCGTATCATCCTGATGTTCTATCAGCCATTCTAATGCCTCTGATGTATTCATTCTGTGTTAAAGATCCAGTATGTTTAGGTTGGAAAATATTTAAGGTAAATACCCTGTGGTATCCATTTCATTGGATATACATCAAATGCTACTTTTTCTCTAACGATGTTTACTCACTTTCTAAGACAGAGTGCCTTAAGAACTTTCTTCTCCGAAAATCCCATGTCCATAAGATGTTTAATAGCTTTGGGATCGGATGGTGGTTTACATCTGGCTTTTAATTTTTCCTTGATAATTTCAATGTACTTTCCTGCTTCTGGACTGTTGGATAGAATTCTTGCTGATGCTTGTACAAGAGTTATTAATATTTTACGAATTTCACTCTGAAACTGGGACATTATTGTACAATAGTAAGATTACATTGGTCAATTTTATATGAATTTGTCAGAATAGTTACTTCAGCAGTACATTCAATTGTTGGCGTTGGACGTGCAGGATTTAACAGTGGCATATCTCTCGTCAATTGTAATATTATTTGCTCATCTGGCCCCCTCAAGGCTTCCTCAGAGAAATTGTCTTTTGGCAATACTGGACGAATTTCCATCAATATTAACTCATCTGCAATCGTTGGTTTCAGGTAATATTTGTTATTTGAAAACATGTTTCCTGTCTGCGAGAACAAGACAAATAAAAATTAAACTATTTTATTATGAGACTGACCAGATTCTTTAATATTTTGATCGCTGGCTGTTTGGTCATCAATGAGTTGCACAAACCTGGTTCCATGAATCAATCGAAATTGTGATGCATTTTTTGGAGTATCTTGGCTATAAAAGTGCTTTAAAGCCATTTGCTTAATCTTGTCAATTGTGAAACCAGGTCTAATATTAATACTCAATAAATTTCCATCCAAACTGAAAAATCACATATAAATTTCAGTGTTATATTAAATTTTTTATTTGGAAATTAGATAAATAAAAATTTGTTGATAACCTGATGATACTGATAGGAAAACTTTCAAATATTGCAGATGATAAGCCAAGCATCATGTCTTTATAATTTTTAAAATTCATGAAACTAGTCAAAACTTCTGATACGCCTGATATTTTTCAGATAATATCTGAAACTTATCGCAGTATACACAATTATATCCAAGGAACCTGCAATGTTAATAAACTGCATTACATTAAGAGGATTTCTTATAAATTTGCATAAAAGACAGTTAAATAATAAATAAAAAAAGTCATATATATTATAAATATTCTATAGAATTACAAAACTAATGTATCATATACTAATAAAAATTTATCTATTACCTGTATTTTTCACAATGGAATCTCAGTGCACTTTTTTCACGCATATATTACAGGGAGATTCACTTTATATAACAAGAATTTGACTGATTTTTAATTAAAAATTAAACATAAATCCATGATCAATTATACATATCGTAGAAACCTAATGAAGAATATGCACTGAAATTGGCAATATTCAGATCCTGACATTTAGTAAAAATCCCCATACATTTTTTCTTGAATAAACAATATTCATTGAAATTAAAGCAAACTTTAGTAAATGTGGTTGACGTAAACTTAGACAAAATATTATAATTAATTATATCAAACTATAATTAAATTAATCTTTTGCGTAGGTAAATAATGTAACTGCTCTAGGGATTTTACGTTGTACGATATCACAAACTTCACAACGGTGTATTCTGGAATTAAATGACAGTGACAGAAGTGGACAGAAGAATGGGACAATTAGATAACATAACAATATATTGAGATGATCTATTTGTGTCTATCGATAATATACGTAGTATAATGATTATATCATTACATTAAGCTCAGACATTTTTCTATATTTTTATAGGGAGCATATAAGAGTAATTAGCCTAAGGCAAGTAAAAGAATTTGACTCTATTGACAAAGAGGTTTTATCTTATCAAGTATACAACAATAATCTGTTTAATTTGTTGATTACTAATTAGGAATTCAGAATGATCGAAGGGTCTGGTTCTGGTGAACTTCAACAGTTAGTGCAAGAGGAGGAAAGCGAAGAGATGCCTAATCATAGAGGAGAAGCTACACCTCCATCCACACCTGCCCGATCTGGTACTCGATCTGGTAAAAATGAAGCCCGCAGCTTTCATGCACCTGTAAGAATATTTTTTTTTTGCAGAAACATTTGGACATTGTCATATCTCTTACAATATAATAATCATTAACTCTTGTATATCTTTAGCAACATAGTCAATCGCTATGGGAAACCAATGTACCAACTTCTCCAATAATTAGTAAAGGAAGCTCAGGACAAGTAACCACCAGTCAAGGTTCCATGGTGTCTGGAAAAGCTGTAAATTCATCTGGTCATGGCGTCAACCAGTCGCGTCTCATTTATTTAAATGAAAAGGATAAGGAAAAACAAAGGCCATCCAGAATAGATCCTCCAAGATCAAACAAACAGCACAGAGGTAGTGCACAGCACTGTGCATCCTATAAGCTCATTATACTATATACACTGTATGCTCTATTTAAAATCTGATTCGCACAAAGGATTTAATTTAGCATGAATCACATTACTTAGTTGATGTTATTTAACTACCATTTAGCCAATTCTTTCTACAATGCACAATACACTGTCTATTAGTGTCTATAGTATTTTGCTTATATGGAAGTTTTTCTTTTCCTTAGTTTTCTTTTGTTAAGTAGAATTTTCTTTTGTTTTGCATCGGCGTTGCTATATAAAGTCGTGGCGCCGTGCAAACACCATTGCTTTTTGTCAGAGGTACCTGATGTTCGGCGCATGGAGCAAGCATTACTACAGTTGTTGGAAGATTTTCACAGTGGTAATTTGCGAGCCTTTGGTATGTATTTAAACTTTTGTAATTATATAACGTAATTGAAACATAATGATCTAATGACAAAAACTTAGGCAAGGACTGCAGCATGGAACAAATGACAGAAATAAGAGAGCAGCAGGAACGACTTGCTCGACTTCATTTTGAACTAGGCCAAAGACAAGAAGCTGGAATTAATGTTGGCAACGAACAATCCGGTTTACGACAATCCAGTGCCAATATGCGCCACTTGCTTCATCGTCTTCAACAACTTAGTGTTTGCATAGAAAAGTTGCATAGCAAATGATCATAATCTATACAAATTTTTACTAATTTTAGGACCTTTTGTTATATACTGAATGAGTTACTACTATTACTCTCTTAAATGCTTTAATGGCACAAATGCAGCTTTGACAATAGTTTCTAGAAGTTTAACAAAATGATCCTATTACTGTGAGAAAAAAATAATGAGCAGATTGAAGCGATCAATATTTAATTGAGAAGAGATTACGTTCACCTACAGTGTAGTGTAAGAATGTGTTGAATAAATGACAAAGTAATAAACTATTACATCATACGCATTTATTTAATTGTAATATGAAATGCGATCCAAATAATGAATATGTAATTCCGGAGCACATAAAATGTTCCAATACACTGCGCAGTATAATTATCCATCTTCAACAGTTATCAGATACAAAAGATAATTAAGAAGTTCCTTTTTTTATTTCAAATGTTTGTATAGGTCGCCGTGTATCGATATATCGACTTTCGAGTATAACATCGATACACGTCAGGTAGTCCAGTTGGTAGTTTATGTTTGTGGTAGAGCTGGTTTGAAAATATTATTTTGTAACGAATTAAACGTTTTTTAAACTGTTAGTGGAATAATTAGTAAACATGCCGTATGCAAATCAGCCTTCTGTTCACATCTCGGATTTAACCGAGGAAAACGTTAAGTTCCAGGTCGAAGATACTGAATTAAGGTAGATTAACCTCTATTTGTATTTCATGAATAGTACAATTTATCGTTTTATCAATGTGACATAATATAAAATTAATTTTTACAGTGTAGCAAATAGCATGAGACGTGTTTTTATTGCTGAAACTCCAACTATGGCTATCGATTGGATCCAGCTTGAAGCAAATTCTACTGTTTTGAGCGATGAGTTCTTGGCTCATAGAATTGGCATGATACCTTTGATTAGCGACGACGTATGTTTAAATAATTAAAAAAATTCGGTGTCTTACGCCCTGCTATTGTAATTTACATTTTCAATCTACTCATATATATGTGTTTTAGGTTGTAGATAGAATTCAATACACGAGAGATTGTCAGTGTATGGATTTCTGTCCCGAATGCAGTGTAGAGTTTACGTTAGATGTAAAATGTGCAGAGGAGCAAACCAGACATGTAACAACGGCAGATTTTAAATCTAGTGATCCTAGAGTACTTCCCGTTACATCCAGGCATCGAGAGGATGATGCTAGTGAATATGGAGAAACTGATGGTAAACGTAGCCCTTAATTTAGAAAATCGCGCTATCATATATGACAGTTAATAAAAATAATAAATTATCCATCTAGAAATATTAATAGTGAAGCTACGCAAAGGACAGGAATTAAAATTAAGAGCATATGCCAAGAAGGGATTTGGCAAAGAACATGCAAAATGGAATCCTACTGCAGGTGTGAGCTTTGAATACGATCCAGACAATTCAATGCGTCATACACTTTTTCCAAAACCAGACGAGTGGCCTAAATCTGAATACAGTGAACTGGAAGAGGACCAATGTAAGTTACAGATTTTTTTTATTGATCATTAACAAATATATTCTCATATATTTCCATTTCAGATGAAGCACCCTTCAACTGGGAAGCTAAGCCAAACAAATATTACTTCAACGTTGAGAGCAGTGGTGCACTGAAACCTGAGAATATAGTAATGATGGGAATTGCAGCTTTGAAGAATAAGCTCTCCAATTTGCAAACGCAATTGAGTCATGAAGTTCAAAGTGATGCACTGAGCATTCATCATTAGGACCTGAACTATTCCATTTTTTATGGCACTCTACACCGATACATGCTCTACAATAAAATTATATAAATTATGAACATTCTCCTGTACCCTTTATTAAATGTCAATGTAGTAATAATAAAAGTATCATGCGAAAAGTCTGAATTTTAGCATTTTCTGACTATCTCATTTTGGAGTACATTTAGTAACTTTACTCTTACACATTGGCCATGAAATTCTTCTCCCGCCCAAATCTAGAGACTTTAGATCAGTTGCCTCTTTGGGATTATCTGGTAAACATTTATTCTTTGGATCGGTCAAATATTTTTATTATATGAATTCATAAATAATGTATCTGTAACTAACGTTTTGTGGATTTGTCGGTCGATCCAATTGAATTTTGTGAAACTGCGTTCCACATGAGGATGATAGTGTAGTGATGGGACGAACATACGGTCTCTGAACAAATATCTGACAACTAACAATGTACATTAAACAGGTATTTTTTCTGGAAATTTTGCATTATTGTTCATGTTTATGCAATTTACTTTCATCAGAGTTACCTAGTTTAGTGAAATACCTTACTATACTTTATCTTATTTCTTTATCTGTAAAAGGGTGTTAGGTTAGTTTCTAACAAGCTGCAATACCAAGCTTTATACAGAGACAATATATTTGAATTTTATTTTTTGTCAAATTAGCATTTTATACGAGAATAATAACAGATAATTGTAAATAATAATATCTTCTTCTATGTGTTCATTGATGTACACATGTAGCAATTGTTTTGTGGAATTTATTATGTACATGAGCGTGATTCAAGTTTTTATTTATAATATGATTCTTTATTGCTAGGTCATTATTCAGGGCTTTAAGTCCTATCGTGAACAAACTGTTGTGGAGCCTTTTGATCCCCGCCACAATGTAGTAGGTATGTATTCACATAAGTGTCGAGTTATAAATTTTAAGACATAAGATATATGGGCTCTGCTTTGTTTCACTATTCACATTTTGATTTTAGTTGGCAGAAATGGCTCTGGAAAGAGTAATTTTTTCTATGCTATTCAATTTGTTTTGAGCGATGAGTTTTCTCATCTGAGACCAGAACAACGTCAAGCTCTGTTACATGAGGGTACAGGACCACGTGTTATTTCTGCTCATGTAGAAATAATATTTGATAATGCAGATGGAAGGCTGCCGGTAACTATCTCTTAGTATTTCCTTATAGGTTGTTAATCCACATTAGAACTCAAAGCCAACATATCAGAAACTTTGATAGGCGAAGAATCTCTTGGTTGGATCTAGTAGTTTACCTAATAGAAAAAAATTGCTTGTCAATCTATTTGAGTTGTGACTGATCTTAATCACGTACAATGTATTTCCTAGATTGATAAAGATGAAGTATTCCTAAGAAGAGTGATTGGTTCAAAAAAAGATCAGTACTTCCTAAACAAGAAAATTGTAACAAGAAGTGACGTTATGAATCTGCTTGAATCTGCTGGATTCTCTAGATCGAATCCTTACTACATCGTTAAGCAGGGAAAGGTTTGTAACGCTAAATTTCCTTATCTTGGCAAAATAAACTGTACAATACACATTCAATAGATCAACCAAATGGCTACTGCTCCTGATTCCCAACGACTGAAGCTTCTTCGAGAAGTAGCAGGCACCAGAGTATATGATGATAGGCGAGAAGAGTCAAAGTCAATATTAAAAGAAACAGAAGGAAAACTTGAAAAGATTGAAGATTTCTTACGCACCATTGGTAAGTCTCAAATATTTTGATACCGTAAAAGAAATTCTAGCAGAGAAGTATAATCTCTGAATCCAAAACAGAGGAACGTTTGAAAACCCTGGAAGAGGAGAAAGAAGAATTAAAAGAATATCAACAATGGGACAAACAACGTCGTTGTCTGGAATACACGATACACGAACGTGAGCTAAAAGAAAATCGAAGAAAGTTAGAGGATTTAGAAGCGACCCGGGCGAACAGCGGTGCGGAACAAGCAAGACTGGGTGCTGAAGCAAAAACAGCGCAAGAAATGGTTCGAGCAGCAACGAAACGCCTAAAAGAAGCAAAAAAAGAAGTTTCTACAGCTAAGGAAGAACGGGATACCCTCACGTATGTATCAAATTAATGAAGAAAACATTTAATTAACCATAATTACTCATTTCCACCTAATCTTCCAGAGCCGAACAACAGCAATTGCTCAAGGAGAAAACCAAACTCACCCTAACAATCAATGACTTGCTTGAAGAAGTAAAAGGTGACAATGACAGCAGGAAACGTGCTCAGCAAGAACTTGAAAAGCTCAAGTCGAACATAGCGGCTCGTGAACAAGAACTTGAAGCTATAAAGCCTGAAGTAAATACCCATAAGTTAATCCACAACATAAAGAAACCCTGTTACCAAAAGCAAACTCCGTCTTTTTTTTTAGTATGAAGAAATGAAACGTGTAGAGGAGGAGTGTACGAGAGAGCTTGCATTGAAAGAGCAAAAACGAAAGGAGCTTTATGCCAAGCAGGGACGTGGTAGCCAATTTACTAGCAGGGTATGTAAATTTCAATACTTACTATAATACATAAGGATAAATATTTTTCGAAGTTCTCAAAAAAACCAACCATTTGTCGTAGGATGAAAGGGACAATTGGATAAAAAACGAGTTGAGGCAGCTCACCAAACAGATAAAAGATAAGGAAGAGCATCAGAAGAAGATCAGCGAAGATCTGAAGAAAGATGCTGAGAAACAAATTGCCTTGGAAAAGAAAATAGAAGAACATACGCGCGAGATGGAACGTCAGAGAGCATCTATAGATGATCACAATAAACAATATTATGAGCTTACTAAATCCAAGGATCAGTGTCAAGCCACGCGCAAAGAACAGTAAGTCTTTAAGTTTTTTATTTTGTAGCTTTAAAACGATACAAACAATAATCTTATTTTGTTCCAGATATCGACAAGAGAGTGTGATGCAGCTTAATCTCTCAAGCTTGAAGGAAGATTTGGCAAAGGCAGATCAGAGTCTGCGGTCCATGGCTGGAAAACCAATTCTCAATGGTAGAGACAGTGTGCGCAAGGTGTTAGATACTTTCCGGTGAGTATTAGTTCAGTTAATATTTATCTATTATAACTAATGAATCCAGTACAATTAATTATTTTAATTACACAGCGAACGGCGCGACATGGCTCACGAAGTAAGCAGCTATTATGGTCCAGTGATTGAAAACTTTGACTGTGACAAGAGCGTCTACATGGCTGTAGAAGTGACAGCAGGAAATCGATTGTTCCACCATATAGTAGAGACAGACAAGTTTGGTACAAAGATACTTAAAGAGATGAATAACCAACGTTTACCAGGAGAAGTTACATTTATGCCTCTGAATCGTTTACACGTCAAAGCCATAGACTATCCACAAACCGGAGACGCCATTCCCATGATATCACGCTTGAACTATGATCCTAAATATGACAGAGCACTTAGGTAATAAAAATAATATTAAAGTAACAATCAAAGTAAAGCAAAGAAACAATTCAATACTTGTATCTCCTGTACGATCAGGTATATTTTTGGTAAGACTCTGATATGCCGTAATTTGGAAGCTGCCACGAGCTTAGCACGTACTTCCGGTCTGGATTGCGTAACTCTTGAAGGCGATCAAGTCTCGTCCAAAGGTTCTTTAACTGGTGGATACTTCAATACACTGCGCTCTCGTCTAGAGATTCAAAAAACTAGATCTGAATTGATGGCGCAGATAAACACTCTGGAGACGCAACTGGCCAGCTTGAAGGAAGAGATCAGAACAGCTGATCAGAGTATTAGTTCATACGTTAGTGAGATGCAACGTACTGAGACTAAGAACAGCAAGGCCAAGTTAGTTTTATCATAGAATTATGTACAATAATATGAGTTAACTTTATAATATTACTTATGTTAAATGATGGATAAACGGAAATGGTCCTAATAAATTTGTAATGTCCTTTCAGAGATATATACGACAAGATGAAAGCCGAGATACGTTTGATGAAGGAGGAGCTCAGCGCGATAGAAAGATATCGTACGCCTAAAGAAAGAAGCCTTGCACAGTGTACATCCAATTTGGAAGCAATGCGAGCTACTAAGGAAGGTTTGGAAAGTGAATTGCACCAGGAGCTGATGGAACAATTGTCTGTGACTGATCAGCATCAGGTAAGCTCGTACAATTGAAAGTTTGGATGAGTTCTTAATGGCAATGGAAAAGAATATATTATAAATTGAGTACAAATAATCGTTAGGTCGATACCCTGAACGATAAGATTAGGAGCCTGACTAAGGAAAACAAGGAGGCCTTTGCCAAAAGGATGCGACTGGAGGCTGAGAAAAATAAATTAGAAAATTTATTAACTAACAATCTAGTTCGTCGTAAGGACGAATTAATTCAGGCTTTACAAGAAATATCAGTGGAGGATCGTCAGAGGCAACTTGAATCCTCCAAAGCTCAGCTGGCTGATATAGAGAAGCGACTTGTCAAAGTGAACGCCGATTTCAAGACGCAGAACGAGGCGGTGAACGCAGCTACGAAGAAAGTAAGTCATTGAAAAATCATGTATCAGTGATAGTGATGTATAAGCATCCTGTTGTGCTTTCAGCAAAGAGCAGAATCGGCTGAGGTGGAGAAATGGAAAATGAAGGAGAAAGAAGCCCAAGAGAAAATAGATGCCGATGCTAAAGATTTAGAAAAATTAGCCAGCAAGCTTAACATTCTTGAACAAAAAATTGTTGAGTGCACGCAGAAAATTACTGAACTTGGCGCGTTACCAAGTCATGAAATATATTCGAAATTCAATGGTATGAGCACAAAACAGTTATTCCGTGAAATGGAGAAGGCTAATAATCATTTGAAGAAATACAGGTAACATATATACATATAAAACAAATTGTAACAATAAATTCACGTAAGCTCGTCCATTACTATTTGTTCCTTTCTCGTGATTTTAGCCACGTAAACAAGAAAGCATTGGATCAATTCATGTCGTTCAGTGATCAAAAAGAAAAATTAGTAAAACGCAAAGAGGAATTGGATCGTGGCGATGAGAAGATCAAGGAACTCATGTCCGTATTGGAACAAAGAAAATGTGAAGCAATTCAATTTACATTTAAACAAGTAAGTAGAATGACGTTATAAAATAATAAAATCCTTCCTGGTGTATATTAAATATTTCCAATTGTATCAGGTGAGCAAATACTTCAGTGAAGTCTTCAAGAAGCTAGTACCATCAGGACATGCTCAGCTGGTTATGAGGACTGCCGACGGTGAAGAGGGCGACGATGGATCTTCAGAAGCAGCAGATTCCGATCGTTTTATTGGCGTTGGTATTCGAGTGTCATTCACTGGTCACAGAGCTGAGATGCGCGAGATGAATCAATTATCCGGTGGTCAGAAATCTCTGGTCGCCCTGGCCTTGATCTTTGCCATACAGAAGTGCGATCCTGCGCCATTTTATCTTTTTGATGAAATTGATCAGGCACTTGATGCTCAGCACAGAAAGGCAGTGGCTGATATGATTCATGAACTGAGTTCAGATGCACAATTTATCACAACAACATTCAGGTAAAAGTTCATTAAAGGTAGAAAATTATTTGTATCTTAAATTATTCATTGTTTTTTATTTTTTTTAGACCTGAATTACTGCAACATGCGAATAAATTTTACGGTGTCAAATTCCGCAACAAGGTGTCTCATGTGGAGTGCGTGACGCGTGAAGAGGCAGCCGATTTCGTTGAGGATGACACGACGCACGGATAAAACATTTATATCTTGAAACGTTATATGGATTAAAGATTGTTGCGCTACTTATTTTTCGGAGCGCAATCAAACCGTTTTTATTGTAATAGTAAGAGAATCATTTCTTCATTTTGTTTCAGAACATTCTCACTGAACAGAATTTTATTCAAGCGTAATCATAAGCTCTGTTAAGGTTAAGCGCGGGGTAAGGAGATTGGCGTTGAAAAAATTCATCTTATTTAATATCTCAGAATGGTATTTTTTTTTACAAGCGGGCTTTCCTTTTCTTACTATCATTGACTGTGCAGTGATTCTTTGAATGATTTTCGAACGACTGATGAGGTAATAACGTGATTTATCATTTGGAATGTCAGCAAAATTTTGTTTTCTCATCATCTGATATTTTCAAAGGATTTCGTTAGTAGCTGCAAACTATGGTTCATATTTCAATACTGTAAATTGATAAAAATTATTGTCCATATATCGAATGTACATGAAATATCCCTTATATATATTTCTTTTTTTTTCATTGCAAAACTAGAAATTGGTGAATGTGATAAATTCATTTGTCCGTTTATTTTGAAAAAATAAAATATAATTTCACTCTAAATTGAATCTAAATTGAGAATTTTAATCAATGGACTCAACCTCACTAAAGGTTAAAATGTCATGGTATCTAAAACTTCCGGTATTTTTTTTATAAGATATCTATAAATAAAATATTTAACATAGACAGAACCCGTTTCTCCTTCATTTTTTGATCATGCATCTTAGGACACGATTGTGATTATTCAATTTGTATTTACGGTAATAATATAACGAAAAGTATTTTGAAAATGTTAGTCTCTTAGTGAGTCGAATGGAACTGTGGAAAGTGAAGTAAAGTTTATTTTTACTATATGCACGTCATCCTTTCACAAGTACATATTGAACATGTTATACCAAAGGCTTAAAAGTATATTTAAATATCAGTTTTGTAAGACATAACGAATCATACGCAGCTTCTATTTAAAATAAAATACAGTTGATATCAAAATCAATTGAATGCTGTATAATTGGATCTTGGTATGTCAATATTGTGCAACAAATGCATACAGATCAAAAACACTTGTAGCTTTCTAATCTACTTTTCTTTACGATGACTGGTCAAGCTGTCATGCATACTCGTTACCACAGCTTCCACTAATTCTGGGATGACTACACCATTGACATCTATGAAATTAGCGACGGATTTTGTGACGGATGTTTCATTAATTGTTCCAGAAGATTCACTTTTAACAGACAATACAAGATTGTATTTGTCATCGTACTTTTTTAAATAGGAACTTGCTTCCCATACAAAGTCAGGATCAAATCCTGCTGGATCTCTGTAAATAAAGAAAAATTTATACCCTCCGTTGCTACGTTTTATAAATTTATATCAATCCAGAACACTGATAATGAATTATCCTATATTAAAATTAATTACCTTTGAATAGCAACTGTAAATATTCCCTTCTCTTTATATGTAGTGTAGAGCGTCAGAATACCCATGAGGACAAAATAAATTGATACACAACCAACAAGTACTGGCTTAGAAGTAGGAAAAGGGTATAAATAATCCCAAAGCAATGCAACTTTAGCTACGCCAACAGCAATTCCACAGAGAGCCAGTCTTCCATCTAACAAGGAAAAGTTCTCAATATAACTGTATTTCCTTATTAAAACATCTCTGACCGCATCGTCCAAAGCATTTTTCACAGCCGAGCCGTCCCATTTATTGACTTTAATCACCTGTGGACATACAAATAAAATGAATTACAAATCCTTGCAAGCAGCATTAATATAGAGACAATTTTAATTTTCTTGTGTACAGTCTAAGTAAAATAAAATGACTAAAATCAAATGCATTACCCAGTACAAATAAAAAAAATATAAAATATGTACACATATGGGTTAACCTCCACGATGTTACCAGTCACAAAATTATGATATTTCAGCTCGAAGTTAAATCCTTAAATATAAAATAAGCTTACAGGGGTCTCGTTTTCCTTCTGTTCCTTTTTTGAAGCCATTTCGAACATAATCCAGTGAGTAAAACACAATTTTCTGTCGTTCACTCAAATATTCAGTACACGTCAAATGCTTGGCGTGTACCGGTTGGCTCCAATTGGCTCGATCCTGCTCCAATCTGCTCGGACAAATTCCAATCAAAGCATCAGGTTATCCAACATAACAAAATATAATTCAATTTACAAAATTCACTTTTACGTCGTCTTTATTAAAATCTTCTAACGATGACACGCTTATCGCATGGTATTACATGATTATCACAATTTTTGTACACTAAAGGTACATGCGTACATCTAATGAAAAAACTGATTGAACAATGATCAAAATGAAAAAATATTAACTTTGCATTTATCTGCTGACAGCACTGAACATATACATAATTAGTATTTGAAACGCCAAAAAAGATATTAAAAATTCTAAAGCTGGAATTTATTCCCGTTAAAGGAAATTACAGTAGCTTCTCGCTAATTGCGCGCCCAATGGGTTATAGGGGAAGAAATTCGTACTTAGCGAGTTACTCCATTTTGTCCCACGTAAGTATACCCCACTGTAATGAGGGGTAAGCTACGAAGCGTCGGGCTATAAGGTGGGGGAAAGCCATCGCCGGCCGATCGAGGAGAAGGCACCTCCAGCGCGTACTTAGCGAGAAGCTACTGTACTGATAACTGCAATTTGATAGATAATTTACTTAATATAGCTAGACCTCCTTGGTTCAATATATTTTTACATAATCCGTTATAATTATGAATGAGGATGCTGGAAGCAAGTAAATTTTTTAAAATGAATATTACGATTTTCCAATGGGCAATCCAAGTAGTTTATTTTTAAGATTAGAAAGTGGGAAAAAATAACGGTAGTAGAAATGGAAAATGTGATCTCGTAAGCATCTACAATTTCTATTGATTTTTTGTGGAAAATACCTTTGACTCTAATATTACTACTGTCGTCGTATATCATTGGACTTGCAGAGACCTGTGCTTGACCTTTGTCCTAATAAGTAATGATTATGTAAATGACATTCAAATCAACGGAATTAAAATGTTTATCTTTACATAAAATGGCGCCACATCGATTACAGACTATTTCGCTTCCTATAGATATTACGAAATTCATCACGATTGCTTTACTACCAAGATAAATTAGAGAGCATGAGTTTTCAGAACCTGGGAAAATGAATAACATATTTTGTATTGAATAAAAAACAAATTTTAATATCCAAAACCAATCGACACATTTTTAGCAATACTTGTAAAAATAGTATTCGCTGTTCTGTTAGTTTTATAAAACTCCTCCATTTTATGCGAACTGCTATCATTTTGAATAGAACTTGAGATTTTAACTGCGTTGCATACTTATTATCATTTTCGCTGACTGCTCTGGGCAGAATGTGTTTTCAGTAGGCTGTTTTACAGTACTTATTGATATTCATTGTACCTTCTATGCCGGCCATCTCATTCCAAAGCCCTGTCATTCAATAAAAAAATATAAAAGTGTGAATAACAAGGCGAGCTACACGTCAGGATATTGTACTTCCAATTTGATATCAAATCTGTAATGTATCTAATATTTAGCACGTAGTGCTTGTTGATCGACATCGATGTCTGCTTTTATAGGCAGTCAATTTTTCAGCTGTTTCTTTAAATTCTCAGCAAGCTTATCCATGAACTCGAAGGTCTCAAGATAATCAGATCTGGTTACTTTATCCATTCCTTTGATGCAAATAGCTAGATCCTTGGTCATAAATCCAGACTCAATTGTGTCGATGCACACTTTCTCCAGAGTCTCTGCGAATCTCTTTAGTTCAGAGTTATTATCCAGCTTAGCGCGATGAAGTAGTCCTTGAGTCCAGGCAAATATTGAAGCAATTGGATTAGTAGAAGTTTCCTTGCCCTGTTGGTACTGACGATAATGACGTGTAACAGTACCGTGAGCAGCCTCAGCTTCAACGGTACGACCATCCGGACAGATGAGAACAGATGTCATAAGACCAAGAGAGCCATAACCTTGAGCTACTGAATCAGACTGCACATCACCGTCATAGTTTTTGCAAGCCCACACGAATCCACCTTCAGATTTCATGGCATAAGCGACCATATCGTCTATAAGACGATGCTCATACCAGATATTCTTTGCTTCAAACTGTTTTTTGTACTCTGCTTCGTAAATCTCCTGGAAGATGTCTTTAAATCTTCCATCATATTTCTTCAGAATAGTATTCTTCGTAGAGAGATAGAGTGGGTAGTTACGTGCTAGGGCATATTGGAATGAGCTGCGTGCAAATGCCTGAATACTTTCATCAGTGTTGAACTGAGCTTGTGCAATTCCTGCTCCCTTGAATTCATGGACGGTATGTTGAATTTTTTCACCATTAGTACCAACCCATGATATTTCAAGTTTACCAGCACCAGGCACTAAGAAATCAGTGGCCTTGTACTGATCTCCATGAGCATGACGGCCTATTATGATTGGTTTATTCCAGCCTGTTACTAGGCGTGGAATGTTCTTGCAGATAATAGCTTCACGGAATACAGTACCACCTAAGATATTCCTGATTGTCCCATTTGGACTCTTCCACATCTGCTTCAGTTTGAATTCTTCTACTCTCTTTTCATCAGGCGTGATTGTTGCACATTTAATACCAACATTATAGCGCTTGACAGCTTCGGCGCAATCTACTGTTACTTTATCATTAGTAGCATCTCTGTTTTCAATTCCTAAATCATATATATGGAGGTCGATGTCAAGATACGGAAGAATAAGCTTCTCTTTGATAGAATCCCAAATGATTCTAGTCATTTCATCCCCAAGGATGTCGACAACAGGTCCTGCCTATTTAAAGAAAAGAAAATATGTATTATACAATTATTCAAAAAAACAAACTAAACATAAATTCATAGTCTACAAATAAATCTTTTGGCACAAAGTGCAAATCAATAATTAAAGAGTACATAACATTTACAATTTCCAAAATTCAAATTCAGTGACACCATATATCAAGCAGCAATTAATGAAGAACCGAAGTATTACATAGTTCAAAGTCCTGATAACCCTTTTAGAACTAACAGATAATTATTCGCAATGTATTTCCCAGAGAAGCAAAGAGAACTTACTAAGTGCCACGAGAAATTCTCAAAATTAGAACATTAAATAACTAAAATCCCACAAATATTTCTATAATATACAGTATGGTGACATTCTCCATCTGTCAAAGGTCCATCCAGTCCATTTACCTTAATCTTAGCCATAGCTGCACCAGAGATACTAAAGTTCCTGACGTGAAGATGACGATTGAGACTATAATCGTTGGACGTGGAGATCGATGGGCCAGAACGCAGGAGCGACAATAAACCAGCACCGCTATAACCGTCGAACTGAAGTCGAGTTGCTGCTCTGATCACATTCGTGTTCGCTCCAAAGAACCGGTGGGACACGAACATGGCGACGAGTAGACTCTCCTCTCTCCGTTCCTCTTTCGTTCCTACAATTCAGGTTCTCTTTCTCCCGTATTGGCTCCCACTCTGACCTCTCCTGTTTCCGCAGGGTTACAAAACAATTCCTCTCACTGGGTATAATGCACTTTTACTGGTTGCTGCTTTGCCACTTGTCGATCCGTTGATGCTCGTCAGGACTTCTCTTTCACAAAGTCACCCAACTCTGTTTACTCCACAACTGGAAGTAGCAGTCACTCGGCAATGCGGGATGTTAAAGACGTCCTAAATATTCCAATAATAAAGAGGAATGATATCAGAAAACGCAATCACTGTTCATACAGAGCATCCAACAAGTATATAGATATACGGAAAGCAAGGAGTGAGAGGAATAGTTCTTATTAGACTTTGGAATTTGGAACTTTGATCTCGAATTAATGCAGTGTTAACTGATTATCTTCCTTTTGCAGTTTGTTGGATACTCTTGCCAAACCTTAAAGACACCGACGTATATCCTTATCATCTACCTGAAAATATCATAAAACTGATACGGAGTAGTCACTATACAATATACATAGATTGAGACTGACATATTAATAGTCATTAAACGGTTGATATTCCGTTAGGTTACGTAACTTCGTCTTTTCCTGTTAAACAACATTCGAAAAGAGGAATTTGTGTATTTCAGTTGCAAGGCTATTCTTGCTTCATTTGTGTTATTCTATTTGCCTTATCTTGTACAGAATTATTCAGTCGATACGTAAAATAGACTTTGTAGCTATTATGTAATTTCGTGCAGCTATAATTTGCAATGTAAAAACCAAGTGGACATAGGGTTTGAAATTCATGTATCATAGCCAGTTAAATTTGTCCTTTAATTTATATATTATATAATCTTCATATAAAATGAATAAACGGACACTCAAGGCAACAGCCACAATTATGAAATACGACTGCATCTTCGATAAACTATTATCTAACAGTATTTTAGTCCTACAAATATGAATGGCTTAGCAAATACAGAGTAACGGTTACATATTGGTAATGATGGAATTTCCTGCTGAAGGATGCAATAATTATAAAACACATACTGTATGTAACTTACTTGTGGATACTCATGGATTTTATAGGATTCTATATGGTTTTTGGTTCAAAATCTATGTTTCCATTTCTTTTTATCGGATACGTAACCAGGGATATTATATCCTTGAGTAGAAAATTCTGTCATTGCCGATATGTAAATGTCAATTTGTTTTTGCTGGGTGAATGCAAATGATCACGCCAGATCCATCATCGCGACAATGATTTACCCGATAGATATTCTTGTTTTTCAGAAACTAACTTTTAATGATATTATTTTATCTATCGATAACCGCTGGCCAATTGATAAGGGACTTAATCATTCGCAGTGTCAACGAACCGATCTAAGTGTGACAATAGTGAATCAACGACTACTTTTGCTTTAAAAAAAACACCTTGAATTATAGGTGCAATTAATGCTCTTTATTTTTAAAATATTATATGTCTATTTTATGGACTTAAAAGTATTATTAAAACGTGTATATCGCATGCGATTGGCAGTAATAGAGTCAGAGATAAGGCATAATGTTTGATGATCCTTATTAGGTGACGACCAGACAGCCAGAGGAAGAAAGTTCAAACAATATTTACGACGTTTCGACTCCTTTGGAAGTCCTCTTCAGGTATATTTTTTCCTCTCTGTGGTTACACTAAAAAGTAGTTTAATTGACAAAATGCTAATTTGTTTAACAATTACAATAATTTTTAGTGTAACCATAGAGAGGAAAAAATATACCTGAAGAAGACTCACAAAGGAGTCGAAATGTCGTAAATATTGTCTTAACTTTTTCCCCCTGGCTGTCTGGTTATCATCTAATAAAGATCATCAAACATTAACAAATTCAGCCGACACTACACATATCATCTGATAAGGCATAATGTGTTCTAATGGTTAAATTACTAAAAATAAGAACAAACAATGCTACTAGTTTGGTCTTGTCTTTTAAATTTATGTTACGAGCATAAAAGACCATTGTAACTTATTTATAAAATGTTATTTGATAACGACGATAAATGATTTCGAGTAGATACATAATGTTAATGCATGTCAATAACAAGTTTACATAAAATGATAAGATAACAGGTAATATTGTCCTATGCGATCTACCTCGATAATGTGGTCTACCATTTTTCTTGTATACCGAAGTGGCCTGTTTTGGACTAATCGTGCATGCGTATGCACGTACACACGAAACACCAGGTTTTTAAATAAAAACTGACCCTTGGGGCATCCAGCATTGGAGTTCTAAGCTATCTTAACCTAGCGTAGCCATTACCAAGCCCATTAACGCATATTTTACGCATATTTTGCTTATTGTAAAGCGGCGTTCACACAGAATTTTCTGAATTCTTTCAATGTTAAACACGCGGAGCTTTGATGGGTTTGGTAATGGCTACGCTAGGTTATGATAGCTTAGAACTCCAATACTAGATGCCCCATGATTTAGTTTAAAAAACCTGGAATTGCAAGCACAAAAGTTAGCATACGATAATATTACCAGATAAGAGTATATAATTATAATACTACAAATATTCTAAGAGCTTTGCTATTCCTTTTAGTATATAGCATATAATAGTTGTTGCACCATCTTTTATCTATCAGGGAACCGTGATTGACTTCTTTAGCTTCAATGGATAATGATAACGTATCTTCATTAAATATTTATGCGTTACAGGATTTCGCAGTACTTCAGAATATGTGCACATCTTTGTCGCAATACATCATATAAATTTTTTCCTCAAGCACAAAACAAGCTCCAAAAAAGAAGTTATTTTTCTAACGGTAACATTTTATACGATGAACCGTTTCTGCCATCTAGTGAAAAATATCACAAACTACATAACCTTACATACAGGTAATAATCTGTATTATCGATACGGTGTATGTTAATATTCATTTTCACTGTTAATAATTCTATTCGATTGATACCGGATCACTCCTTATACGATACATTAATGATATTACCGTAAGATGCGCAAATTTGATGAAATATTAAAAATAAATCCTTTTCACGAACGATCGCCATTGCAGCACTTTCACCATCTAGCGTGTACAACCAGTATCAAAATGGATCACGTCAGCGCGTCCCATCGTAAAGGAGCTTTGCCCAATCATCAAGTCGGTCTCGACGGACGCACGGAAATTGACAAATCCGGTGTGACTTTCGCTTCTCACAACCAGCTGCTGGCGTTGTAGTCGAACGCGAACATAAACCTACCTAACGACGAAAGGCACTTCCTATATCCCTTATGTCCACGAGCTGTCCGTCGAGAAATCGAAGTAGAAACTCTCGGGTCGATCGTGCGGTACGCGTTCGCGTCGCGCCAAGAAAATCCACGTAGAATCAGCTAGAGCGTTTAAAAGCATTAAAGAGTTATTGGACCCGTATTTCGTATGCCGTGGCAGCAGTTTCGCGAACGTCTCTCTGTCGCGGAAAAGTGCCGATGTGCTCGCTAATGAAATTCAAGATGTCCCAATCAACGCTCCTGTGTCTAAGATTTCCTCATTGTTAAAAAGAAGGGAGAGTTATCCGACAGTGAGATTCGTAGAAATTTCAGTGAAAAATCGTTGAATGAAGATGACCATAGCTGAGCTATCATAGAAACAATTGTTTTCATTTTGATCCTGCTTTTGTCCCAAGGGAATTCTCTGCCATTCCTCGGTCGGTTATACCGAGGGACTTTGTTGTGTCTCTTTACTCTCTCGCTTGCTCTCTTTTACATTCGTTATTTTCTTCCTCTCTCCCCTCTTCTCATCCCTTCGTATATATACCCTCTTTACGTCTCTCTTCCTTCCCATTTCGTCCTCTCTCGTCCCTCTGGTACCATTTCCTCCGACTACACAGCGAGCACAAGGAAAGATCTTTCCCATGTTTCTTTTTTTTCCTTGTTAAATGAACGTACTAGTGAAAATATCCTGGTCATCCTGTTCCTCCTGTTTCTCAGTGTCAAAAGTAGTCAGTGCTACAGACGCAACTCCTGCTGACCGATTCTATACGGTCTACCTTTATTCTCAATGTGTGAATGCCAGCTCTGATTCATGAGTGTTGTCAATGTGCACGCAGGCTGACATTATCGTCGACTCGACCACCAAGTGTTTTTGAAGATTCCCGTTGATACTTTAAACCAGCATGATGAAGAGCAGTGCACTGCCCAAGAAGGAGAGCAAAATGCGGATACGTGCTTTTCCGGTGAGAAATTCTTTCATTTTTATATTTACTCTCTGCTCTTTATATGTTTATTTGTAGTAGCTCTCTCTTAGCTTTATGGTTCCTTGTAAATTTCTTGTTCTTCTACTTGATCTTTCTTATCTGTTTGCCATCTTTTTGGAAAATTCGTCACTTATTGTTGCTTTGTACCTTGTTTGATTTTTTTCACATTCAGTTACTTTTACTTTGTTATACATATGCCATAGCAGTAATTGATTTGTTTGTTTACGTACAGTTGGAACAGAGATTAGTCATTTTATGGGTGATAGGTGAAATAATGATACTTTCAAGATTTATTTTCAGGATATATTGAAAAGTGTTATCTTTTGGTTATATATCGTACATACTGTGATATGTTATTTAGCTTATGTTTATCTCCGAAATGTAAAGTGTGCCACAGATATTTGTTAAGATGATCCTGTAAGCTTTGTAAATAAAAAATAGTTAATGTTTAATATTTCACATATTCAATCTTGTTTGTATAATGCAGCATGTTATGTACAGTTATTGAATTCAGTAATTAGTTTTCTATATATTCAACTTAAAGTCTTGTAATCAATATGTGATATGGCTGTTTCATTCTGACTCGACAACATAGTAAAAATACATAGTTTTCTATATTTTTTATGTTCCATATCTATCATGTAATTATTCTATTGATGTGCATATATTGTTACAGCCTATATTTATTAATAAACAGGTAGGACCGAATCAATGAATAACAATTCTGTCATACAGTGACTGTCGTTATAGCAACAGAAAAGACAGTTAAAGGTTGATGCCACCTTCATTTTTTTCTTTTGCATCTAAGAAACTTTTTTTTGTCATCTACAAAATTTTATGTTTGAAATGTAATAAGTGGTTCAAAATAATCTGGATTGTTTATCGAGTCACTACCTACAAAATTCGTGTTTGAGCGAAATTTGCAGTTAATTCAATGATCGAAATGAAAAAGTTTGTGTACAAATCTTCTATTTAATTATATATCAGGAGCAACAAATTTCTTGTACAATTGAGCACCTTGTGGCAATGTGTCAAATTAATTAAAAACGGTACACTACTAGATTTATGAATAGCAATATGTTTCCTGTGATCATCCGGTCTTGATTATATAAGAACAATAATTATTTCATCATATTAGAAAAGTATTCAAAATTATAACATCATGCTAAATCTCAGACTGCTAAACATTGCATTTTAAGAGGTAAATGCATTCATTTTTCTAATGTATATAAACAACAATCGATTAAACGATTAAAAGATTGAGAAGAGTGTGGATTAGCAAGTTGCAAGAGAATCAATGAATAGAATCCCCAGAGAGAATAGTTCAGCTGATCGTAGCCCAAGAAAGCATCATTATCATCAGAGATCTCATCAACTGGAGAAGCTGAATAATAACGTGTCACAATCAAAAAGGACATCATGGAATACAATCAGTTTAAAGGATCTACCGTACAACATGCATCTGCAATCCTGGGTGAGATAACCCTTAACGCAGGGTTATTTCAGTTCGTCATCAGGCTTCGAGAACTCATTAGGGCAAATGACATCCTTATAGCAATGAATGCAATATTGATCGCTACTCTTTGCTAAATTGATATGTGGGCTAATTATATTTCTGATTAATTAAAATCAAATGGTACATTCTTTCCTTTCAGATGACTATGGATGAAAAGTATGTAGAGAACATTTGGACTCTATTAAAAAATGCCATACAGGAGATTCAGAAGAAGAATAACTCTGGCCTCAGCTTCGAAGAGTTGTATCGCAATGCATACACCATGGTCCTGCATAAATATGGAGAGCGGCTTTACACAGGATTAAAAGAGGTGGTAACACAACACCTGGAGAATAAAGTTCGCGAGGATGTCCTACGGTCCCTCCACAATAATTTCCTCCAAACTTTGAACCAAGCCTGGAACGATCATCAAACATCCATGGTGATGATCAGAGACATTCTCATGTACATGGATCGCGTTTATGTGCAACAGAATGACGTGGACAATGTATACAATTTGGGACTTATCATATTCCGGGATCAGGTAAATTCTATATGAATAAGGACTATACGTACTGTCGTTCCACAAGTAAAAGATCCTGTCTAAAGGACTCTTTTACCTTAAAAATTATAGGAAGTTGGTCCCTGTAAAAGCTATTTTACTCGTAAACTGACTGTATACTGTAATACGGACTGTAGTAATTCATATATATTTATATATTCATCTCCAGGTCGTCAGGTACGGATGCGTAAGAGATCATTTACGCGAGACACTTTTGGGTATGGTGGCAAGAGAAAGAAGAGGCGAAGTAGTAGATCGCATAGCGATAAAAAATGCCTGCCAAATGTTAATGCTATTGGGAATTAATAGTCGCCAAGTCTACGAAGAGGACTTCGAGAGACCTTTCTTACAGCAGAGTGCCGAATTTTATAGAGTACGCTCTGTTTTTATTATAAATATTGAAATTCAACCATCCCCTCGATCAGACTTTAATAAGTCATAATAAAATTTCAGATGGAGTCACAGAAATTTCTCGCTGAGAACAGCGCATCAGTGTACATAAAGAAAGTCGAGGCTAGAATCAGCGAGGAATCCGAAAGGGCGAAACATTACTTGGATGAATCTACAGAGCCACGAATAGTCGAGGTTGTTGAGGAGGAGCTTATAAAAATCCATATGAAAACCATAGTCGAGGTACTTCTGATAACTGTTAATTACTCATTACTAAGTACAGTGTTATGATTATTAATACTGGTTATTGATATCTCTACAGATGGAGAACAGCGGAGTAGTGCACATGCTCAAAAATCAGAAAACTGAAGATCTTGGTTGCATGTATAAGCTATTCTCAAGAGTCACTGATGGTTTACGTACGGTTTGCGACTGTGTATCCCAGTTCCTTAGGGAACAAGGTCGAGCTATGGTACAGGAAGAGCACGAATCAACTACAAATGCAGTGCATTTCGTCCAGAACTTATTGGATCTGAAGGATCGATTCGATCACTTTCTCCATTATTCCTTTAACAATGATAAACTATTTAAGCAGATGATTGCATCGGACTTCGAACACTTTTTGAACCTAAATGCCAAGAGTCCGGAATATTTGTCGCTGTTCATCGATGACAAACTGAAAAAGGGTGTCAAGGGGGTTAGTAAGGTTTGCGAAATCGCGGCACATCATTTTTTTTTTCTTGCAGAGTCAGCTGCTGCTCTCATTCATAAAATCGTTAGCGTAAGCACTTCAATATATTAGATACTATATCATTGAGGATATATTTTTCTAATTGCAGATGACGGAACAAGAGATCGAAGGTGTTCTGGATAAAACGATGGTACTTTTCAGATTTTTACAAGAGAAAGACGTGTTTGAACGCTACTATAAGCAGCACTTAGCTAAACGGCTACTTCTTAATAAGTCTGTGTCTGATGACAGCGAGAAAAATATGATATCCAAACTCAAGGTGGGTTTTCAATATTTTCTTTTAATTAATTGATATCAAACAGTCATGGTACAGCATATAGGCATAGAGAGTACATAACGGTGGGAAAAAGAAATAGGAAATGACAGCTGATTTAAACTGATTAGTTTCGGTAGTCACAGGGAGCGTTCAACGTAGACCTGGACATCTTGATTGCCATGAAAAAGCTGACTCCCGACTCGCCGAAAGATTCCTTGGAGAGTGTCTTCCTCAGAATTCAGAATGCTCCTTATAAAGAAAAGATAGACTAGCACTTCCCGCTCTCTTCCTTTTTTTCCACTCGCATCCTATTTGCACAAAGTAAGTGTACGCTTTGTAAACCATGCTGAATGCCCAACGTTTATTATTTAGAATGCTTGACTAAGGACAGTTCACAATCTCTGTCAGTCTGATCAGAAGTGCAAGCAGTGTGGCTCGGGTCTTCCATAATTTTAATAACGCCAATTGAAATGCTTGCCTTGGAGTTCCGTATGGTTTAACGAAGCTCACACTTTCCTGTACGCAGTGGAAATTCATTTGATTGTTACAAAATGGTGCTACCGCAGGACTTCATGGCATGCAGCAGCAAAAATAGAAATTCTTGTTTCTGATCTAAACATGATTTTATCTCATTTTAATTTGTTTAGACCGAGTGCGGATGCCAGTTTACCTCAAAATTAGAGGGGATGTTTAAGGACATGACTGTGAGCAATACTATTATGGAAGAATTTAAGGATCATATTGTTACATCTGGGGTAAATATGTGTCTTCATACTGTCGTTTATTGTATCCCACATTATTTGTATAATCTACCACAAACTATTGATTATTTTATGTCACAGTCAAGTCTGCATGGAGTCGATCTAAGTGTCAGGGTGTTAACCACCGGTTTCTGGCCAACACAATCTGCCACACCAAAGTGCAGCATGCCCTCAGCTCCACGCAATGCTTTCGACGCTTTTCGCCGGTTCTACCTTGCCAAACACAGTGGCCGTCAGTTAACTCTGCAACCACAGTTGGGTTAGTACACTTTTTCCTATTGGTATAAAAGCACTATAAACGCGGTAATATATAACCTGTTCTATTCGGCTGTTTTCAGGTTCCGCAGATCTCAATGCTGTATTTCATGGGCCCCGTAGAGAAGAGGGCAGCGTCGGAGGTTTGGATACACCATGCTCATCAAGTTCCATGGCTAATGGAAGTGGTAATCTTAGTGGTAGTAGTAGTCTCATGAGCCAGCGTTCAAACGGCAGCGGAAATCCAAGGAAGCACATTATTCAAGTATCGACATACCAGATGTGTGTTCTCATGCTTTTCAATAACAGGGACCGCTGGACATACGAGGTTTGTATTTTATTTTTTTGCATTGTCTGTTGCTACTAGCTTAAAAATTCTATTTCTACAATTGAATCGAATCCTCCAGGAAATTCAAAGTGAAACGGATATCCCTGAAAGAGATCTGGTTAGAGCATTGCAATCTCTTGCAATGGGTAAGGCAACTCAACGTGTTCTTCTAAAACATCCACGAACTAAGGAAATCGAGCCCTCGCACTGTTTCTCTGTGAATGACAGCTTCACCAGCAAATTGCACAGGTAAATTTTTGTTGACGAGTCTGTTAGGTCTTGTTCTGTTTTGAGTCCATACAAACATTGTATTCGATATTAGATCAATTCGTATAAAAAAAAATGGAGCATAATTAAATAGACTGGAGTGACGCACTAGTCGTTTGATATGTTAATCTGTGCATTTCTTAAGACGTTATACGTAGACAAATGACTACGGTGTCTTATTTGGGAGAACTCATGTACACTCGCTTGATAAAAGTTTATTGATTTGTCAAGAGTGAAGATCCAGACGGTCGCTGCTAAAGGCGAGTCTGAACCCGAGAGGAGGGAAACCCGAAATAAGGTCGACGAGGATCGAAAGCACGAGATCGAAGCTGCAATAGTGCGCATCATGAAGGCTCGTAAACGAATGGCTGTACGTATAAAAATTCTAATGACCGTCCACTACGACCAGAGTTAATTTTGAGGATAATCAAATAATTAAAAATATTATCCTCAGCACAACATTCTCGTCACGGAAGTAACGGAGCAGCTACGAATCCGGTTCCTACCTTCACCCGTCATTATCAAAAAGCGCATCGAAGGCTTAATCGAACGCGAATACTTGGCACGAACCCCTGAAGATAGGCAAGTTTTATATCTACCACATAATAATATACAGTGCACGATATCATTTTATCTATTCACATTAACGTATTGTCATTTTGTTTTTCTATTACAGAAAGGTGTATACGTACGTCGCTTGAATGCGTTCGCCGAAACATCTTCGGACATGTACAAACGTGTAAGTAATTAAGTTATATTAATCCCTGATTAATTATGAAAAGACTCTCCTCATCGTCATTACAATTAAACATATGATAAAACGCGAATGTCTCCCTTCTTGCTTTCAGAATCTGCCAAGCTTGGATCGTAATAATCCTAGCACGCGTATAGAATTACGATAAGGTCTCTGATTTTACATCACTACTGTCGATAAATTTAATTATAACAGATTTAAATTATTCCAAATGTAATAGCAAATATATACTTTTTACATATTACTACCCCTAGCCCTCCAGACCCATCCCTAGAGCGACTTTTCCAAACATTTCCCCGTTCTACCCATCCCCCCCGCCCCATCCCCTTCACCCAGAATATCTCTCTCAAGATGTGACGTTACTTTTACGAAAAACACTCAATTCTTTTCTTGAGAGACATAAAGAGCGTGATTACGCCAATGTATGTGCTAAGGCGTACGATAAAAAGAAAACAGAAATTGAAAAAAAAAGTGAAAAAAGAAGCGAGCTAAACGTTTGTCTGAAGGGCGTATGCCTCGAATTTATTTAAACTATTGTAAGTAATAAGGAAAGAAGTTGTATCAATAAATGGATTTAAATATATATATACATGTATATATATTTAAAGAAATATATATATATAGGCTGTCGTACGACATTCCCAAGAACATTATCCCAGATAGCACATGATATTCTCTGAATATCCTAATTTCATCCTCAATATTCAAAATAGGTGCTCGATATTCTCAATAGATTCCAGTACATTCCGAACATATGCATAATACTCGTACGTCCTAATAATATTGTGCTATCTGGGTTAATCAACTCCGTCGGTGTTACATTTTTCTGCAAAGGTTCTGCAAATTTAAGTGAATTTGTCAACGATTAAGTATAAATAATTTTTGATTGACAAATCGATGTTATCAGTTTTTCTTCTATCATTGAAATGATAAAAAAAAATCCAACAGGATCAGATTTTACAAGAGTTCGTGTTTCTATGAATTGTAGATTTAAAAAATTGTTAAACCTATTAATAGAGTGGTGATAAAATCATTCTGTGATACGATCATTAATTTACACGTGAATGACCACGTTTCCAACATGCAATTTTCAGCGTTAGCCGATCTCACTACGTGTAAAACCATTAACTATTTGGCGTTAAATCATTCTGTGACTTATCTCTGATACCATTTCCAGGAGCATTGCCTCTTATCAGTCCGATTTACGACCTGGTGCTGAATGTCATTGAGAAGCTCAGGTTTCATCGAGTCTTGCTGACTAAATTTTATACAACCAACGAATGACAAGACTCCAAAATTCATACTGTGCTTGTTACACTATCAAACCCATCGTACGGATATGAAATCCGAAAATAAGTAAAATGTCTCTCGGAGGGGCCATCTTCGAACGGATTACAGTGCAATGGAGTCCCCTAGACATTACACTTTACTCATGGATCGTCTATAGTATAATGAAAATTCTATTTGCTACGAAAACATTGGAATCTAAATGTTACGTGATTATTGGCTAATTTTACAAAAGACACGATAAATCCCAAAAACGTGCCTCGTGCTTGATTCAGCATATTTTTTAAATAACGTTTGCACAGCTGAAAATTGTGATGACGCTTGCGTTTACTTTAACATTCTGATTGACACCTTTGCTATGGCTGATTAATGTAGTGTTATACATGATTGTCTATTTGGTATGGTTTAATTATGCGCCCTATGTCAACACCTGCTCTCTTGAGTAACCCACATTGTGAATAGTAACGATAGTTAGCCAAGCTACTCGAAGAGTGCTGTGTGCAATACAAAGTGGTGCGAGGAATGTGAAACAAAGAGAAATGAGTACAATGTATCACGTAGTTTAAATTGATAGCGTGAAAGGTATAACGAGTATTAGATTGATATAAAATAGAGAAGGTAAATGAGATCGCTGCGGGTTGTCATTAAAATGACAGAGAGCTGTCACTATTATATTCTCATTGTCAAGTGAATGAGAAATAATGGGAGAGCATGTAGGAGAACGAATTGGCGTACGCATATCGCGAAATACGTTGCAATCGAGCATAAACGGAAGTGGTCGAGCATAGCCGAGAATAGCCGAGTGACTCCGAACAGCCCCGCCAGTCTCACCGGCTGCTCTAGTCCGATCAGTGCCCGACCTTGGTACACTCATCTTGCGTGTCGCCAAGAGTTACCTTCGTGGAGACCGTTCCCGTAGCTCAGCTCGTCGCTGATCCCATCCTGAAACATCCAGGATACAAGCTCTCCCGGTGAAGATGTTCTGGGCCGATCACTGCTGACTCCGCCATTCAAGACTTCTACAGAACTGCACTTTCTAACTTGGCTGAATGCTATTTTCCTTCTTGTAAGTAAAACTCTCTGCTATTATAATTACCTATTAGTCCAAACTCTATTTCCAATTTTTATATTTTTTATCCTTCTACCGGTAATATCCTTACGGTCCTGGAAAGTATTCAACAGCATAAATTGAAACTATTTACATGCAGTGGTACTCTCGGGCGATGACACCTCTCGGGACAGGTTCTGCCAGGTGAAATTGATATAGTATTATAATCCAGACACACACCCTGGTACTAACGTCGATGTTCTACTGTCTTTCATCGACCCGTCAGGGAGCGGTTCCATGGAGACCCACCTGCCTCTTACTTAGTTACACTTTAGTCACTCTGTACCTCGTGGCTCAATAGGCACGCGCTGTGCTGTGAAAAAATAGTCGAAGGCTGCCAGCATGAGTGACTACGTACTAACCATCGGCCTAACAATACAGAGGTTCCTCTCACTGTCCAGGGTGATCACATGTATCAAGACTGCAAATCATTCTACGTGCACGCGAATCTCGGGCAGGATGCAAGATGCCAGTGACATTTAAAGCACTTGGCACGCAGCTCGCTCACGCTATTTTAACACCTCGTTGCAAAATGTCTTCGCCTTGTCTTTCGAAAAGGTATAGAGAAACTTTATATAAAAATTGCACCTGATGCTGTTTATTCAGCTTTCAGAACTTTTTGTAAAGTTCTACATTCCGATAACATTGATAAACTTGCTCTACTTCCAAGCTATGTCAGCGTTATCTAGGATTAGCGATAGCAGCATTATTACTGGAATTATATAAAACGTGGATTAGGAATTTTTGGTTATTTCAATGCAGTGACGTCACGGATAGTTATGACACGTAATAGCGAATGTCAGATTACGTAATTCCACGTGCTCACTCTATCTACCAAGGTCCGCTACTACGCAGCGCGATACTCGCGAGCTTCGTCATTCAGATACAACTGGATCGTGCTAGACATTAGTCCACACGTGCTAACGAAAGATTAAACTGCGCTGCTTTGATGTCTACCACATATGTCTACAGATGACTGAATGTAAATTTAATGCGTGCTTCATTCATTGATTATTGAGTGTTGAATTGGATACGAGAATTTTGTACCGTACTATGTGGTCAATTTATTTTCTAAGAATGTTTATTTAATATTGCCTATTTGTTGTATTACAGATCACGTTAAGGATATCGACAAATATTGGCATCCAGGATGGCGACCTTAAGATATCTTGCGGCAGGTGCTAGTGCCATCGGTGCTGGTGCTTTGACATCGTACTTCCTTGTAACCGACTCCACCGTAAGTACGTTTATCACTCTGCGCACTCGTTAAATCGCCGGCAAATAAATCCTCGAGCGACTCGACTTAGCATCATCAGCTTTATGAGTTTAGCATTTGATTATTCGAGTGACAGTGTATGGTAATGGGAATGTTAGAGGATCAGGGATGATAACAACTACCGGTAAAGTTTATAAAAATTAAGACATTTTTCTTTTTTTTTTAATTTAAAGCTTATTGAAATTTGAGATGCCTTCCTAGGTCAGTTGTACGGCTTAAAAAATCTAATCTGTGATTGGCCGAAACTTTTAAATCGAAAAATTTGGACCAATAAGGAGTCTCGTTTTCCGACTAGCACGATTAGTTCGATTGATATCGGAAGGCATCTCTAAGCATTTCTGAATGACAGATTCACGGTCAACTGTGGGTGATTAGACTCAACGACCTAGACTTGGGTATTAGCAGTTTTTTCCTAGTTCGTTACGGTGAACGTTCTCGCAGTTAATAATAGCAGCTCCGGGTTCATTTTACGAGTGTACCGTAAAATAGCTTCTCTATACTATTATCTAAATGAATTTTAAAGGTCGTTCAAAAAGCAGACGGCTTTAATACTTTATCAGAGTTTATCATAAGATTCATTGTCTACGATGCAAATCCCTAATGAGTTTTATGGTCAATCCAGTATCGATAACGAGAAAACAAATCTAGATTTCGCCTGTTATCTTAATCTCGAGACTCGCGATCGCACTTTATTCAATTTTCTGAACAGCAGACATTCTAATCAGTAAAGAGAACTTGAACGAGGTGTATTTATAATTTATGTATACGCAATTCAGGCAGCCCGTCTCTTAATCGTCTGAGGAATGCAAAAGAGTACGGAATTATCTTTTAATTTATTCCTTTTCTCGGTATTCATTATTCGAGTATTTATCTTGCTTGAACGCGAAACCATTTTTCCTTCGTAAATTCAACGAACTAGGCTTCTTTATCGCTGAGGCCGGAACCGGCTTGTGACTCGACTGCTCGTCTGTATAACAGTAGATTTTCGACGTGTGCAAGAGATCGTTCAGATATTAGCACATGTGTATACACTCGCTGTAGTAAAAGGTTGACGTAATACGGAAATGACGTCATCATGAGAATCAGTATTTCGCGTTCGAGTTTTCATTTTCTCAATGGATTTTTATTCGACCAATCACAATACAGGATCAGTCCGTTTCTTCGATATATTTCATATGGAAATACTAATTTCCATTAGTTTCGATGAAGTAACGCTGATGTTTATCCTGTACTTGTTACCCTTACGGAAAAATACTGTCAGACTGTTTCAAACTATTCGGAACACTACTGCTTTCCAAATAGTTTTTAATAGTTTCCTCCAATAGTCATTTCGCGTACGCAACAGTACTTTTCCATTAGAGTATCTTTAAGATGTGAATTTTGTGCATGCAGCAAGACAAAGACCCCTATAACAGGTACACACAGTGGAGGTGTCTATGGGACTATTCAGGTGAAACGTATTGGATTAGATTTGACAGCTGTCATAAAAGTTTGACAATACTGTATAAATGAAAATTAGTCAAGTTTTGAAATTTTTCATTGACAGGGATGGGCAGCAAAGTCGGCGAGTTAAGCGAAAAGGCTATTGACGTAATGTATCATGATAGACAGGGGGGGGAAGGTGATTGTTCTATGTTTATCCTTCTCTTACGCGCGTCAAAGGCCATAGGTCTGTCTCGCTCGCACTCACAGCAGGTATAGGAGATTTTAGAAATCTTGAAAGGAGAATTAGTTAGGCCTTCTGTATTAAGCAGCGCTGCAATACGAAGTGCTCGTTGCATATTTACGTGCATAATTAAAAATAAATAAAAAAACTTGACTGATATTTGATTATAAATTATTGTCAAACGACGCTTGATCAAAGGCTAACGGCTACGAAATCTACTTGGTACGTTTCAACGGAATATCCCTGTATAATCACAGTATAGATGAATGACTTTCTGTATCAAAGGTGTTCGCGGACGTGGAGCAACAATCAAAACCGACGAAAAGGCCTCTGCCAACGAGGGAGGACCAGGTGAAGACACTTAAGTCCCAGGATTACGATATTTTGATTATCGGGGGCGGAGCCACCGGGGCAGGATGTGCTTTGGACGCCTGTACACGAGGTACTTACTGAATAAATAAATTTTCATGTTATGCAGAAGAGTCGTTTATCAATAATGATGGTACTTTGTTGTCCCCAGGTCTCAGGACTGCTCTCGTAGAGGGCGACGACTTCGCTTCTGGAACCTCGTCTCGTAGCACCAAACTTATACATGGCGGTGTTCGCTACTTGCAGAAGGCAATTATGCAACTGGATTATGAACAGTACAAAATGGTGAAGGAGGCTCTGCACGAGAGAGCATCTATGCTCAACAGTGCACCGCATCTTGCTCATCCTCTGCCCATTATGCTCCCCGTATACACGTACGTTTTAAAATCCCATTGTTGTAACGTATAAATAACGCGTGTCACGTATTTGATAGGGACTTTCATTTTCTAGATAATAACTTACGAGTGTAGGAACAGCTTTCGATTCGATTAGATAAATCTGAGTGAATGCAGTCCTTGATTATTTTTAAATATATTAGCAGTAAGGATTAATAATCGACTGATAAGATAATCAATCATGATCAAAGTTGTCTGACGAAACTTTACCATGAATTGTACATGGCTTGAGTAATCCGATACTTTAACAGAGAGAATCGGAAAGAGCCATTGTACCTTTTTTAAGTACATGTTATTAATTCAGTTGTGTTTTTTCTGTAGATGGTGGCAAATTCCGTACTACTGGTTTGGTATCAAGATGTACGATTTGGTCGCTGGTAGCAAGACTGTCAAATCTTCTTATTACCTGAGCAAATCAAATGCCCTGGAGCTCTTTCCTATGCTGAAGGGTGATAAACTTACAGGCGCCATTGTTTATTATGATGGTTAGTATGCCATCTTCTGAAAGAAGGTTTTTTGTCCTTTTTATAGCAAGAGAAATACTTTTGATCCTGGCCTCGTGTACACGTAAATTTGATTATAGAATTTAATTTTTTCTATAGGTCAGCAAGATGATGCAAGGATGAATCTGGCTGTGGCTCTAACAGCATCACGACATGGTGCTACTGTTGTTAATCATGTATCTGTCGTTAATCTTCTTAAGGGTCTAGACAGGGTATGTACCACACTGCCATCTATAAAATTTATCAAGAATTAAGAATAGTGAAATGATAAATTTTTTTTAAGGATGGTAAACGAGTATTGACTGGTGCTCATTTGAGGGATGAGCTGACAGGAGAAGAGTGGGATGTAAAGGCTAAGGCGATCATCAATGCTACTGGTCCATTTACTGATTACATCCGAAAAATGGATGATCAGACTGTTCCAGAGATTTGCTGTCCTTCGTCCGGTGTTCATATTGTACTACCTGGATACTATAGGTATAGTGGGACTCCTTCTATTGTAATGATTCTTCTACGCGCAGTAAAAGAAATAGATGATTAAGTCTCTATTTGAATATAGCCCTGAGCAGATGGGTCTGCTAGATCCAGCGACAAGCGACGGACGGGTAATCTTCTTTTTGCCGTGGCAAAAGCAGACCATCGCTGGCACAACTGATCTACCTTGTCAGGTGACGCACAACCCACGGCCCACTGAGGATGAGATTATGTTCATCCTTCAGGAAGTAAAGAACTACCTGAATCCTGACGTTGAAGTTCGTCGAGGCGATGTCCTTTCAGCTTGGAGCGGTATCAGGCCCCTTGTTTCAGACCCAAATAAACCCAATACTCAGTCCCTTGCACGCAATCACATTGTCCATGTCAGTCCTACGAATCTCGTCACTATTGCTGGTGGCAAGTGGACCACGTACCGCGCCATGGCTCAGGAAGCCGTTGATGCTGCAATCAAGGGTAAGTTCTCCAGTGATACTTTTAGTCTTATGATAAACTAACCCGTGTTATACATATACAGCTTGCGACTTAAAACCGGAAAGACCCTGTCAGACTGACGGTTTCCTCCTGGAAGGAGCTCACGGTTTCACTCCCACAATGTACATTCGACTAGTCCAGGACTTTGGGTTGGAGTGCGAGGTAGCTCAGCATCTGGCTAAAAGCTACGGTGATCGTGCCTTCGCTGTCGCCAAGATGGCTTCCCTCACAGGCAAAAGATGGCCCATCATTGGAAAGAAAATTCATCCTGAGTTCCCTTACATCGACGCCGAGGTACGAACAATCATCATTGGCAGAGGGTCAATGCTCCCGTAGATGATATATCTAAATAAAATCCTTCTGTAATGCCAGATCCGATACGGATGTCGCGAGTATGCAAGGACGGCCATCGACATGATCGCCCGTCGTCTCAGACTCGCATTCCTCAACGTGCAGGCTGCTCAAGAAGCTCTGCCAGGTATCATTGATATCATGGCAGAGGAATTACATTGGTCGGCCGATGAGAAGAAGAAGCAAGCCAAACAAGCTAGTGAATTCCTCGCTAACGAGATGGGACAAATGGTTAATCGTGCCTCCCGCGACAAGATCCCAATTAATCTTACCAAGGACGAGATTCAGCTGTATATCAAGCGTTTCCAGATCATCGACAAGGATCGTAAAGGATATGTTTCCATCAACGACATACGACGTGGTCTTAAGGTTTGCTCTTACATATAGAAACGCAAGTATTTGGCTCCAAGGCTTCTTTCGACAATATTCTTCGTACCAAATATCACTACGCATTTCGTATAATTGAAAACTTACCTTTAACTATGTATAGTACTTTTTGTTTTAATTTTTTTTATCTTAACGCGTCTTACGCAATTCTTGAAATTCAGGCACTCGGCATTAAGCTGAACGAGAACGAGATACATACGTTACTCAACGAAATTGATCTGAGCTACAATGGACAACTGGAATTACAAGATTATCTTCAGGTAATTGTCAGCTAGATATTACGTAACAGAGTTTTCTTTCCCTTCCGCAGCTCTTTGGCGACAAGGAAGTTCCGGGCGAAGAGCTTCACGAAATCCTTCGCGAAATCGACACTAATATGAACGGTCAAGTCGAGCTGGACGAGTACCTTCAGGTCTGTCAGAGTCAGCTTCATCGTGGTCATCGGTTTCTTGCCCGATCGAATGATCTTTTTTGTTTTAACTTTTCTATGAATTTATCGAATGGCCGAAGTTGCGTTTTGCTTGTTACTTTGCTCGTATCTCTTCACTAAGTTCACTTTACTTCTAGTCTTGTAGCATTTCCTACGAGAACTCTTGCTCAAGGCGATGCTCACAGAGATCCTATTAAATTACCTAATATCAATAACGTTTTTGTATAACGAGACGAGCACTTTCTACGCAGCTTTGGAGGCTGTCATATTTTTTTTTTGTAATTGTTATTGATTTGTAGCCTTGAGCTATGGTGTTTCATAGCTTTATATGGAACCTATTTGAATATTCCTCAATCAAAAGTGCTCTTCCCGCATAACTAAGCTGACGCTTGACAAAGCAATCTTTTATTTTGTTATTCACGTCTTGCTTGTATTTTATAATCGCATGGTTTGATTATCTCGAGTGCACGCACGGTCAGTTGATGACTCGTGCTTTGATGAACTAACCGAAGGTATAGGAAGATGAAGCTCCTCTTCCGCCCTGGTCGTGTCGTCAGTTTTTCAATAGATTACTTGTTTTTTTTTGTTTATTGAACGAACAATTGGAACATTTCACGCGTTGTTTGAGTAAACGATCACGTAAAAGATAACGTCAGATAAACAAAATTAATCGTTAGATTAATAACTTCTGACAGAGCCAGTTGACGTTTCAGAGTGCTATACTCATATTGAACCGTGATATTCATAATGATAACACGTGCGTAAATTTACTCTTTAAGCCGCGGCCATTTTCGCACACTCGATACAAGTCACGTTTGTGATAACAGGTTATCAGTCATTGCGCGATCTGTTATTTTATGTTGTAAATGACTATGTGAATGACTTTGCAATATCTGTCGCAACTGTCTCGTTATCTTTGTCGTCATCGTTATCGTTATCTCTTTCTGCATTCTACGTCTCTTCTCTTACTATTGCCAGGCATGATTACTTGCTGCAGCAGGCTTTGATAATACGTATCTCTTTAGGTAGATTATTAAAATTTTCATTTCAACTTTCTCAGGTGAAGGAAAGTCATTTCAAGTAATACTTTAAAAACCTTTCACAATGTTGAGTCCAAAAGAGTTGCCTTGACACTTGATTGGAGAATTCTTCAACAGTAATATGAGATATATAATTGAAATAAACATTGATTTATTTCCCAGATGATGTCAGCTATAAAATCAGGACACGTGGCCTACTCGCGTTTTGCAAGAATGGCCGAAATGGAGGAAGCCCAGCACGAGAAGGATATGCTGAAGAAACAAATCAGCGTGGAAAGATCAGGCGGAGGTCTTTGAAAAGTCAAAGTCAATATGAAAGAACAAAAATCACACATCTCGCAAGAATACAAGCATCCTTCCTGTAGTGTCCACGATCTCTCATAATCGACTTACTATTTATTATCGGTTCCTACGCAAGTATGTCCCGACATTCTCGACACTACTCTACCTCCTTCATCCTCACGTCATCATGCTCTACTCTATACTATTAGTACAATTCCCTAACTTCCTAAATGGTTCCTTAGAGAATCAATTGATTCATATTCGAACTATTTTGAGATTCGTGATCGCATATGCGCGTCATATGGGAAGACAAGAAAATGGGAAAAGAAAAAAGAAGTGACGACAGCGGCGTGTATTATTCTATACGTGTACGGGATGAACCGTATGTGGATGGGCGTATGTGCATACGTAGAATTACGGCATTCCTGAAGATGTATCGAGTAACGCAAAAACTTACAGGACATGGTATGCGCGATACATTTGTCGAAGGATTCTTTAATATTCCAACGAATTACGTGTGTACATAAGAATCGTCATCGCTGTTACACGAATACATACTAGTTTAATTGAGTACCTCCCATTTATCGTAATTTATTCTAATGTAATTATCATGTAATTAATAAAAACCCGCTGTACATTGTCGAGTATATTGATTACCAAATGTATTGATCCTAATTTCAGTTCATTTTCCCTCGTGATTTAATGATAAAGTAGAAAATAGAATGTCTTCACTCGAAACACTGTTCGTCGATAAGGTAGGTAACGCAACCTCGTTATCGACTGACAGTAGTGGCGCCGCCTGTACAGATTCGAACACAACGGGCGCGTACGTTACGATTGTTGTAGTTTGAACAAAAAATAAGGTACCTAAATATTGAATACGCAAAGATTTTATACAGCTGCAGTGCTTTTAATAATACGCGGTAAGAGTTGTACGAGGTAGTTTGTCAGTAATTAACAGCCTCTTTTAATTCATAGTCTATTATCAGAACAAGTCATTTTTAACAGGCGCAATGCTCGCGGCGTTTGCGCCACAATTGGAAAAGTCAAAGTTTTTCTGAAAGATAACATATGTGGGTGTGTTGGGGGCGGCAAGTCGCGGGGGCAGAAACTCGCAAATGAACGCAGGGAAGGCGTTCGAAAGTTCCAGTATCCGGGCGGGCGGGCCACCCCTGACTTCGACTTAACTGCGAGCGCTGCCAGGAACGAGCCACGAGCCCCGCCTCCGTTGAATTCCCCTCGAATTCCCCACGACTTCCCTACGGCTTCCCAACGACTTCCTCCCAAAGCTCTCGACCGACCACCCATGAGGTTCGTTCATATGCCATCCTTTTTCTATTCACTTTTATTTTTCCTTCCATTAACCTTCATTTCAGATTTCTCTCATTTTTTTTTTCATTTCCAATTTTCATTCTGATTCATTAGTCAATTTCTGCATTTAGATGGACGTATATCAGTCCCGCCAATCTTCCTGAATCCTTCGCTATGTACTCATTCAGGTCTTCGTGTTCACCAACACTTGTTTGATCTAGGAAGCATGCTATTTACGTGTCATTGAATTCTCTTTACAGAACAACTCGGCAAGATGCACTTGATGATTTCTTAGTCAAGCTTCCTGAGGAAATTCATTACGACGAGGTTATAGAGACTTGCGAAATTTTGTGAGCCTCCAGAAAATTTTGAGGATCTTTATGTAGGTATCGTGGAAATTCAATGAATTTCAGAGGCACAGACGCACCTGTGAGGACACGATATTCATTGAATCAAGTTATTGCGGTGTTTTGGTAATATTTTATTTTATTTATGACTTTAGAGAGAGAGAAAGACAAGAGAGGAGAGGTCTGGGCTTATTGTTGCTCCTTAGAGAAAGGTCACTTCAAGGAGAAGCGAAATGAACCTAGTCTGTCCTTTTGGAGGACTTTTATGATACCTAATCGTTCCGTTATTTGGGTCTGTGTCCTTGTCGCCAATTACGTTTTATAATAGTCCGTGTTGAATACTTGTAAACAAAGTAAGAATGAGCGCCACAAAAAGGAAGCCATTTCCTGTAGAAAGGACAGTTGACGTGACGAACTAAGTAAAATAAGTTTGTCTCTTCCTTATAGAACTTAATCAACAGAAAAACTATACAACTCAGTTGAATTTGTTAGGCAATTATCAAATTTAGGATTACCATGAGACTCATTAAAAACGAAATCATAAACCATCAATATACAACAGACTCTTTCGTCGTATTAGCAAGTAATTCTTGATTATCAATGCGTACAAATTGCCATTCTCTAATTTTCCTTGGAAAAGTTACAAATCTTCTTAAGCATGATATCCTGATCTGATTAAAGTGAAGATTATTCTAGATTTATGACAGACTCTAATTATCAGTGAAGTTGAGTAAAATTGCTGAATCAGCTATGCAGGAAAAAATTGATAAATTACTTAATGGTTTCACAAGAGCTCGTGATACCCCTTCAGATAATTTTTTTCTTTCTTTTTTCCAGTATCCTTACGCCACTGGACACGTGAACCCTGCTGCTTCGGGGGATCATATAGTGAGTGGGGCTGGTTCTGTCTAACTGAACCCGCCCCGTTTCATCACACGTGGGACTTATCGTGAAATCGTGTAACGCATGATACGTCACTTGGTCCGCTTCTTCGTCCTAACACAGTCTTTAGGTAGACCGAGTATCATAGTTCCTGAATGTTCTACGCTACTGCTTGCACTCCATGCCGTTCATCCGTGATTCTAGGGGCGGGTTCAGGTAGACAGAGCCGGCCCCGTTGTTCGTATGTGCTTCACTGTACAAACGTATGCTTAAAATGTAACGAAGTAACGTAACGTAGTGGGCGTTATTACGTGTAGGCACTGGGCTAAAAAAATATGAGATCACTGCCAGAATTCTTGCTCTACTAGATATTCGACGTTCCCCGGGTGAACGTTCCTCTTGAAGGGATGATCAGGACGCCTTGATAGTCTCAACAGGAATTAATGAGTATCTGGTGGAAGGTACCCATTTTTTAGAACAGTGAAAATGAATATACTTAAATATACACAAAATCGTGAGTGAGTAAGAAGCCTCTACAGTAAAACATAAAACTCGTAGCATAACATCTCATGATCAGAGGTAGAAAAGTACCGGATGACCCAGCTGCATAAAGTTTCCTGACCGTTTGTGCTGCATGTTGTAAAGCATAGAGCGTAGAGCATCAAGGATGAAACACGCAGTGGGAGGAGTAGGGGACGAGCCAGGTGGTCCCAGAACTCTAACCTGGCCTCTCTCGTACCCGGCCTTTCCAAGGGCGCCTGCACTGGGGGACGTCTGGTGCCCTTAATTTATCTCAACATTTTTTATATTGTCACCGTATGATATATTCTTCAGAAATTTTTTAATGTTATCTAAAACATTATTTAACTTGGATTCATCTTATCTGATTATTCTAATTAAACATTAAGCTATTGACATTGACGCTTCTTCTGCAGTGTTATTATATATTACATTAAGGTCGTACTGCATAATCAGATTTATCTCCTGTGCTTGCGAATTTGCAGTGTCCACTGTCATGTCCAGTCACGTTGGATAGTCTCTTGTAGACACCCTTCTCCAGCCCATCGTACCCGCATCCAATGCCACGAGGGTACTGCGTCCCTTTTACTACTGTGGATGCCCACTTCGAGGTACTCCTCTACGAGGCTCGAAAAATCCAGTGGCGCAAAAGCTGGTAAAGTATTGAATATTATATATTTTGTGAGATATATAGTGTATGTTACATATATATGTACATTAAGCGTAAGTATAATGAAAGTCATGAATGAAAGATGCAAAATTTTTAGGTATATAATTATCATCGAATTATATTCTCATAGTTGGTGTTAATATGCTTATTGAAAGTTTGGTAAAGAGGACATAGCAGTGCAGGTCGAATGAAAATTTCTGACTGCCTAGTGAAATAAAAAACTCAAAGGACCTTAGAGTATTTATACTCAGGGAAAAACTGTTTTACAAGGTAAAGGTCGAGTTCAACGCTTTACTCAGAGTTGTCCAAGTGGTTCTGGTAGATCGCTCGATTGTTGCTCTACCGCTGGAGACGTAAGAAGGCACGCATGCGCGTTCCGGTCTATACCCACATCCCCAGCCCAACCTAACCTATAAAATATCAAGAATATAAATGCAAAAGGATAAAAGATAATCAATGCATTTTTATTATGAATTAATATATAATTATGCATTTTCCAATAGATGAGTAGATTCAGCTTGATTAATAGGAGAAAAATTATAAGGATAAGGAGAATAGACGATCCAGGGTGAAGAATAAAGGAGCGCGAGTCTCCAAGGGGCGATGGCATAAATGCTGCTCCTTCCTCCAGGGAATCAGTACAGAGTTTTCATGACGAGAGGTGATGAGGAGGTCGAGCTAGGGGCCGATGACGTTTCGGCGGCGGGTGGATGCTCGCGATGTTGGCCCCTATCATTGGGGGGATTGGCCCCCCGACGGGGGTGGGCGGCCAGCCGCCCCTGCGTACGCCCCTGGGTTCCGAGTACGGGCTGGCGTAACTAGGGGCCACCAATCAGGGGGCGCCTCGGAACCAACGCTGGCCTCGGTGACGCCGAACTTTCCACGCGCACCGCCCAACACCAAAGTAGTTCCCTACCAGCTACCTGCGAGCACGTTTTTACGAGCGACTGCGACTTAACGTCCCTACAGTGTAGTTACTCTGGAACGTTTCAAAGCAGGAAAACTCAGCTTTCACGAGTCCGAGGAAGAGCGTACTACTAGTGGTGTTGCATTATCGCATTCCTGGAACAGTTCGCATCCTGTATAGCGACAATGACGTCCTCAGTGACTCGCCGCATAATTCTCCTTGTGTGCTAGTGCTCCGCCTTCGAGGTGCCGCGAGAGAAGTGGTAATTTTGGCGGCAAGTTTGAAACACGCGTTCGTGTCCTTATCAACATCTAGTCGGCGAGTGAAAAATATAAGACAGATTATTTGTAGCTGTGGAACAATCAGCAGTGTGATTAACGATACCTAAACGGGAAGGATATATTAAATTTTGTGTAAGGAATTCGAAATATAATTCCAGATTTGTATCAATTCGTGCGGAACACGCGGTTCTCAGCGAGTGTCGATCGTCATATATCGATTGGCGAGGAGAAGACGGATACGCCGACGCTCAGAACTCGAGAGTGCGCCGACGCACGGCGTCGTCTTTGCTAGTGTTGTGTATAAACGCTACGTGTATGTGCATACAGGCTTATGCGTCAGTACCTAGTGCGTGCGTATGGACTAGGAACAGCATAGTCGTAGCGTGGACAGCACATCAGGCTGTCGCTTGAACGATGGTGCGATTACAGCTCTGGTCACGGTTACGGCTACGGCTACCCTCGCGATATTCGGCTTAATTTTTACCCAGAAGAAGAGAACAACGGTCTTCCTTATACGCTACTCTGTTTAAGACTGTTTACTAAGCGTCCACGCGATGGCCACGGTGAAGATACAACCGAAGGTAAACGATAGGTCTTGCAAAGGTGTATTGAGACTCGGTAGAGTTGAAACGAGGCGAGTGCGTTATATGGTTTCTGAGAGTCTGAAAAGCGAATCTAACAGCAATTACTTTTATGGTGGGCTATGGTTATACTCATGGGTGGTTGTACTGGTTGGTTGACTGGCTGATTCAAAGGAGCACGTGTCAGGCTTGCGAGTTAGGTGGAGTCCGATGGGCAAAGTGGGTGGAGGCTGGCTCGCGAGGCCTTCCGCGTTATCGCAGGACCGTGTCCGTGCGAGAGAGCTAGGCGAGTGGGCGGGTGGGTGTAGTATTGCGAGGAGCAGCTTATACTGGGAACGGAGTACGTGTGCGCGTGGAACCTTGTAGTGGTGTCCTTGCCTTGCCTTATATTGTCTCCCTTGCCTCGCCCCGCCAAACCCATCAGACTCATGATCAGCCCCGGCCGTGTGCGGCAGTAAGCCAGCACTCTCTCCTGTCCTCTTGCACGCTGACGGGTGGGGCTGCTATGGCAGGGGCGTAGGGAGGCGGTCCTCTATCGGGTCCCTAAGGAGGGCCCGCGCGTTCTCTCTCCTTTGTCCCTCGTCTCGCGTGTCAGCGTCGATATTAGGATAGTTGCTACCCCTTGGCTATTTGTTATCATTGTTATTCTTTCTCAGCTCTTTGGTAATTTTTTTTTAATCTTTAGAATACTGAGGATAGATCTGGTATTTCTTCTTTTTTTTTTTTTAGTAATGGACTAAGATCAGACTGTCGATGAGGTTGTGGATTTGTTAATATATGGGGTAGCTAAGATCGGGATACTTTTATTCATCAGGTTCCTGTTTACAAAAAGTTGTGTAATTTGCTTTTCCGTATTTTCGGCCAGGTAGCCACCCGACCTATGTCCATGGTAATATTATTGGTAGTGGAAATAATGTAGTGTGTATTTGCGTTTTGTATTTTTTTATTATACGGATGAGATAAACATGTTTTTCATGTGTGGATCTTGAATAAGCAAATTATATGGCGCTGGTATATAGGAGGTTCATTTTATTTTTGTTCTGTTGCAGGAAGAAATTGATGAACAGGATCCGTTGCAACATCAACCAACGCAACAACAGCAGCAACAGGAAGCCTCTGAACAGCAACAGCTAGAGCAGCAACAGCAGGCAGCGCAACCACAAATAAGATTTTTAAGTGCGAATGTACTTCAGCAACTGCAACAACAGCAGGTCACGCAGCAGCAGCAAGATGTTCAGCAGCAGCAAACACAGCAACAGCCACAGGTCATTACGCTGCAGCAATTGCAGAATTTTGTGCCTTTACAAACACAGCAGCAACAGCATGATCAGCAGAGGCCACAAACCATTTCTGTACAGGCTTTACCCCAGCAGTTCTTACAAGTATGTAGAGCGATACAAAAAATCTGGTATTCCATAGAATGTGAGTATTACCATGATTTAATATTACTAAAATTCTCAGAGTGCTCAGTTGGTCGGTAGCCAAGCGCAGGCGGCGATTCATCAGCAACAACAGCAAACACAACAACAGCAAGCTCAACAACAAAATCAGCAGCAACAACAACAACCCCAGCAACAGCAGCTGAGCTACAGCGTGATCCCTCAAATGCAAACTGTAAACATCGATGGACAAGAAGCTCTTTTCATTCCATCCTCTGCAATGTCAGCGGCTGGGGGTCATCATCAGTCTCAACCAACAATGCAGTTTGCAACTGCAGGAGGGCAGCAGGTGCAGCTAACTAGTCAGCAAGTGCAGCTAGCAAATGGTCAAACAATTATCACACCACAACCGGTCAGTCTCATCAGAGCACCAAATGTCTTTCCTACCTCGATTATCCAAAACATCGGGGGACAAACAGTTCAATTACCATCAGGTATAATGAGTTTTCTTTTGTACCCTGTCTCTCAACCTCTGTTTCTTGCTGTACGTATATTATCCGACATTTTATAACAATGGTTGGGGTTGCTTCAATGCCTTATTCATCTTCTGTTATCAGTTTGCTTTAAACGCCTCACACTTGTCTCCTTAACCAGCACCTATTCATTGTAGCAATGTAAAACGCGCATCATTTTTCCACGCTTTGCTTTCACCTATTAACTATCGCCTTTTGTGTCTGTAACGACAAACGGGCAGATTCCAAGGCTAGCCTGGGTGTTTCAGGGCAAAGCGTACAAGTACGACCACTTCAGTTCCCGATGCAACATGTTCAGCAGACGGTGCCTGTCCAAGTTCCAGTGACTGCGAGTAATGGGCAGACGGTTTATCAAACTGTGCATTTTCCTGTGCAAGCTTTGTCCAGTGTTTTCAATATGCCCGCCACTCAAATGATACCACAGATTACGCAGGTAAGTCTTACATAATGAATATCAATTGCAGCACGTTCTCGACGTGGACAATTTGGAATATATTTCAATGTGCGGAGCTTCTTAATTTCAGCAACTTCCTCAAGTGGCTCAAATTATCACGCCAAATGGACAAATTCAACAGGTCCAAATAGCAAATTTGCCACAGCTTCAAGGGTTACAGGTAATATTTGTTTTTTGTATATAATTATCAATTGTTATTTAAAATTTCTTAAGAATAAACTTTCAACGATTAATTTTTAGGGTCAACAAGTTGCACAACAGGTGGCTCAACAAGTAGCGCAACAACAAGCCCAGCAGCAGGTCGTACAGCAAGTTGCCCAGCAGCAAACTCAACAGCAAGTTGTTCAAACTGTACAGCAACAGCAGCAACAACAACAGCAACAGCAAGTCGCTCAAGCCCAGGTGCAACAGCAGCAACAGCAAGTGCAACAGGTCGTGCAGCAAGTTATACAGCAGCAGCAACAACAGCAACAGCAGCAGCAGCAACAGCAAGTTCAACAAGTGCAACAAGCGCAGCAGGCTTCTACTCCTGCATCTACCGTATCAACTTGGACGACCACAGTTTCTGCTCCAAGTAACGTCCAGGTAGACCTCCAAAATAATACTCTGTAAAATTTCTTTTCATACAACATACTTTCACAGTATTCCTATCCTATTTTCTTCAGACATTACCGCTTTATATTTTACCCAGGTTGTCGGAATTGGATCCCTTGGGAGACCAGTCACCAGCGGTACCAACGTTTTGACGACAAAAGATGGCCAAAAAATTGATGTCCAAACAATATCTGCCTTACCACGTCCACCGGAAACAGTAGAGGGTGACATTAAATTAGCCAGCATCGATGCCAGCCAATTGGCCAGTGCCCAGGTGATACACATACCTGCACCACAACCTACTCAGCAGACTATGCAGCCTATTACGATAACAGGAGCTCAGGGTCAACAACTTACCCTGATCCCTGCATCTGCCCTGACCAACCTTACAACTCAGCAAGGCGGCATGATGCGCGGCGTCGGTGTAGGCAGTGGAAGCATAATGCAATTACAACCTGCAGGAGGTATGAACGCTGCCAATGGGTTCCTCCAGTCGATTCCTGTACAGAATATACCTGGCCTGGGAAACGTACAAGTCATCCCAGCGAGTGCGCTTCAACCTGCTACAGTGCAAACTTTACCAACGGCAACCGGAGCACCTATAGTAGCTACTCCTACAGCAGTTCATCTAGACTCGTCCGATCCTACCAAGTGGCAGATTCTCCAGACGATACAAACCAACGGAACCCTTACGACTCCAACACCCACTTCCCATCAACACCAAGTGAACAATGCTGTCACACCCAGTGGTGCTACAGCGGCAACGGGGGATAATGATTCTAGTAAACAGCATAGAAGACGTGTTGCCTGTACCTGTCCTAATTGTGGCGATGGCGACAGGTAATCTTTTTATTTCCGTCAGGTCACAATATTTAAATACTCTGTCGAACCAAGATACTTAATTATTAAATGTATTCTCAGGAACCGCGATATGACTAGGAAACGGCAGCACGTCTGTCACATAGCTGGATGTAACAAGGTCTATGGAAAAACGAGTCATCTAAGGGCTCATCTTCGTTGGCACACTGGTGAACGACCTTTTGTATGCAACTGGATATTCTGTGGCAAGAAATTCACTAGATCCGATGAACTGCAACGGCATCGTAGAACTCATACCGGTGAGAAGAGATTCCAGTGTCCGGAGTGCACTAAGAAATTCATGCGCTCCGATCATTTAACGAAGCACATTAAAACGCATACGAAAATTCGTAGCACGGTAAGAATTTCATCTTGTATTGTTCGTACATTATCTGCTTCTTACTTCGTACCATTCTTTAATGTTTATTGTGTTGGTGTCATTGAGGAAATATCTTTTCTTCAGGAGGCAGCGACGTCTACTCAGGAAGGATCATCGGATAGTCAATCGTCAAGTGAAGAGAAAATCATGATATCCTTGCACAAGGAAACGGAGCAATCTGATATTGTGATCACTGATCAAATAGAGAGCATGGATACACAGACGACGAATCATGTGGCGCTCGAATGAACATTATCAGTGCGAATGGTTTGTGCGTCATTTGATGATTTCTTACGACGAATGTAGCATATCGAACATACCATAACACACAATGCAGACTGTGAATGTAAGATAGATAGAGGAGTCTGTCATTATTGATTATGATCGTTGTGTCTGCGGATGATTATGTTCGGGGGACTGTTTATGACGGTCTGTTTGTAGAGACAATTGCACATAATATATTTTTCTAACGAGCCATGTAAAAATGTATATATTGTATATTGTGGTAAATGAGTTTTTGCACAAGAAAATTTTACAATTTTAAACGTTTGTAAACGTTATTATTTCTAAAGATTTCTTATCAGTTTTTCATTATGAATGTCGAGGTTTATACAGTAACAAGAATACTGTGTTGTGTAGTGTAACATTTTCGACAGTGCGGCTCAGAACATGACCGTACGGACTATTGTATATTGTTAATCGAGATAATATATTGTTATAAAATTAAAAAAAATGTATTAAACAACGAAATATGGTGAGAAGTGAGAGGGGGCTCATAATTGATCAATTGAAAAATTCTACTTTATTACGTTCAGCAGAATTCTGTCGTGTGCTAAGAAGTGGTCAAAAGGAGTTTCCTTAAACCCAGTTACTTAACCTTCAAAAAGGGAGAAATCTGTTAATCAAGTAATTTTGTGTTAAATGATCCATTTCGGAGTACTAGTTAATTTCATGCACATTTATTGATCCATTGATTAGTATCGAGGAGCATGGATCTATGCAAATAAGTATCGTTTGCAGTTGGTAGAAAAAAAAGTAATGAAGCGTTTATAAGTTAAAGTCATTGATATTTATTCATATAATATACTTTAATTAAATTGATATCTTGGATGCACATTGGAATGGAGTTTGATGCCTTGTCAATGCGCTTACAAGCAGGTCTTTTCCGCAACATACATTTAAATTGCAATAAATAAAACACTTCCATGATACGCTTATACAAAGTATATATATAAATTGCCAGGATAGTAACAGTATTTTTTGCTATAACTTATGTTGATAGATTTATCGAGCGATTTCAATTATGAAAGTTTGTAGGAATTCATAACACTGAGCTACTTTCAAGGTTTACTGGTAAGAGTGATTGCTTTACCATCCATATGTGTTGCGAAATTGAGCTCTTTGATCTGTACCCACAATACTTTGTCTTGTCCTCCGGACATCTTAAAGTCTTTTGAGTTTATCATTTAGAATTATGACCTTACTTCTAAGAGCGGGTATATTTTCCCCAAATGTGAAGCATGAATACAGAGGCAATGAAGAGGAGGGACATGACGAGTACTGGAACAGGTCCTCTGCAACAATAAATGAAAAATTATAAGAGTGGATTCCGAGTAATGAAAAATTCGAAAGTACCAAACAAAAAAAGCCAAACTTACACTTTAATTCCAGGAGAATCATCCGTATAGAATCTCCACATTCCTCCAGAGCTAGTGCCTGTATTCCTATTCCTGGCAGAAGTGGCAGGTGCTGTTTTTCTCTGCCTGACAGTTCCACTGCCACCAGCTCGCGGTGCAACCGCCTTGCTAGGTGAGCGACCTCCTGCTCCAACAGACGTAGAACTCGGTGCAGCAGGCTTTGTAACATAAAAACAAAGTAAAATTCATTAGCACATAAGATGCTCACACTCTACAATCATTCAATTAATCGGTGTCTCAATGATTCTAAAATCTTAATACCATATTGTGCATACTCACCATAGTTCTGGGTCACTATTATTCTTTAAACCTCTTAAAGTCTTTCAAGTTCCTTCAAAATACTTGTTTTACAAAAGTAAAACAGAATTATTAATGCCGTAACAGTTATCTTGATCCTCTACGAAGGAGTCACTGCTTTACAATGCAGAATTCTGAGAAAGTCGAAAACTGGAGTCGCCGCCTTCGACACCGTTACTTTGGGCAGCGTGTGTTTAACGACACGATAGAACGCAGAGAGGCGTTCGAGATATATTCCAGCGACGTGTCGTACCCACGTCCACGTGGTGCGCTGCTGACAACGCTATGGCGAATCGGCGACACGTCAGCGTCGGCTTTTAAACCAGGAATAAGAATAGAGTAAAGAGGTTATGTCACTTTGAGTAACAGTAACAGCGTTCCAAGCGACTGTATCGAGAAGCTTTAAGATCATATGATGCTGAAGTTTTGGAGCATAACGTCCTTTTATGTTTCTAGGCTCAGTTTTGACCGGCTCGCGGCAGCACACTCGTGACTCTTGTGGATAATAAACTCGTCGGCAGGAAGGAAATGGTAGACGTTTGACGTTTTATCGGGTTAAGGATTTGACAGTTGACGCATATCTGTTATTTGAGCTGAAACGAAGAAACGGTACGAAAATGGAGGCAGTACCCAGGTTGCCGATGATCTCGTTTCACCTGAAAGTCAGCCCCGAGCCTACTTCTTTTGGTCCGAAGTTGAAGCAAGTAAGAACAGTAAATTGTATCTTGTATCAATTCTTTGCTTATGGTACTGCGAATTTGTATGCTATATAGATCTTGTTTACGTCAAGAGACAATTAAATGAATGACTGTATTGGTTTAATAAGTGTAGGCGAATTGAATGTTATTGTCTTATAATTCAACATGTTTTGACTCGTTGCTGGTTGTTGCAGTACATTCGAGAATTTTATAAAGAAGATGCTGAATCTTATTCAAATGAAATACATCAATTGGAGAGCCTTCGAGCTATGGCTGTTAGACCACCTATCGATGTGACTGGTTGCTCTTTGCTGAAGAAATATTATTGTCAGTTGCACTTTCTAGAAAGCAGATTTCCTATGAAGAAAGATGGTGCTGCTGCTGTTACATTTACATGGTTTGTAAACTAGTTGTTTCGTAAAATTAAATTTAGATTGAAGTTTCATACATTTAATTGAGTTTTAAACTTGCATTTTATTTAATAGGAGAGACACGTATGCCAACATGGTGTGTTCATTGGCTAATATTCGTTTTGAGATTATTTCCATCTTGTATAATATTGGAGCCGTACATACACAACTTGGTGCTCGTACTGAACGTACGACTGCTGAAGGTATGAAGATGGCCTGTGCTCATTTTCAGTGTGCAGCTTGGGCATTTGAGCATTTGAAAAACAGTTATCCCCAACCTCCTGGAGTTGACCTAGCACCAGAGTTAATGACATTCATGCATCAACTCTGCTTAGCTCAGGCTCAGGAATGTATCTTAGAAAAGAGTATGCTCGATAATCGCAAACCCACTATAGTAGGTGAGTAACCATATAAAAAAACACCACCTATCATAATGAATATTAACAAATCAAATCTGATATTTTTCTACAGCAAAGGTCGCCCGGCAAATAGTAGATTATTACAATTTAGCATTAAGCACACTTGAACAAGGTGGCAGCGAGGATAGTACAGTATCAGATACAGTTGGTACGAAGATATATAAAGTAAGACTTCTCAAAATGACCAACATTCTTTTGCACAGCTTAGAATTCTTCTTAAACTTTTCTCATTACCTTCGCAGAGCTGGAAACGATACGTAAAATTTAAAAGAGCATATCATTTAGCTGTGACGCAACTCTATCAAGGTCTCGCAGCAGAGGAGCAACAAAAAATGGGCGAGAGGGTAGCATTTTATAACGCAGCGCTAGCATCATTAAATGAAGCTCGTGCTCTCTATGGAAATGCAAAAGGTTCTGGAATCACAAGTGTAGCCGAAGAAAAAGAAGCAATCGAGGATGCTCTGACATTCACCAACGACGTAATAGAAGGCAAAAGAAAAGCTGCTAAGAACGAAAACGAGTTCATCTACCACGAGGAGATACCTGAGAAGGATACTCTGCCTATAGTAAAGGGTGCATCATTGGTCAAAGGCATTTCATTTAGCGTGAACGATCCAGAGGTATCCGGACCAGATATATTTGCACGGTATGTCATATAAAACACTGGTTCTACTAGTTCAATTTTGATTATATAGAAGACCTTTGTTCATTTTAAAAAACATTATGCATTTTACAGACTAATACCTATGAAGGTCCACGCTGCAAGTTCCCTCTACTCCGAGGAGAAGGGAAAACTGTTGCGTTCCATCCGGGCAAAAATCGAGGAACGTGACCAACAACTAAACATATACCTGGCATCTCTAAAGTTGGACAACATGAGTCTATGGGATCCTGACCGACGTTCATCGGAGAGTGATCGCATGCCATTACCAGAGGAATTGGCTGAAAGGTGTGCAGCCTTAAATGCTAAACCTAACGCCATCCAGGATCTCGTCGATGCTATGGGGAAGTTAGCGGATACGTACCACGACGTTGAATCCATGCTAAAGGAAATTGGGCAGTTACTTGCCGAAGAACAGCAAAGGTAAGTATCTAAATTATTTTTACGTACTGCTATGTTCCACTATCTTGTATATATTTTGGATGAATTATCCTACAGAGAAAAGAAATATCAGGATGCAATGGGGAAGAGGCCGCCATCAATAGTTGCTACCGATTTAACAAGAGAGGCTAAAAAATATGAAGAAGCACATGCGAAGGCATCAGAAAGTAATCAGGCTCTTCATCGAGCAATGACACTGCACGTTAATAATCTTCGAATATTGGCTCAACCACTTGCTGACTTGATGGCGCATATACCATCGCCCAAAGTACCAGGTTCAGGTAATTCATTTTAATTACAACGTGCATGTTCGGTTTCAAATAATATCAAGATCAATAAGCTTATATATAGTAATCAATATGGAAAACAGAGTATGTGCAGTACTATGAAGATAATCTAGCAATGACAAATCTATTTTAAAGGAACAGTGAGAATGATTGTTTGTCATTCCTTTGTTATCAGCTTCAAGTGATACGCAATATGTATAGTAAACTTATTTTGTTTCTCGACTTATCAGTCATTTGAACGGTACTCTGAATTATATTGTTGCTCTCGTCGTATTCAAGAATAACCTATGAATATTTTCATACAACGTAGGTCAGGAAGGAAATAAGAAACCGGAAGACGCTTCCGTCAGCCGTGCCAAAGAATTCAAACGGATATTAAACAAGGTCGACGAGATGCGTAGACAAAGAGGTGAATTGCACGCGCAGTTAAGAGACGCTATTGCTCAGGACGACTTGACTCAAATGCTGGTCACTGCCGTCGCAGAAGGTGGATCCCTGGACAGTTTATTTGCAGAGCAGATTAGCAAGCATCAAAAATTTGTTAGTACATCCTAGTCTATAGGGAAACAGTACTGCCATGTTCGTAACTTTCGTTTACTCCTAATTGTATCCTTTTGGCGTTTTTCAGGTAAACCTAATCGACCAGAACCTCGCCGCTCAGGACAATATCTTAGCAGCCCTGACCGATGCATATGCGCACACAGCAGAGATGCGGAAAACTGTCGACGAGGTGTTGAAACGGCGTGAAATTATGATATCCTCATTGATATCATCGTACGACGCCTACGAAGATCTCCTGGCAAAGTCTAGCAAAGGACTAGAGTTTTATAGGAAGCTGGAGACAAACGTGTCAAAGCTTCTTCAGAGGGTGAAGAGTACCTGCAAGGTACAGGAGGAAGAGCGCGAACAGATCCTGGCACAGAATGACAAGACATCCTATAATGTTCCTGAGGGCACTGTTAACGCATTGCCTAATGTGGAGCCCCAGGTCCTTCCTAGTAGCAGTGGCTTGAAATTGAAGGACTATTTAGCAAACAGACAAAAACCAGTGGTGCCGACGTATCAGAATCAATATTACGATCGTCATACGGGACAAGTTAGTCAGGTGCAACCAATCTCGGTTGCATCGACTGAAACTGTCAGTAACCAGGTTGTCAACCCCACGATGACAATGACGTCTACGGAATTAGCAGCTAGTGATCCTACGCATTCGTATGGCTATTATACAGGAGGCTACGGCAGTTACTATACTCCTCAACCAATAGACTACAGTGGACAATATCAGTATGGAGAGAATAGTAGTATCAGCAATAACATCAATCAAAGTTTTCCTAGATCAGGAACTACCAATACCGCAAGTATGTATCACCAGGCTGGTGGTGCAACCTCAACAACGGAAGTGGCTAGTAATGCAAGTCAGTATGCTGGCTATTCCGTTTTACCAGATGGACAGACACAATATCCATCTGCATCAACGATTCAAACAGGTGCAACAATGCATCATTCCATGTATCCACAAACTGGTACAATGGGAGCAACTCCGTTGATGTCTGATGCAAGTAACGTTGCACCGGTTTCATATCCTGTATCATCGACCACTACCACGTCCACCTCTTCGTCGCCGTATCCTACCAATCTTCAGCAGAGTAATATGATGCAACAACAAGTACAAGGGCAGCAGGTGCAGCAAATGCATCAGAATTATACGGATCCAACACAATCCACTTATTCTGATCAAACAGCTCGGAATTATGCAGACCAAACTCAGCAGAATTATGCTGATCAGTCGCACCTTAATTATGCTGATCAGACGCAGCTTAATTACACGGATCCAACGCAACTTGGCTATGCAGATCAAACTCAGCAGAGTTACATGGATAACATGGCTCAACAGGCTAATGTAATCGGTGCCCAAGTGCAGGCTAATCAAGTGGTCCAGGGTTATACAAATACTTATGGGAATTATATACAAGGTGTTGCTGGACATCAGTATCTTCCTCAAAATACCCTGAACCCGGTTGCAACGCAGAATTATTCCCTGGCGAGTCATACAAATAATTCGGAAATTATACAAAGTCATGCTAAGTCCTCGTCTGTACAGAGTTATCAACAGAATTATCAATATGCTCAGTACAATCCTGGGCTTTACTCTGGTACTGTACAGTATCCAGGTTATTCTCAAGGCTACGCTAACACGTATGGTGCCTCGCAGGGAAACAATATACCTAATACAATTCAGACAGATTCCTACAAAGGACATCCAGGATATTCGTATGATCCTGTCGCTGGTGGTTATCAGTACAGTTCAGGATATCAGGACTCACGGATAGCGCAGATGCAGAGGCCAGCTAGTACTCCTCCGACTGTACAGCAGACTGTAGTTAGTGGTAGCTATGATCAGCAGGAAAATATAGCGCGATATACTAATGCGAATAATGATGTTGGAACTAATCAGACACCGTCCACGCAATATTCAGATCAGGCATATCAGCTACCTGCCAGTAATCAATCTTATTATACAGCACCTTATGGAATTCAAGGTCAAACTCAAGGTGAATTACCTTTAATGAAATACTTTTTATCATTTAGTTTCATGTCTATCATCGATTAATATGTTTTGATTCGTCTAGGTCCGAGTGTCCAAGGAACCGTGAATCAGAATGGAGTTAATAATACGTATATGCAAGCCAGTAATAATGAGACTAACACGACGACTAGTGGGAATACAGAGAAAACTGAGAAGACTGAATCATCCAAGCCAAAATCAAATGTCGATCTTCTTGCTGATCTTGACATAACGATAAATCATGCACCGCTTGTTCCTGAAATACATTCCACGGAAAAGGTGATGAAGGAAGAAACTACGGAGGAGGAGACAAGGAGCGTTAATGCACCGGATAACGTAAAGGAAGATGATGCCAGTAGTGATTCTGGGATACGTCTAGAAGAGAAGAATGATAATTTACAAATAGTATGGGACACGTGGTATACAGATGTACAACCAAAGAAAGATCCGCTTGGGGATTCAACAGTTTTGCAAAAATTTGCCATTGATATCGAGAAGTATGAAAAGTTCATTGATGGTTTATTAGCTAAGACATTGAGCGGAGCTACTACTTTGGATCTTAAGTGGAAAGAAGTTCGTGATTTTCAAGTAAGTAATCTTTTTTAATACTTATTACTGTGTTATATTTAACTGTGGTTAATGTTATTCCCTATTTTGTCAGGAACGTGAGGCTACAAAGCAGACTACTAAATTGGCACAAACTAATCCTACTGCGAACAGAGTAGCAGATTGTGTTCCTTATGATTCTACGATTGTGAAATTGTTAAGGTCCGATATAACCTCAACGTATATAAATGCATCACATGTTAGGGACATCACGCAATGGACACCTGCGGCATTTATAGTTACCCAGGCGCCTACACAAGAAACTTTTGAAACTTTCTGGACGATGGTCTGGGAACAGGGGAGTGAGGTTATAGCCTGCCTAGCATCTGATGCGCAAGTAAGTGTCACTGGTCAAAAACTAGAGTCTGTGTATTTCTTGAGTTAATTACTTCGATAAACCAAAGAACAATAATTTTCTTTATAGTTGAACGGTGATATTTATTGGCCGACGGATGAGAACAAAGACTTAATTCTTGGTGGCTTCACGGTTTCACTGAAAAACAGAGTTAACCATGCCAACCACATTCAAAGAATCTTTTCTATAGTTCGAGAGGAATGCAAGACCCAGAGGACTGTAGTGCACATGCAGTTTGTTGCATGGCCATCGCAGTAAGTGGTTAATACTTTTGATAACTTACATCATCCTTAATTAATTTATCCATTAATTTTTCAGTGGTTTCCCCAGTAGTCCTGGACCTCTACTTGCATTTACTACTGATGTTATATCTGAACAAGCTTTAAGACGTTGTGCTCCAAGACCAATTGTTGTCCACTGTCTAACGGGTGGTACTCTTAGTGGTCTCTTCCTTCTAGCTGCTGCTACGGTGTGTCATGTTCGCGTTGGTCGTGGTATCGTGGATGTAGCACTTGTCTTCTCTACCCTGGTGAAATTTCGCAAATGTCTAGTTGATAAGGATTCATTACTCTTTGGTTATCGAATGGTTCTGTATCACGCTCAGGATGCTTTGATGAAACGTGAGTTCATTATTCATTGCTCTTTTTAACTATCCTTAAATATATCTTATGTAACAGTTTATTCATGTAGGTGGTATTTTATCCTCGACGAGATCCACATTCGAAGGTTTCGAAGGAGCGAAAGGGGCATTAGGTAAAGTACGAAAGAAGGCACAACATCGTCATCCCGCTGAAGATTTTCTTCACAATCTTGGAGTTGGAATGCAGCATGACATTGCAGGATCACAAGGTATTTTATTTTTATCAGTATTTTATCCAGTGCTTATTACGCGATTTGAATAAAGTGGCTGGCACGCTTGATTTTTTGTATTAGACCTAAGTATGAATTGGCTAATTAATTGTGGCAGGTGGAAAAATAGGAGCTGGAAGTGAAAATACGTCAAAGTCATCTTCAACGAATTTCCAAGAGAAACCTGAGGAAGTTAAGCCAGTTGATCCTCTCAGTCAGCTGGATCCTATGTGGTCCATCAGAAGATAGTTGAATAGTACTATTAATGATTAATTTTATGTTTTGTATTATACTGTTGTAATTCTAAAGGCTAGGCCATTTCGAAACCGTCAACAAATTATTTGCCAAGTTTATCATCTCAATGTGATACAAAGAGACGCGTTAAAGAAGTACCAGAAGATACAGGACGTGCCTAATCGGTATATACATGAAAGTAAAAACTTGGATTATGCTATAGAAATTACGTTACAGTAAAACCTGTTCGTCGCGTTAATTAATTTATTATGTAAAAAATTAATCGTTCGCGTGATTTCTATTCGTTGAACATTCTTAAGTAACTTGGTAAGGATTTGACAAGGCTTGAATATATTATATATAAACATTTATACATATGGAAATGATTAGAAAAATTTATTGATTTCATCGTCTCTTTCCAAAATTACGCTCTGTGTGCATCGTTATACGAATAACGCAGATCATGAATTTGGCATGAAAACAAATTTCCAAGGAAGAAGACCATTACAGTATGTCATTCCGTTCTTCACAAACTCTAATGTGCTTTGCGTCACAGACCTTTTTGAAAATTTCTTAAAGATTTTTCTATCAAAAGCAACATAGGAAATAGGCCGCACTGTATATTTTATCGTTGGAGATGGCTCGCGCCACATTGAATTATTTTAGTACGACATATTCATGAAAGTAATGAGTAATGAAACGAATCTATGCAATTCCACGTGAAAATGAAAATATATGTAATCATTCTTTTATTCTAAGCCAAATAAATGCTGTAATCCTCATTCTATAGAGTTATATTATCGCAGTAGTAAACCAACGACCAAAGACAGTCGGATTGATTTCCATTAGCAAATTCAAACCCGTTAAGAGGAAGAAGTGTTCTATTTTACCTACCGTCAACAAGTTATCACCATATTCATATCACCAGTTATAATCATGAAATTTTTCAATTTTTGTTTTACGAGCTTGTTTATAATCGTTAATACTCTCAAAATTCAAAAGCGCTTGATCTGAATTCTCTGAGATGTAAACTTTTGCGTGTACAGTTGACATACGTACGATTGGTACCCACTCAGGAATGCCTAGTCTATTTATCTTCAGTCAGTGCCTATATTCCTTCATTAGATAATCACGTATCAACAACTTTCCATTCGACGGAACTGTGCAAAGCCACATGCGCCATCACCCGAAACTTAACGACGCTCATCATCCTCACTGGCAGTGGCGCGCAAAGTCGCCAGGTCGTTCGATGTAGTAGCCTGCCGGTGTGCACCGCGTTCGGGTGGCTCGTCGCATTGACGCACATTGACTGGAAGTCGCTGCGTCGAATCGACTTGCGTGATTTGCAGTGTTCTAAAGACGTATTGAGGACCATATCGGATATATAATCGTGCATCGCGTTTGATATAGTGTAACAAAAGTTCCCAGGATCATCCTCATTGTCTCCTGGCAACTATCATCTACTGTCAGTGAAATGAGATTCAAAGTGTGCTGCGAGTATCCTGACAGAAGAAGTGCTTAATAAGGAACCTTGTCTCATGAGATCTGTCAAATATAAAATTCCACATAAAGCATTCCCCAAGCATCAACACTGCTTCCAGGAGAAGATTTTAACCTGGGCGAGCAGTGGATAATTGACGTGCGCTAACCTGGTGAATTGGAGCCCGTTGGTACAGCTGTAGGTCGTAGGTCACGCGGTGTCTCGAATGTCGAATTCTTGAGGGAAAATTAGAATTCCACCGTGGAAAGCATCCTAATAGGAGTAGTAGATATTAGAAGAGTTGTCAGTCGGTTGGGCACAAGATGACTGACCATCCTGAAGCTCATCCCGGTTCCGAGGAATGCTCACCCAAGAGTGTAGAGGATAACGATGATGAACGGTCGAAGTTCCAAAATAGAAGTAAAAAACGAATGAAGCGACCTAAGTGCAAACTCAATTCAGATGGATACATAAACCTCCAGGATATCTTACTCTCCTTCAATGGACCCATCAGTCAGGAACAGGCGTGGGCTCTGTGCTACCAGGCTGCCAAGAGCTTCTCGTGTTTGCCTCGCAGAGAGTATCAGGAACTTGCTGAGCTCTCTCAGATACTTTTACACAAGGACGGAAACATCCTAGCTCATTGTAAAACTGGTGAGTAGGTTAATTTAATATTATCTCACCTTTTATGTTATCAGATAACCTCTCGTACATGCAGTGCTCATGTGCTCACTAGGTAATACGTATAATAATCGATTCTTTAGAATTGATTTCTTAGGATTAATCACTATAATTATTTGTTTTTATTGAAGTTGTTGTTCCGGTGGCAATGAATGTCCTTGGACCGGATTCCTTCCCTCTCCTTCTTTCTGACTCTCTTTATGTGTCATTGCTATTGAAGTCCTTGCGAACATTAATCCGTTAATAGTGCCAGTGATATTGTCAACCATCCTTGTTTCGGTTCCTTACGTGTTTATTGACGTTTCGTTTCATAATAATACGACCGTAAGATATTGCCATGCTTACTTATAGATTCATTGAGACATCACGTTGTTATCGTAAGTGGTAGTTTTTTTTTTCAAATTATATAAGTGCTCATAATAATTTTCGGAAAATGTTTTGGAATTTTTTGATTATGTCATTAGACATTGCCTTTTATCGAGATATTCGCTATTATGTATCGTTCTCTTCCTCTCTCTATCTCTTTCTCTCTCCGTGGCACTTGACATAGATATAACAAATTTGAAATTACCTTTTCGAATTAGCCTGTCGAATGTAACTGAGCAGAAAAGGTGCTTTTAAAACGCTGTATGCTTAAAGTTAGTAAAGAAACGTAATGAAGACTCCATTAGTTATGTTCTTTAAAAGATATTTTCCTGGCACGCAAATTAAGGTTATATGCTATGCTATCAAGCCTGACTAATTTTCCTTACGTTAATTACACGCTAGAGTCCGAATAAATCATTATCATTTCTCATAATCATAGAATTAAATAAGTCGCTACAGAAACTCTAATACCAATTTCCCAGAGAACTTTGGCCAAACTCCTCGATAACGGAGACGTATACATACATACATAGAATGGTCTCCAGAGTAATTTTTCTTCTGTCATTTTTCCCTCTCTCTGTCTCTAACGTACTTCTACGCACATAAGCATTTATCACATTAGTCATTCCCCGCAATCCACTTTCCATAATGTCAAACGATTTTATATTCCTCAAAGCCGGTTTTAGCAAACGGCTTTTTGCCTCGTTGCGGTTTACCGGAAGAAATCTCAACGGCTGTCCCCTTGGAAGATCGACTGGATCTATCTGCGGTAACGCCACATTATTTTTAAGCTCCCAATTGCTACAAACGTGACATTTCCTGGTTGTGATTACTGAATATTATTTATCAAAGAACAATATTCCATTAGTGAAACGGTAAAGCAACAAAATCATTTGAACCCGACAAAGCTGCATTCATTTGGTCGATGACTAATGCTATGCATCAAGTAAACACTTGGTTGGTTCGAGCGGGAAACAATACAGAAATTCAAATAGTCACGGCAGGGTAATTATTTGTTACAACGTATCGTAAATAATCGGTACGCTTATTCGAGTGTCACAACAAGTCGACTGTATCTTTTGGGTGACTATAGTTGGTAGTCTGATTAACAGTAGCATCGTTATATTAGCCAGCGAGAAACGACGCACGGAGCATTAATCCGTTTCTTTTTAATCTATGCTATGTGAAGCTTAATCTCGATAAGACGACGTTTAATCGATCTTCGGTGTGTTATCGTTTACGCTACGCTCAGGTTATTAACTCATTCGATCGTATACTGAGAAGTAGCCTTAATATAAGTGTTATCAACGCAACCTGTTAAAGGTTACGAAGCTGTTGCTCAAAATGCCTCGGAAGACAAGCCTGACAACGAATCAGTATAATCAGAAGTTAATGAGGCAAATTTGTAAATGTTTTTATGTCGAATCGAACAAAAAATATGCACGTAACTGTATTCGCGCTGATAATTCTCACCTAACCGTACCTAATCAATTTGAAATCACCTGGATCAGCGATCATTCGTAGAAAAAAAATTCTCCCACGCAAAGTCAACTCGTGGTGAAAGATCGTCGTCGTACGATTTACATTTACCTTGACTCTACTTATTTGCAATAAAGGATTTTTCTTCTAGGCTCACTGTAGTACTTTGTCAATCTGATCTTTATAGTCGGAATTTCAATGGATGATCGATGGTGTCATTCCTGGTTAATCAGCTGTTCACACGTGGTCACGTACACCACTGTGAATTTGCGTGAGCTGGGCAAGGTCGTTGTGTAATATCGATCAGTCAGGATGGCAACTTTGCGGGGGAGTATAGCCTTGCGAGAGAAATAGGTGGCCGGGAGTTTGAGCCGGCGCTGCAGAGTCTCACCTCTTGGTGGAGGCTTGGTTTGTAATTGTCCGAAATTGTACAGGTTAGGTGTTTCGTACCTATAGTACACAGAGAAGCAGAGTTCCATTTACTGTGAAAGGATTTGTACCAATTCTCACAGTATTTTTTTACTACACCGAGGGCATATCGTGTTCGCATTAAAATCCTAGTCATGAATAAATTGGTGGAAATCGATTGATCTAATCGTTTCTCTTAGATTCACCGTTAATTCACGATTTACGGATTTTTATCCGTTGTAACACACCTAGTCTCACTATACTTTTATTGAATCATATATATATATACGCTCTTGAATATATGAATGATATATATATATATATATATACACACAGCTTGTAGAAGAGTTAAAATTTAAAGAAAAAAGAACCATTGAGTATCAGCAGATTTGTATTGTCGAAAGCGTAACTATAGTAATCCCTGGGAAAGATTAACGTCGCTAGGAGTAAATATAGAAAATTGGGGAAGATCAAGAGTGGGAAGTGTTTGGAACGGTTGTTGGTAGTTCAGTCAGATGATAATTCGTCGGAGAGTCGAGAGGTATAAAGAGAGGGGACTGTACCTTGTGGTGAGTGCCCCCTCCCCCAGATAGACTTCTGACCTTATTTTTTTCCTCAGACAGAACAATTTCGGCTACAGTAGACAGATTCAATGCGTTTGGAAGTAGCGACGATGACTAGTCATTCGATTGATATTGTTTTTATTTGAGCTACCTTATCGGATTTTACGTAAATACTTGTGATGATACCGGGAAGAAGAATCGAACACTATCACCCAGATAAACCGAAGGCGTTGGCCATTTGCAAAATTATCCTTATATAAATACACATACACGTTACGGAATAAGAAAAATCGATGTCCGTACTAAATAAAATTTCTTTTATTAGGATCATGGAAAAAAAGCTATTGCAGTTCCTACCTGTGCATCAATCATCAGAATTCCGGTTGGATCCCTCTGAACGATTTCTACTACCTGCTCCAAGTCCTACCTGTTCCTTGGTCAATCTGTCCTCTGTCAGAATCCTGGGATGAGATCGATTCCCTGGAAGAGACTATTTCCTCCTCTTAAGGAACTGTTGCGACTATGGATATGTACAGTCGAGAATGAATAGCTTTCCAAACGTAGGTAGCGAGACCAAGGTAGCTGTGCTCGTGGAGAGAATAACACGGATATCGTGGGTAGCATGGTAGACATATATTTAATATATATAGTTAGTAAAAGAATGAGAGACACTGAGAGCAATAATGTTTATTACACTAAGGCGACAGCCCCGTACGTGTAAATTGGCTGATAGCAGTGATAAAAATTTCTACTTAAATCTAAATCTAAGCTTATACTAACTTAATTCTAATACAGATGATTAGTAATTACACATAAGATACGCATGCAACTCAGTTTTAAAAGTCGCCAATGTATTTTTCTCGCAAATCGCTGCAGGATGGGAGTTTCAGAACCGAATAAGTAATAAAGGGTGAGGGGAGAGAGAGAGAGAGAGAGAGAGATGAATCTGTATAACAGCTGGTCGAAACTCAACAACCTGTTCATTCTTCTTCGGTCCTCCTGACCCTCTTTCGTTTCTCAGGCTTCTCCATCTCCTCCGGCTATTCCTCTTTCTTCAAGCAAACCACTGTGACGACTCTTATCCTCTCTTGCTCACGAGCCGCATGGCCGTACGCAATCAACGGACTCGATAATGTGGCCTCTCAGATAAAGCCTGACCTCGCAAGGACGATTGGTTGACAAATATTGATAAGACTTGCGACGAGAAGTTAATACGAACGCTCTCGTTAATTTATACTCGTTTCTTATTTCTGTTGCAGACTCCAAGGATGCCCCGGTGCCCGAAAGGAAGGTGCGTGTGCTACATCCTACTTTTGACTAGTCATTTGGATATGTGTGCTACAGTGGAGAGAAAGACCGTTAATAAGGCGTACTGAAGTAGTACTTGGCATTATGGTTGCGGTAGCATAAAGGCATTAGTTTATAATGTCCTTTTACAGTATGATAGAGAGAATTGAGAATGATAGATTTTATATATGCTTGGTCAGGAATGATACTTGATTATCTTTTGTGTAAAATCTGTGGCGTGTCGGCTCCAGTTTCTCCCCCTAGAAATTACAGGAATTTCGCCCTTCCGGTTCCGGCGGTTTTGTTTTGTCAGTTATAGACTTGCTTTCGAACATCCGCACATGTGTACGACACGTTTCTCATTTCGTTTTATAGTTTTTTTTTTTCATTGTAAATTTGGAACATGTGTTTCTCCTTTTACGGAGAAATTTTTGGATTTCTTGAACGAGTAAGCGTGAAATTAGTGAGAGACGAGTGGTACGATGTTAAAATTTTATTGGCCATAAAAAAAAAGAGTTCAATGAGGCTTCGGGTTAATCTTCTTTGAGTTCGTCAACCTGAGTGCTGCTAAGCTCTTTTATTCTGTCGTTGTGTCATCGTAATCTTTACACCGTTCTCTAGCTCTTACCAACGCCAGATGGCAGGACGTGTGATAAATCTGACTTTGAAACTAAAGAAAGAATATTTACCACCGACTGTGAGTTACGGTAAAAGTCGAGGAAGAATTTATTGAGCCTTCTTCGGCATGAAATGCGAATACATATTTACTTGTATGAGCTAAAGCTCCATCAAGTAGTTTCAATGGATTTTTCTAATAGAAAAATATTATTGCACTAGACTGCACGTGCGCATTTTTTACTCTAAAATGGGCGTTAACGTACTTTCTGATTAGATTCATAATGGTCTGTATACTGAGACGCCTATCGCTCCAGCGATTTTAACGGTTTATTGTAAAATGATCAGAATAATGTTTCAGTCCTGCTTTAACGTTAACTTACGCTTGTAATCGTAGCAATGCTGGAAGAGCTTATTAAAAAAAAATTCTTGATGCCGGATGACAATGATTATTATACAGTCCGTTTCCGGTGAGAGTAAACAAGTAAAAGACGTTCAGCGTATACGTATATATAGTTTGCCTTGGGATGATGAATTGGCAAATTTACGGCTCTTTAGTCTTATGAGAATCAGGCATTCTTTCCCAAGCGAGTGTACAGTTAGTCATAGTACGTAGGTATACGGTAATTATGCCATATGAACAATTATACATGCCGCATCTCATATTCTTACAGTTAGTCTTCTCCCTGGGCATGATGGTTTACGAGGCTTTGGACTTTGGCGTGGATGAAAAGGAAGAAAGGCCACTGTCTCCGGATTTAGAAGCGCTCATCACATTGATGACACATTTTGGCGAGGGTATGTACGAAGAGCTCCCTGTAACATTATTATTCTATTAAATAATCCTTGCAGAGACAGATTCTACAGACTCAACGTTGAATATTTCTTCTGGTTACAGCAGAGTCGGAATTGGATACTGATGAACGGCTCCAGGAAACTGACGACGAGGGTATCGAGCGGGACTCTGGTGAAAGTGAACTGGACGAGCTCCTATTGCACAGAAGCACAGACGAGTACGGGGCTAATAGAACCAGTGTCTGTTCCTTAGAGAGTGTACTTCAAGTGAGTGTATTCTTATTGATAATATCTTTCAAAGAGACACGTTCGAATGTAAATGAACAATTAAAATTAATAGCTTGATATTCCAGTTATGCACAAAACACATGCAAGGTACTAACGAGCAGGCTGATGTCCATTATCGTGCTGTCATTCGTGCACTGGTGGCTGAGGCACTGGAACTCTCACAGTTCCTGGAGAAGGTCGCTACCGAGAAGAAGCAGACCATCTACGGAGACGGTGTTGATGCGGATGATACAAGAGATGGCACAGTGTCGACGCAACACTTGGACGCACTAGACTTCAAAGATTGGGTAAGACTTTAATGTTGATTGACTGTTAAATACGTAACAGTCTGTCTTAATGAAAATTACACGTAACTTATTTTATATGCGATATATTCATCCGATATCATTTCTTCTTATAGACTGATGTTAGGATTTGGCGAGCTATACAAGTATGTAGCCTATTGTATGCAAATTCAATTCAATGTATAGAAATTTAATGTTCCTTGCACCTTTAACTCCCAGACGAATCCGAAGATGCATGGAGTTATTTTTAGTATGAAAAGTGTGACGGAGACGTCAGATTTCTATCGATTAAGTTTTTAGGATTTAGTTAATCGCACGGTTAATTAGACGAGTGATTAGATATTATTATCAATTTATTTATGTAATTTTGTATTTCGTTATAGGCGAGATTTTGGGTGCAAGTGATAGGCGAGCTCAGGAGAGGCGTGAAGCTGAAGAAGGTGGAAGCTGGGTTAGGAAAACGGGGCTCAATTCGAGGTCTTGGTAGAGGAGCTGAATTCGAATTAACTCCGTACGAAATCCTGATGGATGACATCCGCGCCCGGCGTTATCGTCTTCGTAAAACTCCCACGCCATCCCCACAACTTCGAAAGGACGCTCGTGCTGTTATCCTTGAATTTATCCGAAGCAGACCTCCCTTGAAGAAAGCATCCGAGAGGAAGTTACCGCCTCTGAAGAAACAGTGCACACCACGAGAACTTCTTATGGAGAGTATAAAGAGGCCGCCTCGTCCTTTAAGACCGTCTCATGGTGGTGCTAACAGTAGAATGCGACAGGGTGATCATCTTCAGGAAGCTTCAAAAAATAATGGTAAGAATTGTCGAATATTTAATTTAATAACCGTGCGTACAATATTCCTTTATCAATAGCAGCTGATTGGCATCGATTGTTCCTGGCCAATTACTGAAGACATTTTATCTATAAGGAATCTCATTAATTACTGCATCTCGTAACGATAAAACATTATGGTCTACGTATCACGGAGACATTGGTTATCCCTCAGATCTCTCTTCCTGTGTACTAAGAAACTGTGTGAATATTTCTTGCTCCAGTACTTTCTAAGATATTCCTATACCTTTCACAAGGACTCCCACTGAATTTACATAGGAAAGATCGTGAGATTCTTTAATTTTATTATATGCGTATTTTCGGGAACGTTCACGACGTGCGCCAGAGGATAGGGGATCGAGGGTAGCGAGGATACGAGTGTGGGTACCTGTCTGCATTGACTGTGAAAGCAATGAGTGGCGCAAGCGCCCCAACGGAAGTTGCGCGCTACGAATGCGCAATATGAACCATACGTATATATATAGTGGTACGATATATCGGAGTGCACAGTGATGTAAAGGAAAACTGAAGAACTCTACTTACTCCTGTTTGAGCAGCTAGACCGGTAGCTACTGCTTGGAACTGTGTATCATATTCTGGTTGCAAAACGATTCGCGCGCGATCGTCTTCGCTTCTCCCTCCTTATGAACACTTCTGTCTTCTCCTCTCCTCTCTCCAGTAAAAGCATCGAGTTCGCGCAGCAGTGACCGGGAGTCACGATAATTAGGCGAACCGTTCTACGCCTGCTCGACGGTGGCTGCATCGTCAGCTTGACCGTATTCGAAACAGAGTCTTCAGTGAGAATCGGGATTGTGATCGTGTTGTGCGCGGCCCTCTGACTTGGACTTTTTTAATTCTTTTTGGAAGACAAACGATATATATTGCACTCCCTCGTGCGACAGCTGGCTCTCTTGGCAGACAAGCTGGGAACGTCGAGCTGCAATATGCGGCGCTGGCAGTGGAACGAAGAAAGGGAGAGTCTAGTCGTTGTCGATCAATAATGTTAAGCGAGCAGAACGTGGACCGAAATATCAACTGAGAGTAACGTTACAGGAGAAATTCGATTTTTTGTGTAAAACCTTTTCTGCATTCGTACCTGATCCTTATTTGCATCCTGATTATTCCTTTGTCCTTATAGGATTTTACCTTTCTTTCCTCGTGCTGCAGTGCTACACGAACGTCATCTCCGTCACGTGGATGAGGACGATAATCTAAGTCAAGGAGAGAAAACATATCTGCTGCTTCTTAATGATCGTAACTGAGTAACTGTAACTGGAGCTACGTTAGTCGGTCAAGTTGAAGGTGTCGAGGGTGGCCAAGGGTGGAGAAGCGCATTGGAGCGCATACGGGCGCAATCGAGCGCACAACTCGTGCAACTGTAACGATGACTCATCCGGTTAGCCATAAGAATGAGGGAAGGACAGGAGTGTGTCAGTTGCACTGGGAAGACAAGGGCCGATTCTCTTAGCCATCGGGAGCATCCTCGAAGATCAGTGCAGAAGCTGAGGTGCCGTATGCAATGCAAGTGGTGTCGAAAGTCAACGTAGAGTGATAATCATCAGGATTGACAAAGAGGATATCAGTATTCGTGATCCTTAGCAAAAGAAATATTCAAGGATGTTGCTGGCAGTCGGTGGAGAGTCTCGCAGGATTGTTCTCGGTGAAGTCCCACCAGCTCAATCCGAACAGGAACAGGAATCTGCCCAGGATGTCGCAGCTCAATGGCTACAATCAGATGGTCAAGAGCCTTCGTCAACAGCTGTATCCTCGACCTCGTCCTCATTCTCCGCGCGACCGTTTGCCACTTCCGGTAATAATGACTCGGCCGCGCCTTTCCCGGTTCCCCAGCCACGACAGCGGGCTGAAAAACCCGAGGAGTTGCGTTCTCGCGCAATCAGGAATCGTAAGTCGCGTAGAAGACGCTTTAGAGTCACAGGTAATCATCGTTTGTCCTTCATTATTGTTCATACTCGTCCTACGTCTTCTGCTCCCGGTCGATCCGCGGCTGCGTCATCTCCTCTCATCTGGACCTCTCGATGGAGATAAGACCCTCATCCGGTCCAGCTAGTGGAACCTACGTTATGGAGAGTGTCTATGCTCTGTCTAATGAAAACACGTTTCTATTTATTTTACAGATCATGCTCAAGAAAATGCTAACGGAAAAGAGAATAATTCAGCCATCACGCCAAAATCTTTACGACGGGGGTCAGCCGATCTTAGTCACGCAGCTCTTAGACAACCCAGACGGTTGATACCCGTTGACTTTGATCTCAAGGTGAGGATGGTAGCTAATAGTATGTAAGATAGAAGTTCAGTTCATAGGAGCAAAGGATTCTTAAATAATTCTTACATGGAATGTACAGCTCGACGGAGGCGAGGAAGAGGAGGACGAGGATGAGGAATTCGTGGTAACGAGGTTTGACGATGAGGATGAGGCAGCGAATTACTGGCAATCTAAAGGCGACCTGGAGGGCAAACGCTTAGAAGACAATCGACAGGATGACGAGGATGACAAGGAATCTGCGAATCCTTGGCGCAAAACCGGCGGTCTGCGTCTTACCAGGAACGAATATCATCGTTTTTGTGATGCGCAACTTGAATGTAATTGATTTTGTTAAATTCAATCATACATAGTTTTTTTAACATTTTTCAAAGCTGTACAGAATATTTATGTAATTTTTTTTATAACTAGCATACGACTTAGCGACGCAGTGTCCGTCGAGAAGAGCCTCTGCCCGGAAGCACGCGACAGCGGCAAAACTTAACTTGTCGTCATTCGTTACCGGTACTGCGTCACTTCCACATTCAAGACCTCATAGCCGTCAGCACCGACATGAAGGCATGACCGGTACCATGAACTTAAGTCCTGGTCCCAGTCCAGGGTCTAGTTTAGGTCCAAGTCCCACAGTAAGTCCACGACCCCGGGCAAGACCCAGGTCAAAGCCTAGTGGAAGTATTGAGGATAAAACTAATCAAAATCAAAATGCCGAATGGCAGAAGGAATCAGCAGACGAGCAAAAGCCATCATTGGGCGACATGTTCCTGGATGAACGACTGTCTCTCACGTTAGAGGAAATTGTACACATTCGTAGCGTTCTCACGAAAGCCGAACTGGAGTCTCTTCCTGTGGAAGGTCGTGTAAAGGAGGACGTGGAGAAGAGACGAGTGTGCTTTCTGTGCTTAAAGACTAGGTTCGGATTGCTGGGACCCTGGGGACAGCGTTGTCGTCTCTGCGAGAGGACCGTCTGCGTCAAATGTTACTCTAAGGTAAAAGGACAATCTATCCTCCAGTGACAATTCGTACACCTTCTCCATAGCTGCTAAATAATTCACTTCTAATATTATAGATGCGAATTCCTACGGAGCACTTCGCCCACGTACCAGTAGTACTCTTATCACCTGGACTTCTTCTCTCACCGTCTTCATCAGAGCCTGACTCTGGAACCAGAAGTCCCTGGCTGCGACCCGTAGGAGGCGTCGGTTCCGCACCTGCTTCACCAGCTGCCAGGAGGCGTGATTCCGCAATGCGAAACTCTACGCCAACCTCCACTCCTATGATCACTCCAGCCGGTACGCCCACACCAGCTGGAACACAGACACCACCTCCTCACGGTCGACGGGATGATGATCCCGGATCCGTCGATAAGAGGTGGGCACCACTAGAATTTAAATTTCTATAAAAAATTATTAGAAACCAATGACTCAATCAGTACCTTCAGAGGTTACAGGAGTGCCGGAAGTCCTGCAAAACTATCAACAACTGCTGCTTTCAATGACCTCGGTGGGCTCAGCGCGGAGCAACGACTGGCTGCTGAGCGTCTACGAGGTGTCGCGATGGTCGTATGTCATGACTGTCGCATTATGGTCATCCAGATCATCAAGAGTTCAAGAACGACTCGTGCTACTATACGCAACAACGTTATTTCACGGCTTACCCTAAATCTATCACCCGTATACGTGTAAGCGCCAATCCCGGTGAGTCAGGTATCGACAATGCATTGTCACACCCAAGATAGAATATCTCTTACTCAGGGTGTCCCGTATTCCATGCCTGATACTGATTATGTCGCCGGAATGGATATTCATTCCTACTGTATAGATTTTTGCGACACGTGTACCGAGGTCGGCCTAATCTAAGTAGACACTCAGTTTAATCCTAGGATGCATGACGTGTCCGGATAAAATAATCTTGAACACATAAAGCGTTCCTTTAAAGAAAAAGAAAAAGAACAAAAAAACACGATATCCCCACTGTTTCCGTGAGACAGAAGGTGCGAGTCTATTATTTTTCTGTTTTAGGAAATTATACAAATTATCTTACGGCACCAACAAACGTAAATATTTTGCAATTAACATTCGATTGTTGTTCCTCAACTAATTACTAGAGAATAAGTAGGAGAAGGACAACAACAAAAGAAGGAGAAAATAAAGTACGTACCTAAGGTTAGGCTTCGTACGTTTATGGTCGAGTGACGTATGTGTGCTCACAGGCTAAATTAGGATGCTAATTGTATCTTTTCTTTCCATATCGGATTTTGTTTTCGAAATCCGCGATTAGATAATTCTGTAGAAATTGTATAAAGGACCGTGATAGGGTGGATAAGGGATGGGGTGCGGGGTGCGGGGGACCGTGTTATTTGGTCTCCTTGTGTTCGTTGAATGCAAATGCGTGGGATATGATATTTTTGGAAAACATTGTTGGCCATTAATGTCAATGTCGAGTCTCTATGATGTATATGGTGCGAAGGTGGTACGAAGAGTTGACGGACATTCTTTATTTTCGTATAGCGAGATTCCGGGTAGGCGGGTATATGCAGTTATATAGGCACTATATTATATTATGAGATGTAAGCGAGGGTGTGAAGTCCTTGCACGGTTACCGATTACTAATAACAATGACGATATCTCGGGTTCATGATAAAACTAATCGTAAAAGCACATTCTCTCGTAATATATGTGTATATATATATATGTATGAGACTACTCGACAGTTTACGCAGTCGCATGGGAATCTTATTAGAGGGTAGAAAAATATTAGTAAAAACAATGCAAAAGAGAATGAATGTCGATACGCGTATAAAGTGTAGGTATATGTACATATATATATATATATATTTAATTATCAAAGATCAATAATGTCGGACGGGTCTCTTAACGGTAATTGTTACTCGTCCGAAATATCATCAGACGGTTATGGATATAATTATATCGATGCCAGTATCACGCTATCTGTATTATTAGGACGTTTAGAATCGCCCTGATAATGTTACATAGGGTGATTATTAATGAGGTTGACGTGAGGAACTTTGTCGAGTTGTTTTTGTTTATTAATGTAGACATTGATTGAACTGTCCTTAAGAAAATTGCTGGTGCAAGGAAAACTGATAGTTTCTGTCTCTAGTTTCATTTTATATTTGTATCATTATTCATCGGTTAGGAGTATTTATTATCTTGCAGGAAACTAATAAGAATCAATAGTGCATAAATACTTAAGTACATTCGTTAGATCTATTGCATATGCTGGGATTATTAATCAATTAAACCTTTGCAGTGGAAGCTAACGAGGCATCCTAATTAGTGTTAAATATTTTCCCAGTTTAATCGTGGACTAACGTGACTTTGAAACTGTCCTTAAAGAAATTATTCTAGCAGGTAATCGGTAGTCAGATACAATGTACGTTATAGAAACTTTTAATCAATATTAGTTCGACCACGAGCATTGTTTTTTTTTTGTTAGGTATTCATCGTCATCTGGTAATTTATTTGTATTGTTTCACGGTGTTGATTTATTTATTCCAATGAAAATGTATCATCGAACTTCAATACTAACAACGAATTAGAATGGCCACTGCGAACTGAATCAATGAAATGAAACATTAAAAAATGTGCATCGAGTTAGATTTCAGTGGTTTGAATTCTATTCTGCATACATATGTGGTAGAGTTGATTAAGGAATTTAACTCTTACTTAATCTTGTTATCTTGTTAATTGTTGAATTTACATTCTCAATATGACAAGTTATTATGATCAATTGTAAAATATCTAATTTGTCACGCAGTCCTTGCATAGTACAGGTGTAGCGCGTTCGCTAATTTATCATTCTGAAAAGGAGTTCAATAATTCTGTCAATAGTCTCTTCGTGCCCCACTTGTTTTGTACAAATATGTCGAATATGTGTATCCATATACTTGTACATATATAACGTAGTACCTTACGCCAACAATGTAATTGTATAGTAATATTTAATTGAAACTTGTTTGTATTCAGTACCACGTCATTATTATGATCCTGAATATTATTTATTTTTTTGTATGTAATCTGATGAAGAATAAATGACTTACCTATAAGCATGTTAAAAACTATGCTGTAAATATATTAAAGCTTTAAAAATCATTTTCTGTTTTCATTTAGACCTCGGTCTGCCGAGGAAATAAAAATAAAATTGATGTCATGGAATTATTATATTTCAAAACCTAACATGAATTTTTCCAGGCATTCGTGTAGCTCTATATTTATAGCAATTTTGAAAATACTTCAAACTTTCTTTCAAACTGCTTTACCATTGTTTTGTTTTATTACTACATACAGGGTTACCTACAGTAGATACATAGCTCAGAGAACTGCCATAAGGCTGAAGTTCAATAACTGTTTAGTGGTTGATTTACAAAATATACTCCCACAATAATAGTTTACTTATTATAGTTCTAATTACATACTGTAGTAATGTATCTAAAACTACAAACAAAATGCATTAAACATTCAGAAGGACTTAATAGTTTCATATAGCCTGCGATCAAAAGATTACTGTGTATCTCAGGCCTTTCCCCTCTGCGACGATGCGGCCCACTCACATATTCTGCTCAATGTCGCTCATTGCTCACGCACTCGATAGACCGACGCTGCCGACGCCGAGCGTCCCAGCGCCGCGATTAGGGCTATCCATCGACATATAGCATGGACAACGCGATTCCTACTTCAAACTTTAAAAAGTGTCCGCTCGAATAGACAAAGAGGGACTGAGGTGGCGGCCAATAGCTCTCTTCCTCTAATATTCCTATTGGTCACTTTTTTTTATCGCTCAGAGGACGTCAGGAACGTACTGTGCCAGACTCTGATCCCTTTGCTTATTGTTGTTTATATATTGCGCGTCGTGATACAATGACGTTTGCACGTAACGATGTTACATCAACGACGTCGAAAGACTATAAAAAATGTTCTTGTATAAATATTCTTCAGTATGGTGTATACGTGTTTTATCTGCAAGAAAAGATTGGACAAATCGCCAGGTTTATCATTCCATAGGTGAGTAATAATGTATTATTGTTAAAATAATTACATTAGGTTATGGATTAGGTTATGATTACACGTTATCGTGCACATTATGAATTTATTACAAATTTCGGGTTACATTTTAATTGTAGATTTCCCTCAAATACTACCAATCGACAACAATGGCTAGATATTCTCGGACACTCGAAAGATGTTCCAGGAAAAGGGACAGCCGTTTGCTCAAGCCATTTTGACAGCAAATGCTTTCGCTATGGGCTAGTAAATGGAAAGGAGTTTTTGAAGCCAGGAAGTAAACCAACATTAAATCTTGGAAAACAGGACCAAAAAGGTGTTGCAACAAATGTTTCAGACAAGATAGATGAACCATTTACTAGTAACAGACCAGATAATTAGAACTCAATTTCTTTGCAACTACTCACAAACACTCCCAATGATGAACCATTGCTGGATTCACAAAGCAACGATATCTCAAACAACCAACTAGTGGTGAATTCAAGTGTAGGAAAGCTAACCATCTTAAACAAGTAAACCTTTTTTATTTATGCTATTTTTAAATATTTCCTTTAACTTTATGATTTTAAATAGTTTAACTTTGTTTTTCTACTGTAAACTGCATATAATACTAACGTACTAACATAATAATGAAATCGCAGCTATTATGGAACATTTCTACTATAAATAAGGACTGTTGAAATTTCTGAATATTGTCTATTCATGCAGTATTTAAATAAAATATATATATTATAAATATGTATAATATTTTGCAGACGAAGGCAAGAGGCTCCACTGAATGAAGTTATCCCTAAAAAGAAAATCAGACTCACCGAAATAACATGGGAAGAACTTTCAAAATCGTCCAAAGAAGGAAAAATGTTATGGGAGGTTGCAAAACAGGAATTAATAAATCACAGAAAAAAGATAGAGTGTCTACAGCGTAAAGTTCAACGGCTCAGGCAGAAGGTTTCAAGTTTGAAGTTAATGACAAAATATTTATTCAAGAAGAATTTAATAATGACAAATAAGGCGAAGCTTTTGCATGTAAGTAATACATAGAAGACACTTCAACGAATATTTAATTTTTATTTTGAAATTTATATATGTTCCTCTTTATAAATCACCTAAATGTATTGGCTATTCAGCACTATGAGTCCAAAAAACTCAAGTCTATCATTTTAGTGCCAGATACTCTAAGCGCTGAGCTTCAATAATAATATTACATACATAATAGTAGAGTAATTTAAAAAAAAACCATTGTATATTTATGTACTAAGTTTTTCTATTGATGATTGTTATTATTATTTATGTATTTTCCTTAGTCTACGATGGATTCTACAGCGGAGGCCGTGTTTCAACAGATCATATCGAAAAAGAAAAAAGTCTCTGAATGTTAAGTCTAAGAATCTTCGCAGCGACTCTACTATTTTTGTCACTAAAAGCTTATACATATACACGAAAAGTATTTTGTCTTTCTCTGCCTCAGCCTTCGACTGTTCGAAAATGGTTTGCGTCTATTGATGGTCGACCAGGAATATCTAAGCCAGCATTGCAAGCATTTAAAGAGAAGGTGTTACGAGCTCGAGAGAAAGGAAAAGCTTTATTGTGCAGTGTTATTGTCGATGATAGGGCGATTAAAAAGCACATACGATGGAATGGAAAAAATTATTCTGGTTTCGTCACGGATACTAATGATAACGGCCCTAAAAAAAAAGAGATACGGAGGACGACCCAAGCCATGGTAGTGATGGTCGTTTCTTTAAACGAGCATTGGAAAATTCCAATGAGCTATTACCTTATCGATAGTTTGAACGGAGAAGCAAGATCACGGCGTTTATCACAATGTTTTATGGATTTGTTTAAAATTGGAGTCAATGTCGTTTCACTGACATTCGATGGGGAACCAAATAATATAAGGATGGCTAAAAAGCTAGGTGCTAAATTCACGTTTACAGAAAAAGAGAGTAGGGTACATTTTCCACACCCTGTTACCAAAGAGCCTATTTTAATAATAATTGATCCCTGTCATGCCATTAAACTAATTCGGAATACAATAGCTGAAAAAAAAGTTATATACGATAGTGAAGGAAATGCTATAAACTGGGAATATTTTGTCGCCCTTGTAAGAATACAGTACAAGTACGGATTGCACGCAGGAACAAAAATTAGAAAACGCCATTTAAACTGTGGAACTGACATAAAATATTAGCGACAGATTGAAAACTATGCCAACGACTACATCAAGTGATGAAAGCAAAGATTCGGAAGATAAATTTGGAGAACTGGTTGCGTTTGAACTTAGGAAGCTATCCGAAGTGAAAAGAATAGAAAAAAAAGAAAATAATAAACATTCTATGGGATGATTAAC